>VZRQ01018915.1:201562-338460 GCA_013397975.1 Machaerirhynchus nigripectus | reverse complement strand
CGTGCGGGGCGTGTAGCCCGCGCGCATGCCCGGCGCTGCCTCGAGCCTCGCGCTCGCTCGCGTGGCCGGCTCCGCCCTGCTCCGCCCGGAGCGCGGGCCGGCTGCCGCGCATGCGCAGTGGTGCGCCCACGTGGGGCGGCTCCGCGTCGCGGAGCGCGTCGCGCTACGGGTGTCGCCGGCCTTGTCCGGCCCCGAGCGCGGGACGGATCGAGCGTTCCCCCTGGTGCGGCAGTGACCGTCAGAGTGGCCGCCTCCACTCCTTCTTCACGCACAGACCTCGTTGCTCATTGCTGCAGTTACGCTTTAGCCGTAGCCAAGCAAACAACGGGAGCGTTGTCATTAGTAAAAAGAAAAAAAAAGCTGTATGCTGAACCGCTTGCTACAGCCACTGTGGGAAGGACCATGGGGATTTCTGTCCTTTTCTTTTAAAGGGCTGGCTTTTGATGCACATTGTTACTCTGTGTGCTGGTTTGGGCTGGGATAGAATTACTCTTCACAGTGGCTTGTATATGGGGGCGTTGAATTTGATCTTTGAGGGTCCTTTCCAAATCAGCTTATCCTGTGATTCTGTGATTTGTGCTGAACACAGGGTGAATAGTACAGAGATGTTTTGGTTTCTGCTGAGCAGGGCTTACATAGAGCAAAAGCATTTTCTGCTTTATGTACCACCATGCTAGTAAGGATGTTGGGGCTGCATGGAAGGTTGGAAAGAGACACAGCCGGGACAGGTGTCCCCAAGTGACAAAGGGATATTCTAGACCTTATGGCATCATGCTTAGTATATAAAATGGGGAGAGGAAGGAAGAAGGGAGAGGATGTTTGGGGTGATGGCATTTGTCTTCCACTTTGGCTACAGGTGATGAAGCCCTGCCCTCTTGCAGATGGCTGAGCACCTTCCTGCCCATGGGAAGCAGCGAATTAATTCCTTGTTTTGCTTTGCTTGTATGCGTGGCTTTTGCTTTCCCTATTAAACTGTTTGTATCTCAACCCACGAGTTTCCTACTTTTTACCCTTCCAATTCTTTCGCCAATCCTGCTGGTGGGGGAACAAGTGAGTAATTGCGTGGGGCTTGGCTGCTGGCTGGGGTTAAACCACGACACTGCAGCTAGCATATATATACATGGATCTGCTGAACAAGATGCTTGGATGGTCAGCTGCTTACCAAATAGGCAGGTTTCTAGCAAAACTCTTCCTGCTGTCAGCTGGGACATAGGCATATACAAAGTATGCGAACTCTATATGCAGAAAGTTCTTGTTGACGTGTAACTGAAAAAAGGTGTACTCTAGAGAAAAGTTGTTTTAAACTTAAGTGAGCCATTGTTTCATGACCATCGTTATAAACTACCAGCTACTGTATTGTAGTTTAATATCTCACTGTGTTATTTGAGGAGTACCAGAATCTGCCCTTTCTATGTTTTCCAGTGGCATGTAATAAAAGACACTTCATTGGGCCCTTGAAATAGCACACCAAGACAAAGCATGCAGTATTATTTAAATCAGATTTCATAAGCACTTACTGTGATTGAACTGTTGAAACAAAGTATAAATTTACCCTTTCTTAAGGCTGTGACCTGCATGCTTTTAATTTTGAAGTATAAAGAATATGTGTACATATAAGACCCTGTCAGAAGTTACTGAATTCCAGCCAGATTTTGGCCCTCTGGTTGTATGTTTGAAATACGGAGCTACAACCTCTTTGCAGCCAAGCTGCCAGAACATCCGTCTATGAACAGTTTCGGCACTTGAAACCAACAGGTACAGCTTTGCTGACCCTCAGGGGCACGCCTGCATCTGTTACGCCAGAAATAAGACTCAGAAGCATTTAAAAAGGCTCAGTTTTGCACTGTGGAGGTGCTAGCAGCAACTCCCCGGCCGCCGGTGCTTTGGCGGGGCAGAAGCGTCCCCCACACGGCGCTACCGGGGCTGGGGCGGGGCGGGGCGGGGCAGGGCAGGGCAGGGCAGGGCGCTCACCCCACAGCGTAGCGCTGAGGCGGTGGCTGCTGCGGCGGCGCGGCGGGCGGGCGACTCCTCCTCCTCCTCCTCCACGGCGGGCGCAGCATGGCGGTCAAGGTGACTCTNGGGAGCGGCAGCGCAGCTCGCGCTGCCCCCGCCCGCCGAAGTGCCCCGGGGGGCGCGGGCCGAGGTCCCCGGGGCGGTGGTGGTCGTCCCGTGGGGCCGGGGCGCCGCGCCTCTCGCAGGCAGCCCGGTGCTGACAGCTGTTACCGGCGCGGAGCCCGGTGCCGTCCCGCGGCAGCACGGCGCGGTCATGGCTGAGGTTGGGCCTGTCGGTCTGACAGGGGACCCCGTATTGCCGCCTTTGGCCGGCGCGGCGGATTTTTTCTGCGCTTTGACAGTAGCCCGGTTAAGCGAAGCGTTAATTTGCTTGTGTTTACAGGTGCATTCACCCAAAAGAGCGGATCCTGCTGAACTACGAAATATTTTTTTGCAGGTAAAAAGACCTAATGTTATTTGAGTGACCGACTGATGTTTTTCGCCCTTCCAGCAGTTTGCCATGACATCAAACGCGTGTCGTGCTGGTGGGACACTTAAAAGTTCACTTTGCAGGCACAGTGTATTGAAGGGGCTGTCAGGCATTGACGAGAAAGTGCTGCTGGCACAAATCGTGATAACCATTTCCAAATTATAATATTAAATAATTTTCTGAACTATTTTCTAGTTTTCTAGAAAACAAATATTTATAACCAATTACTGTTTGTTTTTTTTTAAACACCTTTGCAGAATTCAAAAAATTCTTCTTCCATGGCTGTATGTTTTGTCCTTGGGATTTATATGTGTTCTTATAAATGGAACCGCTGGCAATGTTTTTAGAACTTAAAATTAATTCCTCCAGATTTATATATTTTGTAATATTAGCCTTTGCAGGGCCTTAGAATTAACATATGTAAATAATAGCATGATGGTGTCTCCCCTAAGTTTCAGTAAAGCATGATCAGAAAGGAAAATCCAGTCAGTCCTAAAACCTTGATGATAAGGTTCGAATCAGGCATATGGAATAAGAAGAACAAGAACTATGTTTTAGGTCCATAGTTGGGCCACTGATATTTCAAAATGACTAAAATGTCTTTTTTCCCCTAATGTTGAGTGTTACACAGTATATTCAAGAAGCTTTTCTCTATTTAAAAATTAAGGGTATAAAATTAGAGCTAATACTGTAAATAATAAAGTCTATTATTTAACTTTTTATATGTATCTTCTGGTTCTACTATACCATCTAACAATTTCCATATATGATAAGTAGTCAGAGAGACCTTTTTGCCGGGGAGGGAGCAGTTATATCCAAACCATAATTTTGGTGGCCTTTTCTTTTGCATGCTGGATTACACTGTAACATTGCTGGAGTGCAAAAACTTAGAATGCTGGCATCAAACAATGGAAGCTAAACATCTAGTTTCTAGTAAAGAAATATTCAAACACTGGTTCATTTTTGATTGACATGGCATTCAGCTTTTGTAGATAAAGATTACAGTAGAGTATGTTAATAAAATTAGCAATATGAAAATATTATTTTTAAAAATATGTATTAATACTGTATAAAAACATGATTCTAGCCCACCTTTTCCCAACTTTTTGCAAGATACTTTCACACACTTGAATGAAAAAAAATACTCTCTTCAATTGTAAATGTGAACTCTTTATGATTCTTGACATCCAATCAGTAGAAGTTCTTCTGGAAATAAGCAGTTGAAGTCCTTGATAGTGGTCATACAGAGAGCAGTGGAGAGGAAGAACATTGTACAGCTGCATGTTGAAATTTTCTTTTTGACAGTACATGTTTTATTGACCTAAAAAGCAGACACTCTGTTTTTAAGAAATGGCTTTTTGGTCTTCCCCATGTCTGTCATGTTCTCTTCAAAGAAACATGCAGATGAAGTTGTGAATTGTTTTGTGTTCTAAAGAATGAAAAATATGAGAGCTGTCCTCTCTCCCTTCGAGTATCTGAGATTTTGCAGTTAAAAAAAAGCATAGAAAAAGAGTTTGTGTTTCTTCTGCATTCTATTTGATCACAATTGAGTTTTAAATTGTATTTTTGTTTGATGGTTAGAATACTCACTCCTTTCAGGACTAAGTTGTAGAAGGTCTTGTTATGAAATATTGCAAATGTCTAGGGTCAGATGTGTTATGCTCTTTGCTGAGAGTGCTGGCCTCTTCTGTGAGCTTCAGCTAAAGGTCGTGCATTCCTTCCTAAATTTGGCTTCCCTTGGAAATGGTTAGAAGGGAAGATGTGAACTGTAGGCCTCGTCACCATCCACCTTAATCATAGTGTACTTAAATTTCGTTGTGTTCATGCATGTCTTCTAATGAGATAGGTGCCCTCTGCCCATGCAGTTTATGTTGTTAATCTTAAAGGGTATTTGATAGATAACTTTCTCTTCAGAATTTCTGAAGTGTGCTGTCTTCTTCTTCTAACTGCTTTAAACTGTTAAAAATATAAATTTCAATTTGCATTAAAAAGATGTGCTATTTCTCTTAATCCTGTAACTTTGAAATGCAGGCATTGAAATTTCATGGCTGTGCACCATTAAGTTACCTCTTAGATGTTTGCTAACCACAGACTTCAGTAACGTTCATAAAAGAACAAATTCCGTAACAAATTATCACAGAACGATCAAAGAAATGGAAAAACAGTTACTGGATTTCTTAGTGAACCTTCATTCTTTTTCTTAGACAAGACACAGTCAGCCTTTGGAAAATGTAGTTGAATTGTTCCCTGCCTGTTGAATTCAAGTGTAACCTGTTCAGGCAAGGTGAAGAAAGAAACAAAAAGAAATTTCCAAAGCGTTGTTTCTGAAAGCATGGTGATACCTAGCATCAGATTGTAAACTAGAATAGGGGGTTTGTATGTTTGTCCTATGTGAGGATGTTTTAAAAAAAAGTCTCATGGAAATTCATCAAGTGCTTACCTGAGACAATCTATAAATGTATACTAAGAATTTTGTGTTATAAGGTAATAGAGTTTAACACTGAGAGAAACATAGATTTAATTGATGTGGTATGTTTTACATTCGAATTAAGTTATAATTTAAAATCGCTTATTTTGATCAGAAAGATTCTTCACTTCAGTTATATGATGAAAACATAGGATTAATGCATTTGCATGCATAGCTACTTGTTAGGCCTTAATTTATTGACTTGCTGCCAAACTCTTCCAAAATGCCATGACCTTCTCATATGGAGCTCAATGTATGTCAGTTAATTATTTTTATCTCAAAATGTTTTTAACAAAACTTCGCCCAAACAGTTTTTATTGTGAAAGGTATTATTATAAGTAATTATTTATGATAACCTCCGATAAATTGGTGTCTGAAGAAAAAAAGATGGTGTTTAGATTTTGACTGTCTTCAATATGCCCTCTACTGTCATACAGTTGACTTCAGTGGTTCTTGAAGACATGCTCCATACTTTGCATGTTTGATGGTCCTTCATACATAACATTTTCTTTGGATTTCATGTCTTGCAGCAGAATTGTGCTTTGTAGGGAATTTTTCTGTCACTTGTGCGTATGGCTGAGAAGAGAACCTTTCAGAGTTGGTTCAAGGAAGCCACAGTTTTGTTGTGCTGTCATATTGGCAGCAGTGCTGAATTAAGGGATTCCTGTCCACCGCTTTGTGTTCCTGTTTTAGTGGAAACACTCTATTTTAATTCTCTGTAAATTCAGTAATCTAGTTTACAGTGCAGTCTTGCAAACAGCTGTCATCACAGCTATAGGGTGGAAAGGGGAGAGGTGATGAGGTGATGTGAGGGGCTGATACTGTGGAAGAGATACACGAGATGCTGAAGCAAGCACTGTTTGTGTGTGTGAATTTTTCCTTAAGAACATTAGTTTAAGGATAAAAATTAATCTGAACATTTATTTCTCACAAAAAGAGAAAAGAAATAATACATGTTTTGCAAAATAATTATAATAAAGATCAGGAACAATTATTCAGAAGATAGGTGCTACTAGAAATTCTAAGAAAATTTATGTGCTGTGTTTTCAGTGTAGCTGCAAATGGAATGCTACAGCATGGTTGTAAGTTTTACAAATTTTTGCAATTTCCTGACAGTTTCTGAAATATGTAATTGTCTTTTAATTAGAAGATACTGGTCATTATGTGAACATATCTATTGTACAGGAAAATGTGACTGTTGGTAGTATAGAACTAGTACAGTAACACTATTAGTTTAATCCATCCCTTTAATTTTAGAGCAGTTATGTGCAGAGAGTTGCGCACCATTTTAAGTTACATTCAGTAAAGATACTAATTTGGTAATCACCAATAATTAGCATCTAAATGGATTAATTTTTGTTTGTGTGGCTTTGGTTTTTTATTTTTACTCTAGTATGCAAGTGTTGAGAAAGATGGTGAGCATTACATGACCCCAGAGGATTTTGTGCAAAAATACCTAGGACTTCATACAGATCCACATCACAATCCTAAAACAGTGCAGCTGTTGGCTGGAGTGGCAGATCAAACTAAGGATGGGTGAGAAATTTGCTTTCCATTTGAAACTTGTAGTGCATAGGTAAATGTGTGAGTGCATGATTTTGATAATTTCATCTTCTAAGATACATTATTGATTTTATTACACTTTAGGCTAATTTAAATGAGAAGTTTTTTTCATAGGCACAATAGACTATAAATTTGTGAAAACTGAGAAAAAATTACAGTGTTTAACAAGGATTTTCTTAGTTAACATTTATCTTGATGATATTTTGTTAAGTTCTACAGAAGCTGAGGAAGTTGAATGGCAGGTAAGTTTAGTGTAGTATGGTTGCCTTGGAAAAGTTCTTTTCTGTATGTCTGCATCCATCATTAGGTACTGTTTAGAGTCTTCAGTACCTGTAATTAAACATGAGGATATGGAAGAGCTTTCTTATTTCTGTAGTTCTGCAATTCAAATCAAACCACTGAGGCCTTTTTTAAAGTGCTCACTATTAGAAAAGAGAGACACTAGTGACTATGAAGGAAGAAATTGTTTGCTTAATGAAGATCAGGTCACACCACATAAAGCTTTTCCAGCTCTGCTTACAGATGCTCCTGCTTGCTTTTAGACAGTTCTCTGAAACTAATTTACAAAATGTGTGCTCTGCTGAGGTAGTGCCCTCTAACTCATTTGTCTTCCAAGGAGCCTTTTCTTCTGCTGTATGTAGGCTTCTAGTTTTGGCCTTGGATTATAGTAGGAGGCATGAACATTGTTGAAGTAAAGTGAGAAGGTTAAGATGGATCTGAGAAGAGGTCAAGAATGCAAAAGTGAGTGGTTATTTTGTAGAGAAGAAAATGCTGTTAAAATAGTATACAATACATTTGTAAATATATACATGTAACTTATTTTAAATTGAAAGCTCCTTAACTTCCTTGGTTACTTAATTTTTTTTTGTTCTCCTGCATTCTGCTATAGAACATTTTATTAGTTTGCTTAGTATCCTGAGCAGCTTGCACAGTATCTGTGCTATAGAAATTAAATCATATGTGCTGTATACTTCTTACTCTAAATGACAAATATAGGATCTCTTGTTTGATGTAATGCTGTATGATTTTCCTTTTCATAAGTCTGCAGCACTTTGATAATATATTTGATTATACATACATTTGATAAATCTAAGTAACCTGTCTCTGTTTCCAATACATGGCTTCAGTTTGTTGTTTTATTATGGATTGAAAAGGTAATTTTGTGTGTATCTGTTCAAATAATAGTTTAATTGATAAAGTAAACCAACATGCTTATCATCTTGTTTCTCCGAAAGCTGCTTGGTTATCTTTTATGATGTGCATTTCTTCAGAAAATGTGTTACAAAAGGGTTTTTCTTACAGTAGGAAATCAGTTTGTTTTACTGCTATAACAGAACTTTCAGGCATTGCTTTTTGTTATTTCCCTCTGAATAAGATTTTTGTTGTTTTTATTTACTGCTTTTTAAAAAAATCTGGGTAATAGTTGAAATGAGATAATCAAGCATGGGTAAGTGTGCTTTATCACCTTCTTTATGGGAAGAGTGGGATTTTTATTTTGCACAGCCATATAGTTTGAAGTGTAAAATACTTATATTTTTGAATACTTGTCTGAAACTTTTTTCTAAATTTTAATCTATATTTATATTTAATCTGTATTTCATGTGAAGAATTTGTTATAGCCCCATTATCATCATCATTTTTTTACGTTCACATTCTTTCATTTGTAGTGAGCTGTAATATATCAAAATCCAGACTCTAATATCATGAATAATTATTGTAGTCTTCAACTGAATTCCAGGATGCGTTGCATCTTTCCAAGGACTTAAAGTTACTTTATGAAGTCCAAGGAAGTATCAGTAGTCCTGTTCCATACATATACTTGTACATTAAATGACAGCCCAGTGTCATGCAGCAAGTCATTGAGAAGCTTTGGGTTCTGTTACAAAATTTCATTCCTGTATCTGCT
Source organism: Machaerirhynchus nigripectus (assembly GCA_013397975.1). Lineage (NCBI taxonomy): Eukaryota > Metazoa > Chordata > Aves > Passeriformes > Dicruridae > Machaerirhynchus > Machaerirhynchus nigripectus. The sequence continues at coordinate 330,042 of VZRQ01018915.1, read as the reverse complement.
ATCATATTCTCTTAGCCTTGCTTGCCCTTGAAATAAATACTCAGAGTGTTGGTGGTTGCTTCTGTTGTTAATATATTTTTATTTCTTCTAGGTTTAAGTTTGGCACTTTACAGAAACAGCACATTTTGGAACTGGCTCTCTGTAGGCATGTGTTTAAAATAAACGTGTTTTTACTTTTTTTCTAATGGTAGCTTGATCCTTATTTAACTGTTCAGAGTACTACTGCCTTCTCCCATTACTGTTGTACGCGACTGGTTTGCTTTAGTGGAACTCAGGAAGGTTGTTCTTAAAACGGATGACTGTTCACTTCCAAAATGTTTATTTCTCATTGGTACAAGTGCATGTTCTTATGCGTAAAGAAATTTATGTGATGACCTCTAAAGTAGAATTTGGTTTAAAGTGGCCTGTTATCTATTTAGTACAAGGATTTCACTGATACTGTGTCTTCTGACTGCGGGCACTGGTTTTGAAATTAGGATGAATACCCTCTCTGAAGAACATACTTACATGTATATGTGTATATATATATACAGATATATATATATATATGTCAAAAACAGCTAAAATATTTTCTTTCCCCTTCAAACGTTCAAAATTTCACAGTAGTAATTAACAATTCTTCATTTTAACTGCTTGTTTCTGGGTACTATTTTAACATCGTATCATTCTTAAATGTGGAAATGTGTTCTTAAGTGGAGTCCCCAGGAAAGAGTTGGTATTTCACATAATGGAGAGTCACAACAGAGATATACATAGTGTCTAAAAAGCTATGTTGTGTGGGAAAAAATGAGAAAAGACTTGTAGCAGAAAAAAGGAAAGACAGAGAAGAATTGCAAACACAGGGGTTACCTTTGTATGATTTTGAAGGGGAGCAGTACAGAAGAAATCAGAGGAAAAGACTTTTTTAAATGTTACAGAGAAAATGAAAAGTGAGTGATTTGGTATTGTTATGGACTCTGTAATGCAGTGGGTTCACAGGATGATACTTGAGTAGTGACTGGGTGGGAAGCTCCATCATTCTGTTTAATCCAGCTCCTGTTATGTCCGCCCCAATGGCTAATGGAGGATCACAGAGGATATCCCTGCTCTTAGGCATTGCAAGTTGAGTATGTGGAAAGGAATGTGTCTATCTCCTTTTGCTGTAGGCACTGTTATAGTGAGACCTCTGAAGACATCTACTTTCAGATTCAGGCTTCTATGAATGCATTCTACAGAGATCAACACTTGATTTTGTCAGTTACAAAGCTTCCTGGTTAGGAATTAATTTGTGTGTCAGCTGTATGCTTGTATGTTAGGTATATTTTGAAATGATAGTATTTACAATTATTTTAAAGGAACATTTGTTTCTTTGAATACTAACCTTTTATTTATCAAGATCATCCATTGGCTGAAATTGACTTGCATGTGAAGAACTATTCTCATATCTCTGATTTTTGTGGCTAAAATATGATAAATATGATAATTTTGTAATTTCCATATCTTAATTATTTTCAAAGTCACTAGGTTTTTATCTGTATTTCCTGTGCAGTGCGTATATACAAGAATGTTAACACATTTAACCTTTTTAAAGTGTCTCAATTCTGCTTCATGTGTACTTAGGGAAAGACTAGATAAAGTAATGAATAGTGTGAATACTGTGATGTTTCTTTCCCTTTTTTTTTTCCTGTGGGGAACAGAATTTACAGCTCTTTAGAAGTAAGCAGTAATGTTTGAAATAATCACTATGAGCTAATCATCTCGTATGATGAGTACTAAGTTCAGATCAATTACGTACATTTTCTAGGTAAATTTCTAGGAAACAGTGATATTCTCTGCTTTAACAGCATTTACTGATATATAGTAAATTTTTTGTTGACTATAAAAAATGTAATTGAAATTCTTATTCCCATTGATTATTTAATGCTAAAATATATATCCCATCATTTATCCAATTTATTTATTTTCTTGTGCCAGCATTATCCTTTATCTGCTCTTAGCTTCAGGTTTATCTTTCTGCAGCTGTTCATACATACAGCATTAGGATCCCTTCTAAAGGCTTTTTTTTTTGTGTTAGAATAAGCAGAGTTCCTCTAGAAAAGTTACTTATTATTATCCTAATAAGTTATCTGTGCATGTATAAACTCAAGTCTGAGTTTATACATGGTGGCCACAAGGACTTGGATTTACTAGTGCATCCTGAGTTGTGCATAGTGCCTGTCTTGCATACACAGCTCAGAATCTTGTGATCTGCTGACTCAAATCCTTCCCTGCCTTGTCATGTTTGTCCTTGAGTCCTAATGTTTTTATGTTCTTTCTTTATTGGCCCTGAGTACATGACTTGACAGTTCATGTCATATACAAAGTAATAACTTGTAGGTGTTCAGTGAAAATTGATTGTATTCTGGTGTTGATGGATAGGAAGAATTCAGTTGCTTCATAGAGGAAGAAGCTGAGTTGCATAAATGTTAACTACTTATATGTAACATAGTTTTCAGTCTCTAGAGTGTTAATTATTTTAAGTTAGAATTTTATTTAATATTTGGATCACACTGTTCCTAGAGTATGAAATGCAGATTATCATAAGTATGATGAACAATTAAAAAAGATCTTTTTAACTTTTCTGTTTTCCTTTCTAGGTTAATTTCCTTCCAAGAATTTTTGGCATTTGAATCTGTTTTGTGTACTCCAGATGCAATATTCATTGTTGCTTTTCAGTTATTTGACAGGAATGGCAGTGGAGAAATAACATTTGGTAAGAATACCTAAAGAAAAACAGTTTAAGAAAGTGATTATAATAATATCTGTCATAATAATGGTTCATAACCACAGGTGCATAGAAATGCATTTTGTGCAGTACTGTACTGTTTTCCTAAGACTCTGCATGAGTAGAACTTTTGTTTCTCAATTCAAGCTTAAGAAGTACACAGAGGCAAAATACATTTTTCTCTGTCTTCTTGAATCAAGGATTTTTATTTCCCTGAAGCAGTAAATGCAGTGATATTCAGTGTCATCCTAAGTAAAATTCTATATCCTGGACTTCAAACTCCTTCAACAAGTGAGGGAGTTTAAGATATGTTCTGGATCTCCACATATCTTTGAATAATTGTCATTTCATACAGTAAGAGCTCAGTATAGACATTAAGGAGGTCTAATAATTTGATTTCCTGTGCTAGTGTTCCTTTTCTTGAGGAGCAAATCTTACTGTAATGTTATGAGTGTAACTTACTACTGGATCATATATTTGCAAAATTAGGAAGAAAATCTGGCCTTTGGTTTTGTTACCTAATCACGTAAGTTAGTTATCCGACCAAAATCTCTAGCCTAACTATACTGCTTTGTGATATTGCTAAATAACTGTTATTAACATTGCAGTTTAAGAAGGACTAGGCTTTATTTTTAAAACTTCATGTTTATGAAAATTAGATAAATCAATGCTAAGAATTTTAATAAAATGAAATGAGAATTAAATGTTATTTCTATCCAAAAGAATAAAGCACTCAATAAAGAAAATACAAACTATGCTTGCATTTGTAACCACTTGCTGTTTGTACTATTTCATTCTTATGACAATTGCTGTAACTTGCTGAAAAAAAAATCAAAGGTCTTTTTATGGAAACAAACTGTTTTGACTTACAATGCCTGGTAAATTACATCATTAACTGAAGAGTCAGGTACTAAGCAAGTTGGATGCACATCTTGAAGAGAAAATCTTTTAGAATTTAAATAAAAGTGAAGTCAGTAAACGCAGTCATTAGGAACTGGACAAACTACTACAATCAGTGTGACCGTGTTAATGATGGTTTATTTAATAATCGTACAAAATGGGGGTTTGAACTTGGTAGCTCTCATGAACACACCTGAAATAGCTGGTTCCATAATTGAACAAAAAGCCATTTCAGATTATATACAAATTCCTCAGTCAGACTGAGTATTGTTATTTTTATGTAATTAAAAGAAAACACAAGAGAAATTGTGAAACAGAAAATTGGTGGTTTTCTCTGTGTCTGTCTTGCTGATTTTTTTTGTAAGGCAGATAAATCTTGAAATTCTTGAGGGGATTTTAAACTTACTATTGGTTTCTTGGTTTTTTTTCAAAATTAATTATATTGCAATTATTACTGTATTTAACATTATGTTATTAATGTAACATGGTACATATTTTTTGTGCTACAGTTCCCACATTTACTGCTGCTTTTTTGTCTTGGTTTGTTTGTTTGTTTGTAACATGGGCTACTTATTTTTACTTCATACGCATATCATACATATTAATACAACTGCGAAAAATGTGAATGATGATACACGACATCTTCGGAATTTGGTAACCCTGCAGTCAATTTCCAAGTCAGTCTTATGGCTGTTTTATAAATGAGACCTCCACTCTTTCATTTTCATGCCACATAAGCAGAAAGGCTCAGAGTTTAGTGTCGTGTAAAAACAGGACAAAATAGAAAGATGAGTTTTAAAAGTTTTAGTAAGTTACTAGAAATATACTGAAATGGCATTAAGTTTAGCCAGTTGGTGTGAGAATCACTATCAGACAAGTCAGGTCTTTTACAGACTGTGTAATATATGCAGTCTGCAGGTAAACCATGTTGGTTATGAGAGCAAACACAAGTCAAGATTTTCTAGCTCAGATGAAATGCTCTGTGGATGTGATTGAATTGATGCCAAAGCTTTCTCAAACCAGTAAGTCTTGCCAGAAGCAACGTGGATTTACTGAGGTTTTTCTGCACTGTGCATCCAAAGCAAGGGACAGAATCAGCTTGGGTCTGTTTGACTAGTAACTTGAACCAACACTGGCTTTGTGTGAGATAGTGTGTTCTCAAAAAATATTCTCATCTACTCCAGTTTTCAGTTATCTGGGGGAAGTTAAGTATGCTTGTTGAATTTTAGAACTGTCTCTGTTTCTGAAAGAAAGCAGCTCTAGCTGGGTTGACTTCTGCTTAGGATTTATTTACTGACATGATTTTGAACCATTCTCAAGCACTTCAGCATTTTACAGTCATCTTGAGCCTCAGACTGATACTTGTCTCTTAAAATACTTAGCTTCCAACTCTCCAGTGATGAAACTATTAATTGTGTCACAGAAGAACTGTCTTAGAAGATGACTTTAGAAACTATTTTGTAGAAATACTTGTATGCTAAGCTAATCTTTGTCTTTGTTTGCAATATCATGTGTTGAAACATGAAGCCTTCTATCACTTCAATGTCATCTACTAGTTTCTTATTGCTTTGGGACACTTCTCCAGGAGCTCTGGACATCCAGAAATCCTGTATGAATGACTGCCATAAATGTGTAGTTGGTATACTGCAACATTTATAAAGTAGGCCCATTGCAAGAACATGAAACTGGACCTACTTTGTTCGAGCAAACTGCACAGCATGCTCAGTACTCACTACATGTTTCAGCTGCCCTGGACTTGCTGTCAGCTTGGTGAATAAAAAGCAGTAAAATGACTTAGTAACCCATTGATACAGTTGTAGTTTAAGTTTTTAATCATGGAGAAATAGAGAAAAAGCATGTATTCCTAATCAAGTGCTCCTACATCTTCATAAAGGCTTCCTAGGTGAACATTTTATATGAAATGTGTTGCTGCTGAGCCCATACAATACTGCATTATCCATAAAATATTTAAATGCTAGCAGCTGAAGCTGATGAAGACAAGTCATCTTTTTTCAGGTTGTTGTCCGTAGCCAGAGAAGACTGACAAGCGCTTTGCTCTTTTGATTATGGGATGTATTGACTGTGCTACTTAACATGAGTGAAATATTCAAAAACACTCCATAAAATTAATACTATTGTACTAAGGAATATTACTTTTATTTCTACTCTGTGCAGATCTTCTGAACTGAATTCAGGTTAAAGCAAACCTGAATATTAAATCTGTTCAAGCTATTTGTTTTTTTCTGATGTTGAAGCAGATAATCCTTACTGTGTTTTATAAGGTGAAGTCTGTGATTATCTGCGAAACTTCTCTGAAAAATAGGTTGTCTAATTGGAAGTAAAAGGATTCTTTGTAATTTATCTCTCTGGCACACCATACAATGATCTGGACTGCATCACTTTTAATTGGAATGTGCAATTTCAAGGCATTTTCCAGCTGTTCTTCCTTGTAGAGTCACCAAAAAGAAAGCCATTCTCTGATAAACTGGAGAGTTTCAGAGATGCTTTTTCAGTTAAATACACATGCTGGTATGGATGTGAAGATAGAGCTAAAATATGTTTGTGGTTCTTCTGTATTCAGAATTATTATGGAGATAATTGGAAAATATTTATGGAACTGAACTTAAAGCTTTTAAAAACATCCTGCGCTCAAAATCTAATTACAGTTATTTTGCAGAGTATAACAGCATCTTCTTCAAAGGCATTGGGGGAAGGAAGTTGATCAGATGCCTCATAATGCACTATGTGAAAATTGTACAATATTGGTGAACCAAAATAAGAAATACCAATTTAATAGTTCCAGAATTTGAGTGTACAGGGATGCTGAAGTTTTGCCCAATCTGTTTTCCTAGACAATTTTTAATCTGTGAGAGAAAGTTAAGGTTTCCCTTACTCAGGACATAGAGTTTGAGAACACTGGAAGAAGATGAGCAAGAACAAAAGAAAGGAGTTGAATACAAGTTAGTGCTTTGCTTACGAGTATTACTTTTCAGGAAACAGGGATCACTTCTAGTACTCACTCCTTCACCATTTCTAAAAGGGCAGCTGGTTTGAAAATGCTAGGATTTGGATTCAATCTTAAAAGTTCTGCTTTCTAAAATAGTATTGGTAACTATAATGACTGGATACCTTTTAAAATGTAAACAGAAAAATATTCATAATCACATGACTACAGATGTGAGGATATGAGGGAAAAATCAAGTGTTTTCATCAAGTGTGTTGTAAATCAGAACTGGTTTTTTTGGCCTCCTGTTAGCTGTACATTAGTTGCCTGTTTTCAAAGTGTCTTTTGCTTAACACATGCAGATAACGTAGGAAACATCACGGTTGGGACTTCCCTTTCTTACTTTTTTTTTTTGTTTTGTGTTGTATGATTTTTTTCAGGCTTAAAATACAGTTCTAAATACTTGTAAGCAATGCAGAATGGGAACCCCTCCTCTTAATAATAATAATAAGTTTTTTCAAAACCATAGTTCGGCAAGTGGGAACAGAAAAGGAGAACTTCATGTTAAAATTATATGTATTGACAGTTTTTTATTGTGGCTGTCATTCGTCTTTCAACAGAATCACTAATCCTTTTAAAATAAGAATAGAAATAAAATATAACTATTTCTAGTTAAACTTTCTCACATAAAAGTAATATTGTATTACATTTGGATTACTCTTAATACACTTCTGTGGCATCAGGTTCTACAAAAATGTCTTTCTGCCTTTAATTGTGGTTCCTTATTTTGTGCTTCAAAGTAAAAATATGTTGTTGGCAGAAGTAGTGAAAAATAGCAACATGTAAATGTTAAAATTAATTATGTACATTAGGCCTGAAATATGTACAAATTGGACAGTAGATTACTGGGTAGACAGATTTTAAAAAACCCAAAACAACCTTGTTAAACAACAAATCTTTACCATACTTACGCTGCTGCTTAAAACTTACCACTTTTATATTTTTGTGTCCCTAACAAGTGTGATTGCTTTTTTATCACTGGTGCATGGGAATGGCAAACTGTTAACAGGTTGATGGCACTAGGATTGTATGAGCTTTCCACTCTGCTTCTTGGGGAGCTGATAAGTCAAAATAAATAATAGGTACTGCCTCAAGATTTACTTGGAGTATTGAGTTCATCCCCACAATGGGCCACCAAAGAGACATCATAGTGTTTATAATTTAAAGTATTCTTCCTCTGTATATGAAATTGATTATTGCCTAGAATCTTTGGGGTTTTGTATTGTCTTTCTGAGCCTGATGGGTAACAGTGCTTGATGGAAGTTGAGCCAGTCATGTGTGTGCTGCCTGCAGATAGCTGCTCCAGGCATCTATAATTTGTTTAAAATGATTGGGTGGGGAAATTCTGAAGCAATCTTGAGAGAATGTGTGTCGCCTTGGAGGTAATGTACTAGTACACTAGAGTAGTAGGTTTATTGTTCCTGGGGCTGATGGTAAGTTGAGTATGTCATCAAGCTGCTGACTTGTATGCCTATCTGAGAAGAAAATGCATTACTATAAGCCTGGAAAGAAAGTTATCAGCTCAGTAGGAAAGAATTCCACTGCAGAAAGGTGAGCAGAGTAGAAGACATTAGTAAATGAGCAACATGTATTGACAGGGACATTGAATGCATTCTGTAAAATGTCAAACTAAAATGAAAGGCTTGAAAAATAATTTGCTGTTTGCCCCCTGCAGAATAGCTCTGTTGGAAATTTGAATCTTAATTTAGTAGCATTACTAGGTTTTGACTGAAGAAGATAAAAAAAAAAGGCAAAGCCAGCATCTGTACCTTAATGTTGCCTGTTTTCTTTGTTGTCAGTGCTTTGCTTCTACTGTGAAAAAAATTAAAAATTAAACATTTGATGATAATTCATTGGTGAAAGTGTAGGTGATGATCACACTGTGTATAATTTCTGCAATGTGATTGGCTGTTAGCTGCTTCTCATCACAAGTTATTGGCTGTGGTGATGGCTGTTCCATTAATAGAAAAGAAGAGCCGACAGAATTGGATTAGAAAGGTATTGTTGATATATTGTGAAGAAAGCACCCCTGCTCTTGGGTAGACATAGTAAGTTTCAGCACCTACCAAGAGGTGTTTGAGAATCTCAGATGGCTTTGGAAAATTGTATTTAATGTTTCCATGGGTTTAACTGGGTCAGTTACTTTACTGTGAGGGTGGTGAGACACTGGCATAGGTTTCCCAGAGAAGCTGTGGATGCCCCATCACTGGAACTGCTCAAGGTCAGGTTGGATGGGGCTCTGAGCAACCTGGTCTAGTGGAAGGTATCCCTGCCTATGTCAGGGGGGCTGGAACTAGGGGACTTTAAGGTTCCTTCTGACTCAAACCATTCTGTGGTTCAGTGATTTTTCAGAACAAGTGCACAGTTTTGCCTCTGTACCCCAAGTGTTTCATAAACCAAGCCAACATGGAATTAATTAAGCGTTATGTACAAGAGCATATCTTCAAACACAAACTATTGTAATACATGCAGAATACATCGTGGCGTGTGAGAGGTAGCCTGGGAAAGAGAAATGGATACGGCACCTCAGTTTTCAGAGAAGCAACAAACTAGTTTGGATACCATTTATGAAAGCTAGTTAGTCATTTCTGGAATTGTACCAATACACTCAACTATTGAATATAAATTTATTAATCAATTTAACTATTATTTTTATGTGCTGAAGAGTCTTGACTTGAGATATGTTGATGAGTAGTTGTAAATATTTTTATGAAGAAAAAAAATTGAGTGTAGGAAATAGATTCTTGTTTTCTTAAGTAGTATACAGTTAAATGCTTGAGAGTTATGAAAACACCAGGGGCTTAAGTCTCACTAAAAACAAATGAAAAATATGTCTCAGTGAACATGGATGGATAAGGAAATAAATTTTTTAAAGAAAAAAGAGGCTTTTTTTACCTTTCTCTAAGGTTAAGAGAAGCAATTATTGGAAACAAGTGAAAATATGATTTAAATTTTCTGTCTGCTTCAGCACATTCTTTTCTAAGTTTTCATTAGAGGAGCTCAGTGGGTACTAGATGTCAGTGTTACATACATGTAAGTAGTATCCTGTTTGTGCATTAGTAGCCAAGCCAATAGGTCCATTGAAGCAGGGCTGCCTTCTGCTCTGTTCACAGTTCATTGCCATTTTGCAGGCTCCATAATGAGCTGCACTGACCTGTTTGTGTTTGTAGTACGTGGAGACTCTAGCTTGGCCAAAAGCTGCAGTGAGTTCGTGGTAAGTGGGGAATTTAAATGTGCATAGCTTGATTCCTTGATCTGCAACAATGATGTATAACTCTACTGCAGACAGAACTTCCAAAGGAAGTATGGCAAAATAAAATAGTTTAGCATTATGTATTTGGTGTTTTCTCTCTTTTTTTCTTAACCCCCACCTTGCATATTGATGCTGGTGAGTAGGTGTGAGTAGACAGTTAAAAATAGTCAGAGTAGTTTTTAGGTTTCTTGTTGACCCTAACAAGTCCTTTAGCCTACCTTGCAGTGGAAACTGGTTTAAACTGTAGGGTTTTGACTCTTGTGTTTGACCTGTATGTACCTGTATGTAAGGGTTAAATCACTAGCCATAATCTGCACTTTGAATATGTAATCTCAGTCTAACTGTGAAGGAGGTGATCTAGCCAAGGAATCCTACTTAGCAGACCCCTGTTTTGAGACATATATTCTGGACGTTTCCCTTCCTTTCCTCACTGAAAAAATCATGCCATATAGTCGATTTCCTAGATTTCATCTAGAACTAGTAGAAAGGCTACAGAATTGAAACAATGAATGAATCAACTAGTCTTTTATAGGACTATTCTTTATTGCATAGAGAAAGCTATACATTTACTTCAAGTAAATAGGTCTTGATAGAGTTATCAAATGATAATTGAGGTTCTTCTCACTGCATTTTGTCTTTTAGCAAAATTGTTTAAATGCATAAGAGGTGTGTTACCACCTAAAATATTTTGTATTTTGTTTTAAACTGTATGCCACATTTTATTTTAATTGTTAGCAGATTCTGGGTTGATAAACCATTTCAGGTACTGTGAGGGAAATTCTGAAAAGTGTTCACGTGGTGTGGGTAGGTGTCCTGTTATACAGTTCATATGTTTGATGATCTGCACAAAAAGCTGGCTTGTTTTGCAGCATGGCAATGCTGTGTATGAATAATGCATGCTGTTTTTCAGATGAGGTTTCTGACTGAATTCAGATATGTTTAGCATTGAGATTTCAGTTGTACAGTATACATGTGGAGAATTCCGTAACCTGAAATGGCAGGTTTTTTCTTTACTTTATTTAAAACAGAACATCTCTATCTTCACTTATCTTAAAACATTTTAATAACTGAGACTACCAATTATGTTTTATAGGATTTGATTTTTGTGCTAAGGCCTTATCAAAAGCATCTAATAACGTGCTTTCTGCTGAGTTAATGATATGTTTTAGATGTCATTTCTTATACCTATCTTCAATAGCCATATTCAGACAGTGTGATTGTAATAATCAAGTTTCAATCAAACCATACTTAGTATGACAAATATTGCCTGAGATCGTAGTGCAGGTATTCGTGCTCTAGATAAAGGGCTTAATTTGACTCCTAGCAGAGACAGAGAACCACTATTGATTTTTATATCAGAATGCAAAATAGCTTTTATTTGTCATGTATGAGGGAAATTGCTTCTTAATTAAAACTAAATAAAACACTCACTCCAAGATTTTATGCAATAATACGAAAAGTATCATGTTGTGTCTCAAATGTGTTCTTTTACAGGTCTGTAAAGGTTCAGTTAGCAATTATTCTTAACAAGCTAAAACACTTCTTAAACAGCTGCTGAAATAATAATTTTTTTGTATCCTTCCTGGAATGTTTGTAGATTTACTGTACCCCAGGGCTCACCTGTTGTTTTTCCCTCCCCAAAGCAAATGTCAAAGAAATATTTGAACAAACCCTTATTCATCTTCAAATCCCGTTCAACTGGGACTGTGAGTTTATTCGACTGCATTTTGGACATAACAGGAAGAAGCATCTTAACTATTCAGAGTTCACTCAGTTTCTTCAGGTCAGTTGTTAACCTTGTTCCAAAGTTGGAACTGAGATTCATTTTACTTTTAATAATACACTAATACCATTTTAAATTTTGAGCTTATTCTGGTAGTGATAATCCTTATCTGATACTAATCCTGACAGTTAATGATGAACTGTTATTTCTCCATACCAGTTTTGTAAGCAGTGTGTACTTGATGTGCTTTAACTTGAATACCATCCTTTAAAAGAATGGGACAAAACATACTGTTTATGAAATTAACCATTTTACTGATCGTTGTTAAACTGGGTTGAGGGTCTACTTTTTCTGTCGTAGGAATTTAATAGCAAAACTAAACTCTACCAGAGAAAGTTAGTGTCCTTAATATAGCCAGTTGTTATTGATGATAAAAACTCCACTATAGAGGTTTTAGCTTATGTAACATTTCTTTTAGTTTTATAAATGTTCTGATACCCCTTTTTTTCTCTCACTGGCATGCATGCTACTACACATATACTGGGAGTTTGGTCTTAAATGCAGCCAGCTTGCAGGAGGTAAATCTGATTTCCTGAGATGTTGCTGAACTACCCTTCAGGAATTGGGCTTTAAAGAATTTCAGTTGTTGAACTGCACTTAGTGCTAAGACAGAAAGTTACAGTTAAAACATACTATTAATTGAATATTATACTAGAAGGAAGGAAAGGAAAATGTCATCTACAAAAGATGGAGAAAGAGCGAAGTAGGAGAAATTTACATTGTAATTCATGGCAAAGAAGCTCACAGAGTTGTTGGTAACTGCCCTGAATTCCATAAATTAACATACAATGACCACCTCGTGATGTAACTTAAAATTGCCTGTCTAGTAGATGTGAAGAAAAATAGATTATGCACTTCTAGAGCTGCCTTTTATGCAATAAAAATTTTGTATGTACTGTCTTAAAAGTAAGGAGCAATAGATGTGCTTTGACATAATCTGTAATTATTGTCCAAGATAAAAATACCTCATAGGATCACAGAATATTTTGGGTTATAAGGGACCTTTAAAGGTCACCTAGTCCAACCCCCCTGCAATCTGCAGGGATGTCTTCAACTAGATCAGGTTGCTCAGAGCTCTGTTCAACCTGACCTTGAGTGTTTCTAGGGATGAAGCATTTGCCACCTCTGTGGGCAACCTTTTCCAGTGCTTTACCACCCTCATTTAGTTTAAAATCATTACCTCTTGTCCTATCACAGCAGGCCCTACTAAAAAGTCTGGTCACCATCCTTCTTACAAGCTGCCTGTAAGTATTGAAAGGCTGCAGTAGGGTCTCCTAGGAGCCTTCTGTCTTCTTTTCCTCTCCAGGCCAAACAGCCCCAGCTCTGAGCCTTTTCTCATAGTGGAGATGCTCTAGTCCTCTATCATTTTTGTGGCCCTCCTCTGCACCTGCTTCTAAAATGGTTTATTGGGAACTCAGAGTAGAGTGATAAATATCTATTCTATGATTTTTTTTCTCAAGATACTGCCATGCAAGATACAGCAGCTTCTTACTGTCATTATATATCAAAAACCCTTAATAGGGAAGGCTGGTATGGGTTGCAGTAATTTCAGCATGTACACAAACTGGATATTTTTATCCCTCCTTTTAGACACGATTGTTTTTCTCATTTGGTCTAACACCATCTTTTAGGGTTTGGGACTTGGATCAGAGCAGGTTTTTTGTACCCTGATCCAGAAAACCTTGATCATGAGGTTATGAGAGTTGAGAAATTACTGTAAAGGTGATATAAGCTAGATGGTTTGCCCTCTTCTTACTGTCTTTCAGAATGTGGTTATTTTTTTAGCAGCTTCTAGAGGTCTGAATGACAGCTGAACGTGCTTTATTGTTTGCTTGAATAGAAAGAAACAACTTTTTCTGGACATAGAATTTACAACTATCATTATTATCTTGAGGTTAGGTTACCACAGTGATCTTTGTATGAAGGTTTTTACAGTTTGTATAGGAGTTCTAAATTGTCTGAAATGAGTGACCATTTGTGACATTATGGGAGATAGCTGTTTGGGGCAATCTAAATCCATATTATATAAATTTCACTGTTCTCCTGTTTATTTTCAAGTACTTTCCTATGAGTTAGTATATAATAGCGCAGTCATACTTCATCTTGGATGTGTAAGAGATCAGCTCTCTTTGTGTCTTCAAGATCAGTATTTGAAGTTTTTCTAGCAGTTAAGTATTTAATTAGGAATAGATAGCAGGCAGGACATGGGTATGTGAAGTTCATTTCTCAAATGATTTAGTGAAGTGCATATTTCCTTACAGTTGAATTGAGGCTTTTTCTTTGACAGAGGAGTGAATCTGTGGGTAGCATCAGTATGCAGACTCTTACTTTAGTTGAGCTGACCTTGAAGTTTAAACTGTAGTTATGCTATTGTCTAAATGCTCAAACCAATTGGAGCAGAAGAATATGAAATTAGTGAAAGTTTTGTGAACAGTGAGTTACAGAATTTGTTTCTAATCTGCTATCTCTGAATATTCATTCTAGGAGCTGCAGTCAGAACATGCAAGACAAGCCTTTGCACTGAAGGACAAAAATAAAAGTGGTCTGATAACTGGGCTGGACTTCAATGAGATCATGGTTACCATTCGCTCCCATATGCTAACTCCATTTGTAGAAGAAAATTTAGTTTCAGTAAGTGTTAACAACAAGAGCCTTGAATTCAGTCTTTAATAGCTGTGATGTTTGAAGATGGCACTGCTTCTCTCCCACTTTGTCTTCTACCTGCTTAACACTCACTGCCTTGGTGCTAGAGATTATCAGCTTTGTAATAGAGTGGGCAGGGTGAAACACAGCAGCATTCCTTGGCTGCAGTAGTGAAAAGGTGGGCAGTCTGGTTTACATGTTTAAAATGCCATTGGAAGCAGTTTGAGTTAGTCTACTATACATTCCACTAGAGCAGGGCAAATGACGTGGTACAGAAAGAATCATAGAATTGTAGAACCATATAGGAAAAGACCCTTAAAGTCACGAAATCCGATGGAAGTCATCTAGGACAAAAGCATCCAGTTTTTTGTATTTGCATATATGACATCTCAGGAGCTGGAGACTACTTGCAGTTTTGTCCTTTTATGTACTCTTGCATTCTTTTTCTTTTTCAGATCAGAATTTGGAAAATCAGTATGTAGATTCTAGAGGTAGAATGGTTACAGCTCTGATAGTTTGGCAAGATCTGTAGGTAAAGTAATGACATACAAGTTATAATCCAAAAGTATGTAGTATGACAATTACGTAAGAATGAAATTTATATAAAAGATAAAGTAATGACTTTTATCTTACTGTCTTACCTATAAATCTTGCCTTGTCTTACTCATAAGGCATACGGTCTTCCATAAAATTTATAGTATCTACTAACTTTAGACTTTGAAGTAAATGGTCATTGGTGTATGTGATGCAAGCAGTCAGTTAGTGCCTTTATCTAAAGGCATTTGCATTTGCATGCTCTTTTAGAAAATTACTCAGTGACACTTTTAATGTGTCTATCAGATAACTTGAATAATAATCTACTTATATGATTATTTCCTAATCATTTCCTAGTGTTCAATCCTTACCACAAAAATAGTATCCTGTCTAATAATTCTCCCCTCATGTTTCTATTAAAAATATCATAAAGCTACAGGAATAGAAAGATATCTTTAATTGTTTAATAATTTGCTGAAATGAATGTTTCTGTAATTGTAATAAGATGTTGTAAAAGTGCTTAAGGCACTTAACTGTTTTCATTTAATTTTTAAAGGTAGCTGGTGGGACTGTTTCACATCAGGTCAGCTTCTCCTTTTTCAATGCTTTTAATGCCCTTTTGAATAACATGGATCTTGTTAGGAAGATATACAGTAATATAGCAGGTACAAGAAGAGATGTTGAAGTCACAAAAGGTAAGGTATATTTCCTACCTTTTATTAATTTTTTTAATTCTGTCCATTTTGTAATTGATGATGCAGATGGTTTAAGGTGAGTCAGAAGTGAGGTTTTGGCCACTGGGAAAGTGTCTTTTTAGCTGTGGGTGATTTTCATCCTCACAGGGTAGTATTTTCAGTTAGCTCATTAAGGAGAAGATTCTGGCAGAAGTTGTGTTGGCCTTATTAGTTTGAATGAGTAACTGCAAGTAAGTATAATACTGAGGATTTTACAACTCCTTGAAAGAGATGCAGTATTGCTTAGAGGTAGGAAGTTCCTGGGGAATGTGGTGGAATGAGTTTAAGTTTGAAAATCTGAGTGGTTTTATATATAGATTATGCCAGTTAGTACGTAACAAATCGCTGTGCATGTGAAAGGTTGCCATATTTCAGTCTTGCCACAGACATAAGCAGATGGCTTTTGTAGCCATTTTTTGACAGATTTTACCACCAATTTTTCTATCTGTACAGATGAGACCAGCCAAACCATTGTGTGGTAAAAAGCATGCCAAGTTCTTTTTATTTTTTTTCTTCTTCTTTGTTTAGCTTATATTCATATGCTGTGCATATTTTTCCCTAAAGGAAAGCGTAAAATGTCTGTTCTCATCTGCCAAATTGTGCTAACAAATTGCCTAGCAATATTTTTTGGTACAGAGGCGTAAATACATCTTGCTTTGATTTGTATTGAGAAAAAAGGCTGCTGTGTTTTCACTGCTCAGACTTGTTAACTGCAAGTTGTCAATTATGTCATGAACATGTTGTGTAATTTGGCCAGATGAATACCTAAGCTCAGGCTCATTCAGAGCTAGCAGAGGAAGTCTGGACATGATGGCAATAGATGAGTCAGTTGCCCTTAAAGCTGTGAATAATGGACCATTATTCTGTTCTGTTCTGTTTTGCAGAACTTCAGAAGCAAGAATCACAAATTGTGGGTGTCATTTTATTAAGCTTGCTAATTTGAGGATTTTTGTTGTCTTTGATGAATACTTACCATAAATCAGTGTTGTGGAGTCACACTTGGTCTGTTTCAGGATAGATGTTCTCCTAAAGCTACCTTTTCCCTTTGCATTATGGATTTTGCTTCTTGGTGATAGACTTCACTTTTATGATATTGAAGTTACTTGAAAGGATTCAAAGAGGAAATTTGATAACACAATTATTGTATTTCTCTTTACCTTTTCAATCCAGAGGAATTTACACACTCTGCAATCCACTTTGGACAAATTACACCACTGGAAATAGATATTCTCTACCAACTTACAGACTTATACAGTATTACTGGGTAACATAATAATGAATTTTACCATTTTGCAATCATCTTTTTTGTGTTTCCTATGTGACCTCTTATTTTTGTCCTAATTTTAAAAAGTTATGTGTTCCATTATATTTTGTTACAGTAATTTATTCAATGTAAACTGATTTTGTTGCGTGCATGGGTTTTGTAAGTGAATTGTGTATGTCAAGCACAATTAATTGTTGTAGTATAGGTATACATATGAAGTAGCAGAATACAGTACTCCTAAAAGGCTACAATGCACTGCTTGATGTTTTGCATGGACCTTTAATGCATGCAAAATCTTACATAGAAATAGCTAGAAATAGTTTAATTTGTGTATTATATTCCTTAGTACTAGTAATAAAGAACTCACTTCTGAGTAGTCTGTGCTCCCTTCATCTCCAAGCATTCTTTAATGCAGTGTAGCAGACTTCTTAGGTGTGCATTCAAATATGACCAGTGTCTTTTTTTAAACTCAGATATGGTTTGTGGGGTGTGGCCAGCAACTGTACTGAATATGTTTGATGCTTTATCTAACCATAATTTGCTTTCCTCTTCCACGTGTAAAGGCGCTTAACTTTGGCAGATATTGAGAGAATAGCACCACTGGCTGAAGGTGCATTACCTTACAACCTGGCAGAACTCCAGAGGCAGGTGGGTAGAAGAAAAAAATAATTGAAATTGAGTGAATGTTTACATGTACTTGCAAATGAAAAATAAGAATAATGCACTTTAAACAGATTCCTGACAAGTGAAACATGCTGTGTGTATTGCTGTAAGAATAGAAATGGGGCAGGCTGTTAGACATTGTATGTGTCTAAACAAGGTATGAGATGTCCGAATGGCCTGTTTAGATATGAGCATGGATTGATACTTGGATTCCTTACCATGAATACATTTGTTCACTCCTGAAAAGGCTTTTAACAGGACCCAGCCCTCCATGAACTTCTCCAAAATGAGTCCTTCCCAAGGACCCCAGTTTGTCAAAAACTCCTCCAGTGTGTGTCCCTTCCATGTGGTGCGGTCTATCAGGAATAGATTCACATGGGTCTCCATGCAGTCACAGCCTCCTTGGGGTGCATCCACTTATTCCTGTGTGGGGTCCTACATGGTCTGCAGGTGGATCTCTGCTCCAGTGTGGACCTTCATGGGCTTCAGGGGCACAGCTGCCTCATCATGGTCTGCACCACAGGCTACACAGGAATCTCTGCTCCAGTGCCTGGAGCACGTCCTCCTGCTCCTTCGCTGACCTTTGTACCTGCAGAGACATTCTCTCACACATTCTCTCGGCTCTCTCCAGCTGCCATTGCACAGGGTTTTTTCCACCCTTCTTAAATACGTTATCCCAGAGGTGTGTGTTACCACTGACACTGATGGACATGGCCTTGGCCAGCGGTGGATCTGTCCTGGGGCCAGCTGGCGTTGGCTCTGTCAGACACAAGGGAAGCTTCTGGCAGCTTCTCACAGAAGCCACCTCTGTATCCCCTGCCTCCGACTTTGCCACACAAACTCAATACAGGTAGTAAAAAATATGAATACTAAATGCAAAGCTTATAAATGTGTTCTTTTTTGAAAAATGGGATGAAATTATTGGCTTACCCATTTATCTAAAATGATAATTGAGTTTTACCTACTTGTTGGCTATCTGATCTAGATAGTAGAAGGGAACTTCAAATATTTTGGGATTGGTGAAAAGGGTAGAATTGAAAGATGAAAAATACTGTAATAGAATGTCAGCTCTTTATTTCACCAGGGCTTTACATCTATGTTTGCTAGCTTTGCTTTTATCATAGTTTCATTAATAACCATTACATATATATAGTACAGCATAGGAGTTCCAGGCTGTGCAGTTGGATGTTGAATATAAATTATTTCTTACCTCAGTGGCTCATTTTACAACTCTAAGAACTAAAGATTTAGGACAAAACATTAAGCAGGTGTTTAACTTACCTTGTTTTAGGTAGTGTTATTAGAGCTGAATTTGATAATTTGGTTCTTTTTTAAACAAATTAGTCTGAAACACAATGTCTGCTCTGTTCTTTATGTTACTGCTCCATTGTCCTTGGTTGTCCTTAGGCAATTAAACATACCTGAGCCAATACATGTCCAAAACCTACTTAGTGGCAGCAGTCTTCCTATGGATTCCTGATGACAAGAATGATGGAATGGAATGATCCAGAAATGTGGATACAACATTTATCCAGCCTAATAAGTATTTTTGATGAAGTTTTGTAGTGACATTCCACTGCCAGCTTTGGTTTTAATCAGTGTCTTAGTACTCACCTGTCTGAGTAGAAAAAACAGACTTTACTTTTCAGATCTACCTTTGTAGCTTGGCACTCTTTTAAAACAAACTCACTGATAAAAGTTTCATTCATCACTAGAACAGAATATACTATTTTCACAGTCTTGAAGTAATACATTGTATTTTCATCTTACACTATATTCTGTGTTAAAGCCAGATACCAGAAAGCAAAATAATTTCATTTTATTTAGTTTATAAGGAACAGTCTTTTATTAGACCTTATCCTAAGTGAATGCTATAGTAACAGTAAGTTAAGTGTATTGATGGAATGAAAGATATCTGTTCATAAAGAGAAATATCATCCCAGTGTGGTCCAGCTGTTCCTGGGAAAAGAAACTAATTCTGTAATGAGTTTTATATGATTTAAAAATCCCTTTGTAAAGAAAAATCTAAATTTTTGCATAAAATCACTCCATATAGATTTGGTAGAAATGAAAATTAGCCTGCTTTCAACCATGTTTACTTTATTGTCAATTTTTTTTCATTGTGTAAGATTTGTTTTAAAGCTTAGCAGCTGAATATCCTATGGGGATGACAGCTACAGTAATTTTCTCTTCATAAATATTCATGATTTGAAAGCTATAGCATTAATTACATTCATTTACATATCCATCTGAGCACACAAGTAAACTGAAAACTTTGTGAACACTTATTTAATAATATAAAAGTGACATTTCCTTCAGAAAGAATTTGATTTTTAACATTCAGTCATGGCATTTGCTAAGATTAATGTCTAAATGCAATGATCGGATTTTGATGAGAACTGTGTGAAGCTTTGAAAAAAAAGAATAATCTTAAAGCAGCTGAAAGGCAGCAGGTGTGCTAAACTAGGAGAAAAATTCAGTGGAATGAAGAATTAGTTCTGCTTCTAAAGCTTTTTGGGGTATATTATTGCATGTGTTTTTTATTTACAGGAGTCAAAAGAAATATATCTGAATTTTATAATTTATTTTTGTGGTTATTTTGATTTTATTATCCTTTGGGGGGTTTTGTGTGTTTGGTTTTTGTTTTTTTTTTAATAGGAAATCATAGTTATTTTACAAGAGTGAGGATATTCTTTGGATTTATTGCCTCCATTGCTTTTAAAGGCAGTACCTTTGATTTATGCTTTTTTTATGTTGGTCCACATGTGCAGTGTGTAATTTTAGTGCTACCTAGAATTTCTCTATTCTTTTCTGTTAAGCTATATTGTGGGGGAGGAGAATGTCTTGTGGAGGGAAGTGGTTTTAGCTGTACCTTTTTATTCTGTGGAAAAATGGTATAAAATATAGTACATGTTTTTTTAAAGGTAATGATCTCATCTTGACCTCATAGGTTTTTCTCCTACATTGTGCATGTACTGTGTAACCTTATGCAATACAGCAGGTTTTGCACATGCAGTGTGACACCAGTGCAAGCAGAGTAGCTTGTGCTGAGGTAGGCGCTGTCTGCCTGTGGTGCTTCAGTGAGCAGAACGTACTTGGCTGGGTAGCCTTGGTGAGGAAACTGGGAAGTGTGTGTGCGGTGGTCTTAGTGAAAATTCCTAGTATGCGTCAGTCTGGGGTCTGTAGACATTCCAGCTGTGCTGTCAGGAGCACATCTGCTAACAATACAGGGTCCTTTTAGGAAAAACAGGTTTGTGATTGGAAAATGGACTTTAGGATCTGCTTTACTATGGAATTTAACAGTTAATATCTTGGCCCCTTAGATAGCCCAGATGAGTTATACTGCATAATATCTGTTCTTTCCTACTTGTCTTATTTATGTTTGGAAGAAAATTTGGCCCATCTTGCATACTTTATAGTGCAAGTTTGTGTACATGTCTTGTGAATCAGTTACCTTGCTTCTAATAGCCATTTAATAATATAATTATGGGTCTCTGCAGATATTTTCTGTGCAGACTGTATTATTTAGAAAACTTAACACATTTATAATAGTGTATGTAATTGAATGGAGTGAGGTCAGCATTGCTCTCTAAATTAGCAACTGCTTGAAAAAGTCTTGTGGAGAATACTTTTAGGAATAATTGACTTTTTGCTTGTTTTGAAGACATGAAATCTCATGTTTATGCTGTGCATTAATGGATATGTAATCTTAAAATATGTCCTGTGCTGACAGAGTCTGTCTGCAAGATATTCTGTGAAGTCCTTTTGAGATACTGAATTTGTTTTGAGTCAAAAGGGAGTTCCATGCCCCACAAATTCAAAGGCAACAGAATAGAAAATAACAAAGTTGTTTTGAGTTTCTGTCTTCTTATTTTTGAGCATCATTGTTTCAGTTATACCAGTGTGCTGGTTTTGGCACAACTAGGAATATGTAAGGAGTATTTTCTAAAAGGAGTATTTTAAAAATATGCTTCATTCATTAGGTACAATAGATATTATCTAGTAATTATTTTTATTTCTTCCTCCTCAACATAAAGCTACCAGTTTTTATCAGATTCTTTCTGTAACATCATAAAAGCAATTCACGATGCCTTTGTTTTCCTGTGCAGATTTTCAAGCGTTTTTTCTTTTTTTTTTTCCCCTTACACAGCAATCTTTCGGAGAATTAGGCAGACCTATTTGGCTCCAGATAGCTGAGTCAGCTTACAGGTTCACTTTAGGCTCAATTGCTGGAGGTGAGTAATATTTCTGCTTTCAGTTTTGAAGCTTGGGTTAATTTTACCTGTTTTACCTCTTTAATTTTAATCTTTTGTATCAGACTACTTGATCTCATCTAAGGTGGATGTTTTGCTTATACATGTGTAAAATTGGATGCTGGAACGATTTTAGTTGCGCTATTCCCTTTCTTTCCTTATCACTTGGGTTCTAGAATCCCTCCACAGCTCTTTGAAACTACACCAGTAACAAATTTCCTTAGTGGTAGTTCAGATAGGTGTTCTTCATTCTACACACCTTGTTTTATGTAACAGTGTAATTCATTCTCCTTGAGACTTTTTTCCTAGACCTTCATTGTTTTTCTTTCTTACTTCCAACACATCAGAGGTCTTACCAGCTTATATATTCTTTGTGTTTAAATAAATGCTGTAGAAAATAATCCCAATAATTATATACTACACCAGCAATGATGTTGCAGAAATAATGCTCCAAATGCTTTCTCACAGCTGTTGGTGCCACTGCAGTATATCCCATAGACCTGGTGAAAACTCGTATGCAGAATCAGCGTTCTACAGGTTCAGTCGTAGGAGAGCTGATGTATAAAAACAGCTTTGACTGCTTTAAAAAGGTTTTGCGTTTTGAAGGCTTTTTTGGTCTTTACAGAGGTAAGTAAATTAAAAAAAAAAAAAGTCAGTAATTTTCTGCCCCTTTTTTTTTTATTTTAATACCTCAACAGCTAGTTTCCTTTGGGAAAATCAGGATACTTGATATCATGTCTGATTTTACTTTCATTTCTGAGCTCAATATTTATCTTCCATTGTGCACCCTTCATCATAAACAATTGCTGGGAAAAGCTGGGCTTTTTTTCTCGTTGTTACTGATTTGCTCCTTGCTGCTTAAGTTGTTTAAAGACCTAATTTTTGGGGTGTAAGTGTTGAGGACATAATTGTTACCTCACGCAGTAAGGATTGCAACTTTTGGCTGGGGTCAGACATCAGGAGCAGATTAGCATCTGAGGAATAAAGATTAATTTTACAGCAAATATTGTTTGTTAAGAGAAAAAAGACAGTAATTTTGAAATGTATCTGTAAACTGGATGCCAAATCATATGCCTCATACTTTTTCAGGTAGTGGGACTTGTTTTATAATTTTATCAGGTGAACAGAAGTTGCATCCTGCTTTTGAATTATGTTGCTCTATTTTACTTTAAAATATCACCAGTGGAACTCAGAAAACTGTGATTTAACAAAAGAATAAGACTCTAAGATACAGGTTAAGAATTCAGCTTTTTATCAGTTAGGCTGAAAGCTGTCATATCTTGTTTTATCTTAGAAGATTCTGGAAGAGTTTTAATCACATTGGTGACTTACATACAGGGTACATGCTTACCAGCCCTCTGAAATAGATACTTAGTTGAATTCTTTATTTTTAATTGTAATTTCACGTAACTTTATGAAGTTCACAATTTTCATAAAGATCAGCAAAGTATTTATTAATTGGCACACCTGTTTCTTTGGCTGCAGCAAAGTCAGTCACTTATGTGGTGGCTACAGCATTTTGTTCTGCTTTGTGATGTTTTCTGTCAGCGAAAATGGATGGACTGGACAGTGCCCTTTATGGGCAGTATGTAAGAAGTTTTTGCATGCAAAAGTCTGTGGGTTCTGGCTAAAGACTGTTTCATAGTCTTGCAGGATTTTGCTATGAAAGTAATTAAGGGAAGGAATATGTTAGTGCAAAGTTAATGAAATAGCTGTAGTCAGTGTAAATTATGTCTTACTGGTAGATTGTTTTCTTTTTTGGATGCTAAATCTTTCAAAAGAGCTAATGCTCCTTGAGTTAAATGTGTGAGACTGATTCTTCAGTGCTGTTCTACAGTACTGTTTTCTTTCTCTTGCGCCCCCACCCCATTTTTGCACAGCAGCATCTAGAATAATTTGTTACTTTATTTTTGTTTTCTGACCTTTCTCCAACACTTTGAAATCAAGGATGATTCCACTGATGAGTTAAAAGCAGTGTTCTACAGTTGAAAAAAAAAGTTATTGTTTGAAAGAATGTCAGTTTGCTAAACTTTTTAATAGTCTGTTTAATAATTGTATTTAAGATTGTTTAGGATAAGAAGTTCATGTGGTTGTTTTGAAAACATTACAGTTAATGGTCAGCACATTACTAAGATTGGGACTCAGAGATTTAGATGCTCTGTTGGAAGTATGTTAAACTAAACAGCAGGAACACTTACGGAGTTGACTGTGGGTCTGTTACTGGGTTCTTATATTCCTGACCTGGATTATGCTAATTGTATGGTAATATAGCAATGCATCTATACCATAATGTAATGGTACAATGTAGTTGTTTACTGCAGTTAAAAAAATTGAACTGAACACAAACTGGAAATGTTATAATTCTAAATAAAAACTTACAATTTTTGGTCAAGAAAATAAAGACACTTCTGAGTCTTGGCATCCAACTTCAGAACTAATGAAGTTTCCTCTCAGGTCCCTCACTAAACCATGCAGTGTCCTGGATTCTCTGGCACGCCAAATGTGTGTGCCCAATGAGTTCAGCTGCGTAAAGGAAGGGAGTGGGGGGGATTGTCTTGTGGTGTTTTGTCTGGTGGTTTTGGTTTTTTTAAGTGTAGGCATTGCAGAACCGGATTGTCTTTTCATGGTAGATCAGAAATTCAGGCTGGGAGGGCACCATTTCTTTTTGTTCCTGTCAACCTTTCTTTGTATTTAATAACTACCTTTCCTCAGCATAGTAAGTCTGTAAATCGCACAGAATGTACTATGTTGGAAGAAAACACTACACTGCATATATTAACTGCTGCACTTTCTATTAAGGTACCTTTGTTCTGAGCTTCCTTTTAAGGAAGTAGTGTAAAAATTCTGCAGACTGAGTACTTCTGGGAATTTTGAACATTTAATATTTTTAGCTATGATTTCTTTATACTTAACGAATAGTGGAAAGCAGCATCAATACAGTTTTGTAGCTGTGGGGTTTTTTTGTTAGTTAACTGGCAAACAGTTTTGACAAAATGATATTCCATAACCATGGAATAACATTAAGAAGTGACCATATCGAATAAAGAAGCCTTTCTTTTAAAGTTTTATGGTCTATACATGTGCCAGAATGACCATGGTGAAAACAGATTTAAAAATAATAGATGCTGTTAAAATGTGTTATGTTAGGAAGTTAAGACTGCCATCTACTGATTTTTTTCTTAAACCTATTAGTTCCTGGAAAAGTGTATGTGTGTTTTTCAAATGACAGTTCATTTTGATAGTAGCTGTTTTGCAGGAGCAAGGACCTTGCCAAAATTGGTTTCTGTCCACTAATACCTCTTTTTAGTGAGATAAGAAATGCTTACTTGTAGTAGGATTTAAAGAAGTTCATGCTACCATGTTGAACTGAACAAGAGAAAATCCTTTATATCCTTAGTTGACTCGAGTCTTCAGAAAACTCAGGTTAGTGAGTCAAGTAGAAGTGAGTTGATAATTTATCATAGTCATGTATATCTCACACTTATTATCCTATTTTAAAAAGTGATTGCAAGCTTTACGGGGAAATGATGCTAAGGGGCTAAAAAAGTCAAACAAACTCTTATGAAGTAGACATATCCAAGGTATATGTTTGGTCCTTAAACTTTTTTCCTTCTGTACAGCAGCAGCATCAGGCTTGACTTGGTTGAGGAAGGCAGATCTGGTCATACATTTCATTGTCATTTTCAACAGAAATTGTAGTATGAAATTGTATTGGTAGGAATATGCAGTGCTCTAGCAGCATCCCATACTTAAATGCCACCCACCTCAAAGGATATTCCCTGTGCAGAAAGGCATTTCTGAACAGCACTTAATAAAGTACTAGTTTCTCTATTAGGAAGATAATGTTGCCTTATGATGTCTTTGTTTCTATAGGCTTGTTACCACAGCTGATAGGTGTTGCTCCAGAAAAGGCTATTAAGCTAACTGTACGTATCTTTTTTTTTTTTCCTCCCTGGCATCCTTTTGTTTGTTAACATGCACGGGATTTATTTCCTAAAATGTGTGAAAGATGACCACTTACAAGCATTCTAATATATATGGCTACAGATGTACTTGATATATATTAGTAAGGAGGAAAAATACCTTAAAATAGTGTGTAATATATTGTGTCTTTATTAGGTTAATGACTTTGTCAGAGACAAATTTACTAAGAAAGATGGTTCCATTCCATTCCCTGCAGAGGTCCTTGCTGGAGGCTGTGTAAGTATCTGTCCTGTATTTCTAGGAAAAATTGATTCTCAGTGATGTCCGGAATAGTTGGAATGACAGTTAATGGGTGTGCTTTGTCGATTTGAACAGGAGTACTCTTTTTTCTCCCAGTTGCAAGAACTAAAAAAAGTACTGTTTGTTTGGAAAGCTTAGCATACTTCTGAGTTAAGTTCCCTTGGAATGATGTGCTTAAACAACTTGTTTTGGCCCAGTTTGTAACTTTCTGTTTCAGCAGTGATTTTATTCACATAGTCCAAAGAAGAGGGTGCCTGTTCTCCCTTTCCATAAGTTCTACTGGGTTGCTATTCGTCATTAACATGGGAAGATACAGGTACTCCTTGAGAATGGATTATAGGCATGATTAAGTTTCCTTCAGGGGAGGGATGGAGATGTCTAGAATGGTTTAAGGAAATCTATTTCTTGCTGATGTTTTTAAGAAGGAAAAGAAATACACTCTTCAACTTGCTGTATGTGAAATTTTTACTGTTATGGAAACAGTACCTGTCAGGTAACAGGTACGAGTGAATTGTCTGTTTAAATGACTTTGTATAAAATGTAGCTATGTTAGTCCAGATGATAATTACAGCCCTCATTTAAATACAGTAAAAAACAAGCCATGTTTTTGTTGAAACTGAGGGCTTTAATTCAATTGATGTATTAGCAATCTGTGAGTGGTTTGAACTGATATAGATTATAGATTTCTTTTGGTTTTGCACATTGGCTAATTTCATTTGTGGGATTCCCCAACAGTTGTTAACCCTATAATATGTTTAAGGCTTGAGTTGGGCTTCTTTTGTGGCAGAGAACACTAATAACTTCCAGTTGAGTAGGCTGACAGGCTGGTATAAAACCTCCTCGGCTTACAACAAAACCTGGGGCAGAAAGGTTGTTGACCTCTGCAAGCTTTTAATTCAAAGAAACAGCCCTGAAGGGAGGCTGCTTATAGTTCTGCCTGATTGAATTTGGCATCCTGGTACATGCTTGAGTCTTCACCTGTCAGTGTAGAAAGTTTATTTTCTGAGAAATGTGAGAAAGCAGTTGTAATGTATAGCTAGCAGAAGACTAAGCTTTTTCTAGAAAGCTCAGTAACACAGAAAGCAAATGCAGGTCATTTATAATGGAAGAGAATATAATTCATTAGTGTTTGTGTTGTGCTTAAATTCATAATTAAAATCAAATATCTGATAATGAATTTTATTATTTTACATTATTTCGTAAATATATAATACTAAATTCAATCTACAGGAATCTATAATCAATCTGCTAGAGGCTTTTTCACTTCCTGCTAGGTTCTCTTTTTTCAGAATAACTTCATTGTCTTACTGTAGTGAACATGCAAAGATTGGAGAAAAATTGAGCTTCAAATAAGCTTTCATAGATTTGGGTGTTTTTTTGAAGATGAGCAGATTTGTAGTCTGTCCAAACACAACACCTTCAAGCTGACTGTCTCAGCTGATATTTTCGTCTCCTTTTTCAAGATAATATTAATCTCACTCAATCTGGGAGAATTTTAAAGAAAATTATAGAAGTGTTGGTCACAGTTTAGCAACCTGAGGGATGTTTCTTTGTAGCTTCCTCTGGATCATCTTATATCTTACCAGTTGAAGATTTTTCTGTATGTACTGCTGCTTAGTTCAATTTTAGCAATTCCATTTCTTCCTAAATAGCAGAATCTTTGTCAGCAATCTATAAGGTTAAGAGTTTGAAAGTATCAGTTGGCTAAAGCAGGAGCAATTTGATATTAGTCTTTCTTTTTTTCATCCTCAGACCTTTTCATTCTCATTGTGACAGCTCTTTTCTGTGTTGACTTGCTTGGAAATAGTGTTGGTCTTCACACTTTCAGTGTTACTGTGTTCTGTTTTTCTACAAAATACTATGGGGTGCAACCAGCAGTTACATCCAAGGAAGTGCCACAAGTTAGCTTAGTCCATTTCCTTGCGGGGGCACACAAGGCTTTGTATTTGGGTGATGCTGCCTTTCAGTTTTCCTGTTTTCTCTTCCTTCTCTCTGTGTTAGTACAAAATGACGGGTTAATGTGTGACTGTTTGGATTTTATATATACCAAAATTATTTTCAGCATCTGGATTTGGGTACCTTGGGTTTTTGTGGCTTTTTGTTACTGTTCAGCACTTAAATATTTTGCTAATAGTACACTATAAACATAGTGTACTATTAAAACATACTTTTTCACCTTGTCATAATGTCAGAAGAAATAGCGTTACGCCCGCATGTAGTTCTCAGAGATGTACTTATGACTGTCTCTGACCCTCGCCTGTGTTTAGTGTTGAACTATCTCCTCATTAACAGGAATAATGCAGTTTTTGATAATTTCTGGTATGGAACTGCTGGTGGATGAACAAGATGAGCAAGGCATAGTTTCAGCCATTTTACAGAGTTTACAGCAGAGACCTTCCATGCTTTTGAAAGCCTTCCCCCTTGCAAGGTATACAAAAGCAAATTGTGCATGCCACAGTCCTCAAACAGCAATCAAAAGAATTCTTGTGAGGAAGTGGAGGCAGCTTGGGAAGGGTTCCAGCAGACATGGCAAGTTCTCCTCTCTGGATGGCAGTGCTGTATCAAAACTTATGTGTGGTGTTTCAGTCTTCTAAGACCCACAGATAAGAACAGGTGAAACCTTTGACATTAAGACAGTAGTGATTCAGGAAACCTTGTGCAGGCTGGTCAGTATCCTCAGCTCTGGAGTATCTGCAAGTAGTGCTGTACTGTCCAGCAAAGGGGCTGCTCGCAGGCATGTCCCTCCTCCAGAAATGCTAATGACAGGAGACTGAATCGCTTTGGCCAAAATCTTACTTCTCAGGCTCCAATTATTCTCAGCTTCTGTAAGATTATGGAATAAACTCACTTTCCCAGTAAGAGGAAACATCTTCATTCTCATAGCAGTTAACAAAGACTTCCGCCCAGGCAGTGCCTGTTTATATGGTCAGCTGCCTGTCTGTTGTCTTTCCTTCCTTACTGCAGGGCAGGGACCTCCCGCAGGCAGCCCATGCCCCGTGCTCCTTTAAACCTACCTGCTGGCTGCTGGGCAATGCAAATGTCACTGGGAAGTGTAGGGTCTGCTCTCTCAGAGCCCAGATATTCCCAGCTGCTCTCAAGCTGTAGCTGTATTTGAAAACTGCAGAGCAGCTACGTGGGGCAGCTTGGTTACAGCAGTCAGGTCATACCTGTCAGTGAAAGGGCTCTTGTCCCTGATGGATGAAACTGATATCCCATCTTCCTACCTGCCTGAAGTATGCTGGTTTGTTAATCATTAACAGCACTATCCACATTTACACACGTTCAGAGCAAACAATTTCTTTCCCTACTGTTACTGTAATTAATTGAATTACATTTCATTGTAATTCAGTGATTAACCTGCATTCCTGCCTTTGAAGTTTTCAGCTACCATTAGCTTTGAGTTGCAGGGAGACTGAGTGAGGCTTTGGCAATGCTTTCCTGTATCCCGACAGAGGCCTGGGAAGCAGAGAGCGCATGCCTGATATGGACAGTGCTTCCCAGAGGAGCTTACACGCATGGCACATGTGAGTACATCGTGAAGGGCAAGGTGCTGTAGGGCAACTGCTCATCCTCAGTTGGGAAGCAATGTTGAAGTAGACATCTAATGCTATGTAACTGATTCATGATTACTGTTACAGTAGACAAAGATACTGTGATTTTAGGCTGTAATTCCTGAGTAACACAGGAAGAAATGGATTCTTCCTGTCCTGTGCATGGTGCTTAGCATTTTGAATGGATGAATTGTGTTTCAACAGGAAGATGTTTTTGCTTTATGCTGTAGGGAGAAGGACAATGTGGGGTGCCAGGCAGAAAGGGTCTGAGAACCTTTGGAGGTGTAGGCAATGCATCTGTTGACGTATCTAGGTTGCAATGTGTGTATGTGTGTTTGTGTTTGCACATACATTCACAGAAAGGTCCAAATTTACCACTGATTTTGAAGCTTTCATAAACATTAAATCTAACATTTAGTCTAAATATTTTTCGTATACTTGTAAAAAATCATTTTCGTACGTATTTATGCATATATATGTAGGCAAATAGGAATGTGTCAAATATTTATTTTTGAAAAAATAGTGTAAAATGTTAATGGTTTTGTTTAGCAAACAGAAAAATACAGAATTATAGATGTCAGACTGTTTTTCCTTCAAAACCCTGAAGACACTCCTGGTATTATACTTTAAAAAGATAAATTTAGAAGCAGAATTAAACTTTACTACTTTATCTTGATTTCTATTGTGGACATTTAAAATCGGGGAAAAAATGATTGTTTAATAAAAGAGACAGTAAGCTCACTGTAGGTTCATGAGCAATGTCAGCTTTGCCTAGAGAAAGAAGTACAAGTTCTTGTGATGTTTTTAAACAAGACTGTTATAAGTAACATCTTATTTTAGCTGCTTCTGTGGGACATAGTTGTGGTCCAGGATGTGGTGGTTTCAAAAAGGAAGGAAGGAAGGGCTTGAAGTAGGCCTCTCCCCTTTGGAGCATATGCCTCTCGGGTGGAATTGGAAAGGGCAAGAGGTCTCATGTTGCAGGGTCATTTGTGTATTTCCTTCAGCCTTTGGCATGTCATGGGGCGTTTGCTGTGGGATCTCAAACTACATCTTTTCTCTCATAACCTTTGCTGTCAGATTTAGTTCCTTTATTTGCTCCTTGTAGAGTTATTTTACATGACATTAAGGTTAAGTAGAAGCTTTTATTACTGGTATTTTTGATGTGTATGAATAACCTCCATTCAGAAACAAATTTGTCAACCTTTTTTAAAGTGTCTGTTGCAATTTATGTGTGAAGAGAGGTTTTTATGGGAGAGAAATCTAGATTTACTACACCATCTCCAAAAGCAATCCAAGGACTGCAGTGTATACCTCTGTGTGCATATACGCGTGCACATGTATTTAACATACATAGCTGACAGCTGAAGTAAGAGACTTTGAAAAAGAATGATGCTGATTGCTAGTGATTTGCACAGGAGCATGGAGATTTTTACTGCAAACCTACATCCTTCAGTTCATTTTTATTTGGAGTTCCTTTGTGTCATTCTCCTCTACATCCTTTTCTGCAGAGTGCTCTTCTGCTCCCCAAGGCAGCACTCTGCCTCACATGTTCTTTGTCAGATATATAGGCTACCTTTTACTTAAATAGGAAACACTGACAAACTAAAAACAACTCTTGCATTCATTCTTTAAAAAATACACAGTGAAAAAGTGAGTTTTCTTGTGTTAAATGTTCTGTATTGAAGTCAATGCTTGTCCTGTCTGTGCTTGTGATCTGTTGAGGGACCTAAGTCGTTTGTTCCACTCCACTGAATGCAGCACTCCTCTTCATGTGAATCAAATCACTACTGAGCAGAAAAGTGCCAAGCTCCAAGTAAAACAGTGTAAGTCAAGACTTGGATAGAAGGACATATTGCTAACAGGGAGTATTTAACTGGGTATCTAGGTAGTTACAGCTCTTTTTGAGAAAGCTGCCTGTTGAGAAGTCTGTCAACACTGTAAATACTCAAAGTGTTGTTGTAATTAAAGAGCTTTTCGATGGGTTTTCTACTGATAATATAAGCATAGAGTTTTCCTTGTACTTTATTTTGCTCAGTAACCTGATCACCAAATCATACTCTTAATACTGTTGGAATACATAATTCTGTATTAACTATATAGAATTTGTAACATTTTATGTCTAATTAGAGTGGCTACTAAATTATTAAAATGTGTTGTGTTCAGGGTCTTTTACTTTCTGTAGCAGAAGAGGGCTATGGCTGATTTTAACAAAAAGGTAGGCAGCTGTGCACCTAGGAGAGGAAAATGTTAATTGCAGGAAGCTTGAATTCAGGGCAGAAAATAGAAATGTTTACAAATTGGCCTATTTGTGTTTCTGTGGTAGGTGTTAGGCAAATAGGAAGAGTTATTTTGGCTGCTCTGCAGGATGTGCTAATTTTTAACATTAAAATAAAAAATGGAATTTCACATATTCTTGTAAACAAATAACACATATTTAATAGGCAGGTAGCTGGTAATTGTCTAGAAGGAGTGAATTTCTAGCTTAGTGTTGCTGTTTAAAGTTACTTGAATTTTTTTGTGTAGCCAGAACACACTGCTTAACATTTTATCTACCAAAATGATTTTTTAAAATGATACAAGGAAATGCCAAACATCTGAAACTGGTTTTATGCTTAATGCAATACGAACAAAAAGATTTAGTTATTTAACAGAACTTGCCAGATGCAACTTTTATAAATTTTATTTAGATTGGAACTTTGCCTAACAAGACAGCCATTTCATCTTGCATGCATAGGTGTGTGTGAACTGGAAAAGAAAAAGTGACATGAGAAGTAAAGAGAGTCTGAAGAATGCCTTTGGACATGAGTGGTGTCAGATAACTGAGTAAACAATGCAGTAAGTCCAAGGAACAGAGAAGATGGGAATCACTTTGGCTGGTCTGGGAGTTCTGGTGATCTTCCTGATCCTTGCAACAAATGTCCACAAAAACATAGGCTTTGATTTGCTTTCAGAGAGGTGAAG
Source organism: Machaerirhynchus nigripectus (assembly GCA_013397975.1). Lineage (NCBI taxonomy): Eukaryota > Metazoa > Chordata > Aves > Passeriformes > Dicruridae > Machaerirhynchus > Machaerirhynchus nigripectus. The sequence goes on along the minus strand of VZRQ01018915.1, from coordinate 297,532 downwards.
AAGTGAGGGAATAAAATTAATATTAACTGTATGGACTGGTTATTTGAGTGGGAAGTGTTAAAGACAGTAATTACTACAGTGGAGATAATTAATTAAAAGCAGTGGTTGATCTCCCACTGTTTGGGTCAAGGTGCTTAAGTAAAGCTGTTGCAGTGATGATTTTAAATGTCAATATTGAGTGAAGTTATAAACGGGGCTTGCAATAAAAGGCTGTCAGTGCTCAGTAAAGGCTCAGTGAAGTATGGGATGCTTGGTCAGTGAAGGTGTTGATGCTTCTTGCCCCCAGCCCATAGATACTGCTGAAGTGCTGGGTCATTCTCAGTAAGAGCTGATGTGGTTTGCAATGCTCTTTTGTCTCTAGGCTAGAATAATTCAGATTGCCAACTTCTACACTGTGCATCAGGGCTAATCTCAAATTTACTCTGCCTGCTGCTGGAGATAGAAGACTGTGCTATAGGCAGAAAGAATTGGTGTTCATTAACTGTGAATCAATTAGCAGAGAACACCATGCAGGCTGTCCAGGAGGTGCTGTATCAGACTATCGGGTTTACTTCACCACACCCCTGTATGCATACCCCCCTCCCAAACCCCAGCATCACAAAAAGAGTTTATTTCCTGGGCAATTAAGAAGTGGTAAAATGATTTAATTGCAGATATTTTGCATCTATTTACTTCACTAAAAATTTGATGGATTGGAGGAATAGATCAGAATTAAGAGGAGCTTTTATGTTGTGCAAGAAATCCTTTTTAAAGTTGGCTGTATTCAAGTGGTCATATGCCACAAATTTTAAGAAAGTGGGTTTAATTTTTAAATGAAAAAAGGTGACTTAGGAAGAGGGGAGGATAACAAGCTTAGTAAAATACAGCTGGTTTGTGATGAACCACACACTTCTTCAGAAGTGAATGGTAGTACCTACAGCAAACCAGGGAGAAATCTAAACATGTCATTTTAAACAGGTTTAAAAACTCTGAAACCAAACTGTCAGATTGAATTTCTCTCAAACCTGAGATGCAGTTCTTTGAAAGTCTTCGGTTAAAGTGCAGAATCAGAAGCAGCTTTACAACGCTGTTGCTAGGAAGTTTGCAAGACAGTCCTTCAACACTGCCAACAGAGTATTTTCTGCAAGTAAAATCTGTCATACTCAGCGCAAAGATATGGCTCCTGTTTCTGTCTAGAATCATATTTTGAAATGTTAGTCTTCCTATTTAAATTTTATATTTTGTTTCCACTTAGGACTATTACAGACTGCTAAACAAAACTCCAAACACCTTTTCTAATAATTTAAAATTACACTGTTAAATGCAAATTTACCTTTTAAACAGCATCACTTCCAAATGCAAATAGCATGTCTACACATTGGTGATGGATTATTATTGAATAAACATAAGGTCTTTATGTGTATTTGATGCTCTAGTAGCACAAGTCTAATGATTATTTTAGTTTAGTATTTCCTGTAATATCTGATAGACTTTTAAACACAGCCATGACTTGTACAAAGTGATGTCAAGGAGAAAAGTAGAGACAAACTGAATTAATTCACCTCAGGGGACTATAAAAATATAAATGTAAAAATCTATATTTACAAACCCATGATTTCTGATCTGAGGCTTTTCACTTCCAGACACATACTTTATTAAATCTCTTCTCATATATTTTTACATGAGAATATCAGCTAATGCAGTGAGAAGTGAAGGCACTCATCACCTTGCAAAAGTCAATATGTCACCACATGCTCTAGTAACGCAATTTACTTTCCTTTTCCTTGGGTTTGCAGGCAGGAGCTTCCCAGGTCATCTTCACTAATCCTCTGGAGATTGTAAAGATTCGATTGCAGGTAGCAGGAGAAATTACTACAGGACCTCGAGTCAGTGCCCTCTCTGTTATAAAAGATTTAGGCTTTCTTGGTCTTTATAAGGTACGTACTTCTGCTTTGAGTGCCTTCACCGTTCTATGCTAAACTTCTATATTGTTGAAACAAAAACTGTTGAAAACAAAAATGTCTTTTGAATTTAAAACCAATCTCTTCCTGCAGGGCAGCCCCACAGTGGAAAACTGAAGAAAACTCACTTCTATATTAATGGCAGTGGGATACAAAAAAATACTCCCCCATTCTATCCTTTGGGCTTTTATGCCAAGCTACAGGGAGTCCTGTATTGCAGACCTGCTGGCTTCTGGCACTGCTCATTTCATTTGGTGGGGTTTTGTGAAAAGTTTCTTCAGATTTCGCTGTGCGTTTTTCTTACATTTATTTTGAATCTCTGTACCTCTATTGTTATCTTTGCAGCAGGATAGTCTCTTTGTCTTAATAATGTGATGGCAGTGAAACAGTAATGAAGTTTAGTAGGATTCAGATTTTTAAGAAGTTAAGTGGTGGGATTTGTCAATAAATTCCACTGAAAAAAGCCCGTTCCATATGGTACTTCAGCAGAATGCCAGTCAACAGATTCCTTCCCTGCAGGTATACTTACTGCCATCATTACAGATCAGGTGTAATGGAGCAGAAGCTATTAGTTTCCTTAAACAAGGAAGAGTGTTTCTTCCTGTATATTCTGCCAGTGCAAGGGTAATACGTAAATTCAGCAGTTATATTAGCTGTGCACTTACAAAACATTGCTTTATGTGATTTGCCCATAGACCTGCAATAATACTATAAAAACGTGCACATGTATTTTTAGAGCTGAAGCTTTTGTTTTGAATTTGGTAGATGAGATTTGTGACCATCGTATTTCCTTATTAAACTGCACCCAATTTGCAGCGTTTCTTTCTTTTTGCTAACCTTCCAGTGCAGCTTCTTTGGTCAACCAGATGATGATCAGTGTGAGGTCTTACAACGCTCACTGGTATTTTACTAGGGCCTTTGTGTTTGGTAGAAAAAGTAGCCTGCAGAGACTTGTCTTGCTGCTTCCCTGGTTGTCAGAAAGACATAAGGACTCATCTTTGCCACTTCCCTCATTGCCTTTGGACACATAGCGCGTTAAGAAGTATTTATGCTAAGTACCAACGTCAGGATTGATGTCATGTATAATTTACCAAAATTAGACATGTACCTTGAATCTTCCTTATTCCAGACACTTAATTTAGATATGCTTTATTCTTATTTTCGAGTTCCCTCTATCGTCTGTTTCCGGAGACATTTTCTTTTCTGTGTTGTTTTCATGGTAGATCAAATGAGCTTGTACTTTCAGGGCTCAGGCTGCTTGCTGGAATTCAATTTTAGCCTTATTTACAAAATTTATTTGCATTATGTCTCTTTTCTCTGTGTCAGGGTGCCAAAGCATGTTTCCTCAGAGACATTCCCTTTTCTGCAATCTACTTTCCAGTTTATGCTCATAGTAAACTGATGTTAGCTGATGAAAGTGGCCATGTGGGAGGGCTTAATCTACTTGCAGCTGGAGCCATTGCAGGTAATTTTGCAGAATGTTTCCTAAAAGTAATTTTTTTCTTCTTTTAGTGAGTAGGATTTAATATTCATTCGGTAGCCCCATATAAAGGAAGGGTACCCTACCATTGTATCTGATTTAATCTAAATTTGATCACTGTTATCCTTAGTGGGAGGCAATGTAATTTTGATGAGAGCTAATTACATTTGCATAATGTGGATAAACAGCGTAATGCAGCTCAGCAACTTGTAGTCAAATTTGATCTGTCTGTCTCAATGGGGTTTTACTTGTTACTGAGCTCTCAGAGTTGAAGGCTAATTTGAATCTTTGATGAACATAAAATGAGAGATTGTAAGAGCTAAGAAGAAAATGACTTACCCAGGTTTGGATTCCAGAATAACTGAAAAGAAACTTTGTTCAAATGTAAGTGCTGAAAATAGGGCAGTAGTTTGTAAAGAAGCTGAAGGACCGTACTCTGAAATTGCAAATATTTTACAGCTTCTCAAACAAGTTTAGTATACAGATAATACGCAGCTGTGATAAAAAGTTGTTTTTACTAAATGGGAAGGGGTATAGAAATACTAGATGTAGGAACTGTAGTGGTGGATATTTAAGCATGCAGATAGAGATGGCCAGATTCTGCACTGCCAAGGACAAGCTCAGCAGATGAATACCAGGGATCAGCACACAGCCTCTCAACTGTGAATGGTTCAGTGTCAGAATCTGCAGTTCAGAAACACCACTGTGCTGAGCAAGACCCTCTGCTACTTGTTACAGTAGTAGAATCCCTATAGATACACATCAGTCATGAGTGCCTGTGTGTGAATAGCAGTTTCCTATATTGGACTTGATACAGAGCTTGGCTGCACCTGCTCTGTGCCAATTGGTGTGCTCCTTGTTCCAGAGGGAAGGGAGACCACCTAGGAAACATCCAACAGATTTGTAGCCCTGTTCATTCTTTAGTATTGCAGAACTTCCAGAAATGGAAAATTATTTAGCTTATTATATTCATACAATACTCACACATCATTTTAAAAATGTTATTAACTTGTATCTCCTATAAGACTTTTTAGACTGCAAACTTCACAGCTTCTCTTCGTTCCATTAGTGTTTCTGTGCTGCTCATACTAAGTGAACCCTTTTAAAAATGTGTGTAAATCTCATAGGCCTAGTTTTCTAGCATGTACAGGAGTCTGCCTCTCTGAATTGCAAATTTCAAATTCTCAGTTGCTCACTGAATTCCTGTTAGGTGTGTGCAGCAGGCAAGAATACAGTCTGAAGGGATCTGCCTGGAAGGAAAATCTGCATATCATTGCTATTTGTGTATGCTTGCAGGCTAAATCACAGTGCTTCTGTTTTCCTTTAAAACCTCCTGAATTGGTCAGTGACACTTTAGAGTTTGTCATCACCTCTGCAAGCCAGTGACTTGTTAAAATTTTTAAATCAATAAAGTTCAACAGAAGTTGAAATAAATTATATAATTTTAAGTCAGATGATGGTTCCTCTTTTTAAGGGGATGAAGTTTTTACAGTATTCAGAAGTACTCAGAAATATCTCAGATAACACAGTTATATACTGTGGAGTACATTTCTGAAAACTTTCTCCTTTCCTTTGACTAGAAAGCCGAGAGTGGTGCCTTGGAAGTGGAGATTTGTTCTTCCATCACTGTTGGCTAATACCATGCTGTTGGTACTAAGCAGACTTGTAAAACATCTTCATTGTCCTCAGTCTTTTTATGGCTTGCCTACTGAAGTAAGCAGCATCTATTCTCGTACAGAACAGTCCAAGCAGCAGTATAGACATATTTCTGTAGAATAGGGGTTTTAAGGAGTAGTTTTTCTCACCAACACCTTTAACAAATGGATGCATACGATTAAATTCCCAAATCAATGATCTATGTAATTAACAAAATATGTCGTAGAGTATAAAAAAATACGGTAAATTTGCACAACTAGTTTTTCTATATTACATATAAAACCAATTCTATCTTGTTTCAAACTACTCCTACTGCCAGACCACTAGAAGATGTCGAGAATGGTTTTTGATAGTTTATTTCCTTTACTATCAGTTACAGCCTTTAAATTTAGAGGAAAGTCAAAACGATTATAGCAGGCACAACAGTTTATATGAACATCAAGAGTAAGAACCTGCTTTTTTTGTAATGTCTAGCCCTTGTAAAAAATATGAAAGTTTGCACTTGTATTTTTCAGTTGTAAGTGTTTCATCTTTTACAAGATCCTTTGTGCAAATTAAATGTGGTTTTCTTCTAAAAGGTGTGCCTGCTGCTTCTTTGGTAACCCCTGCTGATGTCATCAAGACAAGACTGCAAGTGGCAGCTCGCGCTGGTCAGACAACATACAGTGGAGTTATTGACTGTTTCAGAAAGATTCTAAGAGAAGAAGGCCCTTCGGCTTTGTGGAAGGGAGCTGGAGGTGAGAAAAAAATTAGGGCTGACACCAAATCTGCAAATTAGCACTTGCTTTGTTAAGGACTCAGAGCAGTATTTACAGGGTGTGATTGTGAAAAACGTAACACCTTGTTAAAAATGTTTAGCTTCTCTCCTGAGGAATTGTTTTATTTGTTTAACGCTATGATTTGTAATGTTTAACAGCTCGTGTGTTCAGATCTTCACCCCAGTTTGGTGTTACTTTGGTCACTTATGAACTTCTGCAGAGATGGTTTTATGTTGATTTTGGAGGCCTGTAAGTCAAGTATTTGCTATTTAGCTTGCACAAAACAGCTGCCAAGTTTAAAGGAAAAAAACCCCTAGCTTTTTCATGCATGGGACCCATTAAAACTTGTTGACTTTGAGCACATGTACTTAAAATTGCAGCATGTAAAAAATCCCCCCCTCCTTATATAATTGAGGGAAACTTGCATGGCACTTGTAAACAGATGAGGAGATAAAGAGCCATTTCATATTTATTTCAATACACTAATTTGTATTTACATTGTAGCAACATAGTTTGGTCCATTTTCCTCGTGAGATTGGAAGTTAAAAGAACTTACCAAAGTATCAGTAAAAATGTAACTTCAGTTTTGGGTGTGATTTAAAATGAAGTAGTGGTCTGACCTCATTCACTTCACCACGGAGTCAATTAATTAAGGTCAGCTTTAAGTCTTTCATATTCAGAAAAAAGACTTAAATATTTAAGCCTGAATAAGTCTATTTAAAGTCCTTCCTTATGAAATCTAGACTAACGAAAAGACCTTTTTTCTTTGTTCAAACAGCAAACCCACTGGATCAGAATCTACCCCAAAAACTCGAATTTCAGATCTTCCTCCTGTTAACCCTGCACATATAGGAGGATACAGACTTGCTACAGCTACGTTTGCTGGTATAGAAAATAAATTTGGTTTATATCTTCCAAAGTTTCGAGCTTCTGCCACCACCTCAGCTCAAGCACACAGTAACAGCTGAATCCTGAAAAGATGTTTCAACTGAACAAAGTGATGCAGTGGCAAGAGTTCACAAGAGTACTGCTGTATTTTTTCCAGTCAGCTGCATGTGTTCTAGCTGAACTGAGTTGCAAATCTAATTGCTCCTTTCAAATATTAATACATACCTGCATTTATTTATTTACACACAAGGAACTGATTGAAGCTGTGGTTCTCTGCCTTGTTTTAACCAGTGGCATGAAGCTGTAGCCTAGACTTTGCCTTGCACAGCTTGCATTTAATGTTACTGTACATATTGTACATCTTTGTACAGAGACATCAGGGCATCTATACACATACATTTATATAATGGGTATTGCAGTTCAAAATAGTTTGAAATGTACAGATGTTTTGAAGGTGTTTTGTTAACAATCGTGACAATAAAATATTTAAAAACACTTGTGTCAGTTTGTTTCTTTGAATTTATAGGAAGTTGTCCAGCATGATTGTTTTTCTCTCCACAGAGTAAATGTAAAGGTCAAATGCACCATTTAATGAATGGACAGGACAGGACAGAGCCTCTGCAGGAATGTCCTTCACTCTAGTTACAGCAAAGGAATTCAAATGCATTGTGCTGGCTCATAAGTGTTAGAGAACACAGTAAGTAGATGAGCACAAGCAATATTTTATTTTGCAGCACTCCTTTACAACAAGGAATTCTCTCAAAATACAGGGCAATACTAAATGTGTAATAGATATTACTTCTACGGTAGCATATTCAAAACACAATGAGAGATTTGCCAGTTACTAACAGATTCAAGAATTTTTACAGGGTTTATTACTCAGAGTGCCTTTTTTTCCTGAATAGAAAACTTGTTATAAAAAACTGAAAGCATTCTCTTTATTTCTAGATTGTTTTACCATGAGATTAGGTTATTCTGTGGGGGGAAAACCTACTTACTTTCGTATTATTTTTATATGCAAAACTGATTGTTGACATTTACAGGTGAGTGGAAGTAAAAGGAGAAGAGAAAGTGAAAGCTTGAACTACTTCTGGCTTAGCCTCTGCCAAAAGTTTTCCTGGTATAATATTTAAATGCAACAATGTCAGAGGAAATAGGGAAGTCTAGATTTCTGCTGTTGTGGAGGAACATTAGTTACACTGTCTATCCAGCCAGAGATGAGATGGGTGGGTTTCCAGCCTTGCTTACTGAAGTTTTACATGTTTCTTACAGGGTTAAACATCCTGGAGTAGAGCATATCCAAGTGGTATACACTGATTTCAGGTTCTGTTTTTCTTACTTAGGTGACAGCAGGCCCATCTGGGATTAAGTCAGTTTATGAAGAAATGGCTTCTTATGAATTGAACACTACACAGACCAGCCCTCTTTCAGCTCTAACCTCTAAGGAAGATAGAAATTACTTTTGTGCTGGATAATATTTAGTGAGCCAGAGGTTACAATACATTGACCTTGGCAGTCTGATCACTATTCTGCAATATGAACATAGATAACCCCATTAGAAGGCTTCCTTCTTTATTTGTTGTATTGGCTTTAAGGAATTTCTTGTTGTGTACTGTTTTCTGGACAGAGACAGGCTTCATGGGAACTCTCTCCTGTATCTATGTATTTTGTCCTGTGCTTTTCTAAATAGAGACAAAAACGGTGGGTACCTATTGGCATTTAATCTTAGTCACAGCTTGTTGACTGACTTGATCAAGGCCTTAGGAGACTTCACAATGCCCAACAGCATTTGTATTTCTTACAGCTCCAAAACTGGATAGTTTGGCTCCCAGAATGATAATTTACAGCATCTAGCATTAACTCTTGGTCTCAACATTGCAGGTGTGGCTTTTACAACATTTTTAATCTGTACTCAACTATTTGTGACGGAGGACCACAAGCAGGAATAAAGATGGAATAGTACTAAATTTAATAACTGAAAATTATTAGAAGGTTGAAACTACACAAAACTAATGCCATATGACCTGCGCGTATGCAAGTCATTGGAAGAAAGCTTTATCTACTGGGTTGCTGAAAATGAAAGTGTGAGGGAAATGGATTATTCAATGAGAAGTAATCTCAGTAAAAAAACCCACAAGAACAACCAACCAAGAACCCAAGTGCCCTCTCCCTCCAAAACCATCGAACCAAGAGACCTTCTGCTTGTTAAGAATTTCTGTGCCTAAAGGTACAAACCATCTCCTGATGTGCCTGTTCTTACACAGTTTGCATGCTTCTCAACTGAACAGAGCTGCTGTGGTAGGGCTGAGGAGAACACACGGGGTAAATGTCTGCAAACTGAGCAGCATGGCTGCATTGAAAAGGGAGGGACACACCCTTGAAATGCCAACACCAATGGAAGCCTAAACACATTTCACTTCCACACCCACCAAAAAAAAAAACTTTCTAAATATGGAACTGCTGTTAGTGCTGTGTCTCTGTAAGCTGCTCATAACAGAACTTCATGGGAACTAAACAGGAAAAAACCCAGAACAGAAAAGTTAAACAATGAAGAAACAATACTTCTGGACATAAAACTGATTAAGGAATACAAACCTATTTCCTACTTTTAAGCATATAAAACCAGCTTTTCTGGCAAAACGATAAACTTATAAAAGATTAAGAACAAATATAGAGTCCTAAGTTAAAGGCTGCAAAACTGATTTAGGTCCTAATTGGTGCAACTCACAGTATTTATTAAAAAGAAAATCCAAAAGCAACAGCCCCCCAGCAACCAGTCTCGATAGAAAACTTTATAATGTGCTAAAGAAAGAAAAAAAAGTAACCTTTAACAGAAATTCCAACCGTTCTGTTTGAAGCCGTTAAGAAGTTTTGTTTCAATAAAAATGTTAAAAATCAATAATAATAATACAAATCTTTAACTTAGTACAGAAAATTAGTAGCATGTCTGTAGTTAACAGAATGGAAATCATCATGCTATAGAAATTAAGTCAAAATCTAGTTCCTTATCCTTTAGAAAAAAAAATTGATAACAGGAGCCTTTTTGCTATTGGCCAAATTACCATGGCAGTAGGGGGTAGTTGGGAGTAGAAAACAACCCTGTGATTTGTGTAGTAAAATGAGCTCCCAGAAACTTTACACTACTGCAGGGACACATATTAGAGGTCAGGGCAGCTGACAAGTGCTCGTATAATATTTATTTATGAATCAGTCTCACCTTTTAATGCATCAATTCAAACAAAAGGAAATTGGTATTAAATATGTATTTCATTAATTCAGGTCTGATTATCAAGTAAGTTTGTAACTACAGACGAATTTTTATTCACATATATTACCCACTACCAGAGTCTGAGGCTTATCTATATATAAACAATGAAACTTGGAACATATGCATGCATATCATGGGTAATTGAAGAGTTCAAATTAAAGAAGGCTTCAGAGATTTACTACCTAATGAAGGTTAGTCTGTAATACAGAAAGTTTTAGGAGCAGAACTTTTACTTTTCAGAAAGATACTGTTTCAAATTGGACTTTACAGAAGCCAAGTAGCAAATTTATACCAGGTTAGTGTTTCAGCAAAAGAAGATCCTTGCAAAGTCAAAGTTAACTGTATTAAAAGTTACACAAATCCAAGAATGTGCTTGTAATTTATATATAAAACATAATGCAGGATCTGATTTTCAGTGATCTCAGTAAGTTTCAAAGTCCATTGTTGAATCCCTGTATTCCTCCCTTAAGCTATGATTAGAACTGACACATGAACTGACACTAGGATCTGCATCCAACCCCTCCCGAGCGTAGCCCAGCAGCGCGTTGGGAAGGCTCTATGCCGGGATGCGGGTCGCAGCCTCCTCTTCCGCATCAGCTCTGTTGGCGTTGATTTCTGCCAGCGTTCGGCCAAACCGAGTCCACTCGTCCCCGCGAGGAACGGCGATTTGCTGTGACACAGAGAGCGTTACTGAAACCTACTGAGAAATAAAGCTGAGCTCACTTTGAACAGCAGAGCACTTTAACAATGCTCAGAAGAGGTTCCAGTAGATAAGCTTACCTTTATTTTAGTGTAAGCATCAAAAGCTCTAACTAATAAAAGAAGCAGAATTTGAGATTCCTGCACTGAAGTAGAGAATGATATTATAAGCTTGTGCTATGTATCTCCATCTGAGAGACTGCCTCCAAAGGGGAATACTAATGCTATACCCTCACCCCCTCAATTAGTCATGTATTACTGCAGTACAATATACTTGCAGGAGCACTAGCTTCCCTGTAAGAAAAAATCAAGGCTGCTTCACTGCAAAATTTTTTGTTTGGTACTTCTCAAGCTAGGGGCAGAATTCACATGTGCCACAGTTACAAAGGAGATACAATTTCTATGAAAAAAACCATTGATTCTTATTTCACCAGCCTTACAGTAAAGCTTTTTCTTTTTGACTGGATGACAGCATGATAAAAAGTTATGCTAGAACACCTTAAATAAAATACCACTAGGAAATACTAATTCAAAAATACAAATTAAATCTAATTATTATTCCTCTAATGACAGGAGAAGAAAGCGAAAGGCAAGCTGCTAAATAAAGAAACTCAAGTGTTTTGAAATATACTTTGCACAATACATAGCATACATACCTCTCCCACGTCATATATAACTATTTGTCCCTCTGAATCACCTACAGCAATCTCTCTCCCAGAATGTGTCCATCTCACACGGTTCAGAGCAGGATTACCCTCCACAGTGATGCTTGCAGTGGGCACCTGTACCAATTCAAAACACATTGCTAAAAATGCATCAGGTTTCCATAAGCTAGAGATTACAGAACACACCCAGGCCATCTGTGCTGCATCAAAAGAAGTGCCCAACACTTCAAACTGGTGAATGGTATGCAGATCAAAGACTGTTCACAATACAAAGACCCTCAGTGGCCTTAAGCTATCACCAGTGACATGACCAAAACAACACATCTGTCCCTTGGCCAAAGTACAAACATCTGCTATCGAAAGGCACATCTGCACTCTTCTTGTGATACAGGAAGCACAGGCTGGCTATCACAGGCCCTATTTCTTGTGAGATAGGAGGGACCCTGGGATCTCAGGAATATTATGACAGAGGGCAGGGATGAAATCAGCTGTTTTGGCAGGTCAAACCCTGTCCAAAAGGCTAGAACAGGTAATTCCGATTTAAAGCACAGGCTGGCATATGGTCCTACAGCTTTCTTCTATATGTAGTTTTTAGACAGTGAAATTTAAGTTCTAAGTATCTGTCAGGTCTCTCCTCTGATCTACCTCCAGCAAATCTTGGAAAAGATTTATACTATAATGAAGTTTATAACCCACACTAGAAAACCATACATTCAATTCTCTATGTTTAAAAACAAATGGCTGCAGTATTTCACTGCAGTATTACTGTGGCAATAGGAACAACAGTGGTGTGTGGTAATAAGTTTATTCACACTGGTAAGCTGTGGCTGACAAGGCCTCAGAGTGAGAGGTCTATAATCACTTTCACAACATAGATCAGTGTTACTTAGACAGACGTTTTGCTCCTTGTTATACAAAAAACAACTTAATTACTGCTGTTATTCATTATGAGGAGTCATTTGTAGCCCTGTAATCAAAGAATGCTATCTACCTCACAGAAACTACTGGAACTACAGAGTATTTAAGAACAACAACAAAAAACAAGCTATGGTAAAAAAACCCACCCAAACTATGGTAAACTCCTGACTTTTTGTTTAAGAGTACAAACAATTTTCCAGCTGCATTCCACTGTTAGTGACTTCTCACCTCAGTATCATTGTTGAGATTCCACAGGTCAAGCCTGCCCATCCCATCCACACAGGCAAACAAGGCAGGGTGAGTTGGAGACCACATCACATCATAAACATAATCTGAGTTGTCTTCAAAGGAGTAGAGAGGTTTGTTATTCTGAAAAGAAGCAAAGATAACAATGTGATAACCCAAACCCAACCCAAAATTTCAAAATTATAAAACTAAAGGTAAAGCAAGACACAGAATTTCAACAGCATTACCAGCAATAAGTAAAAAGTGATTTGCATTTTGACTTGCTTTAAAAAAATGCCACTACAAAAATCAGTGAAAAACTAATGCTTTTTATTATTAAAGCTATGCTTTCTAAAGCATGCAGCCATTTTGGTGGTGGCTGCTACTATAATACAATCAATAGCAAGCCAATTGTAAATTTAATGCTTTAAGAATCTTGTAGCTCAAAGCCAATGATAATTCAGTGACTGTTACTCAAAGATTTTAACGCTACTTCCTCTGCTTTGCATTCCTCAGGGCATGAGACTAACAGAGAAAGAATTAATTGGCAATGGACATGACAGATATTTCAATTGTGAGCCTCATCAAGTTTAACTGACATTAGTTTTGGTGCTATTAGTCCTCCAAAAATTGTAGCAAAACATTTGCCTTATGAATATATGAGGTAACTGACTTTATAACATGATTTACATTTGATTACATTGTAATCATTGTTGATAACAAAAGGCAAAAGGGTGAAAAGAATGGATCAGAATATACAAATGATGTACAAGCTGAAAGCAAAGTTTTATGTTGCTAATCTTAGTTTTGCTCATTAGCTGTCTCCTCTTTGCAGGACTGCAGCTAAGAACCTCAGAACTTCACACAATTTGACTTCAGGTCAGTGAACTTCCTTAAGTAGCTTACATTATAGCACCACCTTGTGTCAAGGGCTACAAAGAAAACCACTGAACTATCTAAGTTACCTTCGTTGTCCAAAGCTTTACTGTCCAGTCAAAAGAAGAGGTGACAAAAAGATGTGAGAAGTCTACAGGCCCAACTGCTGCATGGCAGTTGATACCTGTGATTGGTCCCTGGTGTCCTTCAAACATCTCACTGATTCCAGCTTTGCTGTTTCAGAATATACAACCAAGGTTAATTGATTTGGAAACCAAACATCTGCAGACAGAGATAGCACTGAAATGCAATTTAAATACAGCCACAAGAAGGTTTTGCTGCCTTATATGGATGCTATCCCACTGCAAAAGGCTTCACCGCAGCAGGATCACAGAAAACCAGGCTTGAAAACAGACCTTAAGTTCAACTTGTATTTTCTACTAACCTTACCTGCCAAAATATATCCTAGGGACAAGAGACTCATTCAGCAAGTACCAGTCCACACATTTAACTACATTGTCCTCCAAGCAATAGCTACAACTTCAATTCATACAAAGAACAAAATCCAGTCTCAGGAATAAGCATGAAACTCCCATTAAATTAAGAGAAGTTGCATATACTTTATGGGCACGAGGTTCAGACATAAACCAGTAAAGATATATCCCTAAACGCCTCCTATTAGGGGTGATGAAAAAGGAGGGAAACAGATGGGAAGGATGTTACACAAAAGTGATACAATTTGGGGTATTTTGGAACCAAAAAAGCTGTGAAGCAAGGTGGAATGTATTTGAGATGAAACCTGGACACTCAATTATATTTAAGAAAGCAATTGATAAGATACAGTCAGACAATTTCAAAATAGATTGAACAGCAGGAGAACAGCTAGCCAATTTAAGATTTGTGCGTGATGTTACTGTAAAATTATCTACAAAACTGATACAAATTTTGGAATGTTCTGCTACAATTCAAATGAATAAAACCACAGTGACCTATGCTGTCCTCATCAACACAAACAACTCGTAATAACAATTCAATATTCCAACTATTTCTGTTTTTAATGAAGCTCTTACTAAGGAAAAAGTAAACTGAATTCAGACAGAGATACTCTTCAGTACAAAGGAGAAAACATGAACTTAAAAAAATTTTGAGTGTAAAGCATGCAGGAACTCATCCTTTCACTGTTTTTATTTCCTTTGAATAATTAAAGTTTGTATTCACCTGCCATGACGGCATGCAGTATACACTGAGCCTTCTTCACTGCCAACAACAAAGTTGTTGACATCTCCAATAGGGAAAGACATGCAGGTAACAGCCACAGCCTTGGACTGTTTGTGAACCAGCTCCATGCTATCCTGTAGTGAAAATACCAGCAACTTACTTTATAAAAAGAAACATTAACACCTACAAAATCCTTTAGATTTCACAATAGAAGGGTGTTATTTTTATTTTACTTGGATACATTGGGCAGGAATAAGGAAGTTTTCTTACTACATTTGTGTTCACCACTAACACAAGAACACAAAAAATAAATGAAAGAATCAACAGAAAATACTTGATTCCCCAGGTGAGGAAATATTTTATCAAATATCAAGCTACCTTAATTCTATGTGTTGGGAAAATGTAGAATAATGTTTATTAGATCAACAGAATTTTTAATAAAATATTAATCTGGAATAGATACTATATATATCCAAAGTTACCTTACCTGTGGTTGGGAAAGCATATCCAGACTCCAAGAGCATATTTTCCCATCAGTTGAGATACTGATCAAATTATGAGCATTCTGGGTCCCAACAACATTTACACAGTACACTGGGTGCTAAGAAACAAAATATTATCAGAAAGGGATTTACAGGTAATAACCAGTTCTGATATAATTAATGTACATTAATTCCTATTAATTAATTAATTCCTATTATTCCATTAAACTTCACCATTTAACAAAGGACAAAAGATTGATCACAATCCAAAGTACAAATGATATTCCCCTATAAAACTGATACTTGTTTTTTCTGACACTCTGACTTTTATGAATAGCCTGGTTCCTAAGTGGCAAAATATGGACATAAACATTTAAGCATTGCCAATCAAGTGCACTGGACAGAATTTCCTAGACATTAAACACATCTCAACAGGGCACAGTCCTTGAAGGTATTTCACCTCCTACCGTGTGAGCAGCAGCTGAAAGTGGCGTTCTCTGCACTGGGGTTCGCTTATTGCTGCGATTATCCCACAGCACTATCTGGCCCGAGTATGTGCCACCAACCACCAGATTGGGATGAAATTTTGCAAATGTAGCTGACATCACTGCTGACTGAAAGGAAGAAAAACAAGCAACAAAATGCACAGCGTATCATTCAACGACATTGTCTAAAACTAAAGGAAATTAGGCCAAATATCAGAACAACTTCTTCGCCTAAATTTATTCAGTACATTATTTCACTGCCCAACTACTTAAGGATTCACACACCCTTTGTAACCCCTCAACAGTCTTCTTGTTTCAATTTATGATTATAAAATTAAGTTTTCCTCCTCTTTTCTTTCACATGCATACATCTGTATTCCTCCTAGCATAGTTTATTAGCAAAGGAAGACCCAGTAACACACAAGATTTTAATAATGTTTTGCCACATTCTGTAGTCATTACTTCTTAGAGAATGCAGAAATACATTTTGATATAACAGAGTTACTTCTGCAGTCTGGGCTTTGACAGTAATGTGACAACATAAGGTTAAATTTTGATTCAACTGTGTAATTTTCCAAAATGATGGAAAAAACGTAGATATCTTGGGCTTGGCATAATGGAAGAGATTTGCATGTTTTTATCTTTCAGAAAACTATAAGAAAACCTCCATCTGCCTTTTTCTTGATGCCTATGTTTCTAGTTTTCATCCTTTTTCCATTTCCTCAGGCTGTCTTCATTTTATTCAGTAAAGTAAGCTGTAGTAGCATACAATCCCACTCAAGCCCCTTATATACAAACCTTTATGGTTCAACCATTACACAAGAAAGTTTTCCTGTTTTTTAAATAAAAAAGAAAATGAGTTCTCAAACAAGACTGGATTCTGAATGATGTCAGAAATTCTGAAACAGAGTAATATTTCTCAGCTGAAGGCTCTAGCTATCAACATCTGTTGGCAAATAAATGTGGTTAAAGTGAATGCCAGCCCAACGAAATTATTATCCTGACAAACATAAAGAAGGTAGTTGTCCAAATTCATCAACATAAAATCCCTCCCAAGACAGAATCATACCTGGCAGTGAAAGACATACTCTGGGGTAGTTTTCTTGTACTTCATATTCCATACAAGGGCCACCCCATCAGGCTCGTGGGGCGCATCCTCATTGTTGTTGTAAGAGGCTACAAGTAATTCTGGATACTGCATGGTAAGCGAAAAAGACTCAAAGTAAGCAAGATGACTGGCTAATGGTCCAGACAATCCTAGAATGTTTGTTTTCTTTTGCCAAAATAGGATTTAAAAACCACCTTGTATTATAAAAGAATGAAAAATTGTCAGTTAAAACTGCAACTGTTGCTAATTTAGCTCCTAAAACAATATTAACATACACATTAGTCTTGTTCTTTCATCGTAACTTGCTTTTAACTGTAAAATCCAGTACTTGTGAAGTGAAGCTGAGTTACCTCTACAAAGCAGTCCATAAACCAACTTTCTTCACAATACAAACCTTTTGCTACCTTTCACAAAAGATTAACAGCTTTGTCTACTTTTTGCAAACCATGGAGCACAAAAGGAACACATTTAGAAATACAGTCCGTATCAATTGTGCTTTTATGGGAGTCAAATGCACAGAACTACAACAATTTACAAAGTCAACTGTTTAATTTAAGCATTATTTTTTACCTGAGATGACCAGTCCAAACAACTGACAACACGATGCTTTGACCAACGTTCATCAAAAAACTGCCTGTTTAAGGACAGTTTTGCTCCTGCTTGAATCTCTCTATAAGACAATTAGGAGATCTAATCTTAGATCACTTTTTCAATTAAAAGTATTGGACATTCACAGAAAAGTATTCAACATTCACATTACCCTTCTTTGTCCTCTAAGTCTCTTCCACTGTAGTCAAAGAAAATGTTGATTTGCTCAGAAAGGGCTCTTTCAACAATCCTTGTGGAGTGGTCAAAGAAACTTAAAAATTCTTCAGAATGCAAAATTTGTTGCTTTTCCTCCTCTGTGAGTTCATGAGGAGCAGCTGAAAAAAAGTTATACAGACATTTTCTGGACTGCACACTTTCACCAGTTCTTTTCAAGAAAGAAAAACAGTATTTATCATGATTTTTAATAATTTTTGAATTTTGTGTTTTGCTGGCTAATTGGTATTTAACAATGAAATTAACTTTAAATTACTGGAACAAAATGTACTGATGACTTTATTTACAGCACACTCAGAATGTCTTGACATGAACTGTACCTTCTTCCTCCTCCTCTTTTTTTAATGTTTTTTCTTCCTCAGGTTCAACTAATGGTTTTGGTGCAACCACATCATCTTCCTCTTCCTCATCTAAGAAGAAACATTATGGTGAGACAAACAGTGTTTCTAAAGCGGAACAGCAACATTCTATATGAATCTCAAATAAGCTGATGTAAAATGGTATCATGTAGCTTTAAATGGTTGCATTTGTAAAATGTAGTCCCAAGGATAACATCATCACAAACCAAAATATCACTGGAATACCGTCTACACCTGGACATTAGTGGCTGAGTTATGTAGTTGCATAAACTAAAATAAGACACGCAGGAAATTGTAAAGAATTCAAAGTGGAAATCTGTCTTACAGGCATTTATGATTCCACACAGAACCATGCAGTGGAGGCATGTTCTGTGTAACACACTGACACATTAATGCCACAGAATAAAGAAAAATCAAATGTCTAAAATAGTCTACAGAGCAGCTGCTTACTTGTGATCTGAAACCATCAGTCTAATGGGTCTGCACATGGCATGAAGATGGCTTACATTAGCTTTCAGGTTGCTATTCTGAGAGGCAAATTTTGCTAAAGATAATAGCAGAGAGATTACATTTTTTCTGTCATTCTAGATGCAAGTCTCATTATCTGTATCATGTTTGGCAATGAGAACTTTACAGGAAAATGTGTTTTCCCTAATTGCAATGAATAACATAAAACGTTAATGTTCAGGAATACTGACAAGGCTTACAGCACTTTCTGCATTTCTACATTTTATTCTTTGAATCCTGCAAACCAGAAAACACCTTTAAATTACTTAGAATTGTGGGATATGCTGGCTTTTCTTCATCCACTTTCTAGAATAAGCTTCTGAAAAGAGTTGTTTTTATTGGTTAAACAGCTACGTCATCTGCTTATAAGGGAATGGCAGCAGGAAACTGCTGCATGCCTCATCAAAACTAATGAGACAGTATTCAACAGGGACTAAGCTTGTTTGTTGCAGCCATCTCCCTGACCCATGTTCAAAGTTATCTAACACAAAAAGCAAAAAAACCCCAAAATCCACATGCATGCACACAAAAAGAGTGGAAAAAAAAAAGGGGTGGTCAAGGGATGGGAACCAGCTGCCAAGCCATGGTCCCAGCAGCCCGGCCAGCTGACTAGATAGCAACAACCAGATGGTACTGCAAGGATTGTCTCTCTGCTATGAGGTAGCAATGGGATGGCACAACATTTTTCTGCCTGACTGCTTCCAATCATGTCTTTCCCCAATGGCAAGCCTGTGCAATTACCAGCACTCCAGGAGGTCTACAGACAAGCCTTTACCCTGCAAACAAAATACAGCTTGTAGGCCATACCAGCTGCCAAACCACACACATAGTGATAGGTTTAAAGAGGTCTGAAAATCTTTCTAACTCCATAGTATAGGCAATAAAAATATAACTGTACCTGCAGGAAAGAAAGCTTTAAATGACACTGTATAATGCACACAATAATACAAACTCCAACTTAATCAAAATGATAATGACGTATGCCAATCCTACATTACTTGAAATTGAGCGATTTTTATGTTCTGACAAGTTTACAGAACTAGGATAAATGGCATGAATGATTTCAATATATGCTCATACTTTTGAACCAAATGGTGAAGGTTAAAATCTTTCCTTTCAAGGGCCTCAATCAGCCACAAAGGAAAACAGTAATCACTGTCTTTTCAGCCAGCCCAACCGCATTTGTCAGCCCTTTCTCCGTCAATGCAGCCAGAGCAATCAACCTGCCAAACATTCAGAATGGAAAAACAATCTGAAAATACAGGGTATAATGCACCTGCCAGTGAAAATGGCCATTTCAAGAAAAGCTAGTGATCTCAGTGACCCTGCTGAGGAGGCGGTGGTGCAAAGGGGAAAGAACCCGTAAAAGAATTCTTAGTGATCTCCACTCTCCTGCACATTGACACTTCCTTACAAAGCATGCCAATTACAGCTTTTGTGCTACTTAAAAAAAATGAAAGCTTTTTTGGGCAAAATAATCACGCAAAGAAACAGAAAGACACTGCTCCTTTTTCGATGGATTCGCATGTACAGCGGAGTCATAACCTGAAAACTGTGTAACTTACAGCCATTTTAAAGAAGGGAATTCTTAATGTCAAATAACTAGAGGTGTGAACTATGATTAATTAGAAAATGTAATATGAGTTAACACACATGACTTTGAGAACAACACATACAGGATCACATATTCAAATTACAGGCACTTGGATAAAAATCCCCCTCTTTTTTGCCCTGCCAATCAATCTTGCAGAATTGAATGATCCCTTCAAATTTAGAAATTTGGTTTTGGGTCACCCTGGATACACTATTCTAGCTTTGAAAGTCCCAAATTAGAAATTTCAGCCCAACCCCCCATTAGTCATACTACACTGATTCTAAGTACCATTTTCAGTGACAGGAGTCAAATTCTTGTCAAACGTAGATGGTCAACCCCTTAGTGCTGCATGACCTTCTAATCTACATATTTTATTCAAAAGATCATATAGTTGATTGCTCCTGCCTTTTAATGTTTGAAACATAAATGGCATATATTATACAGAGCTCTAAATTCCTTCATAGTACTTTCACTGCATATAGCCAGCTGATATTACTGCATTTAAATGCAGGATACAGCACTTGTTTTAATATTCTCAAAGCATCAGACTTGAAATTGAACATGTCATCTCACTGATTTATCTGTAACTGCATAAATCTAAAACCTTTTCTCTAAAGAAGAGTCACATCCAAACTTTCTCATTAAAGGATCTGGAGAAAAAAACCCCAAAATAAAAAATAAAAAAAACACAAAAAACCCCACATATATAAGTTTTTGACCTCATTATCCAAAACTAGAATGCTTTCTATTCCTAACCCCGGAAGCTTTCTTGCAGTTCACAGAAAAGGCACCATTAAGCTGCTGGACTAAAAATGAGATAAGATATGTTTGTTTTAATTACTTTTCCTGTCTCTCCTTCATCTTGAATTTAATAGCAGGCCAGATGCCAGAATTTGCAAAGAATTAGCATAACAATAATATAGCACCCAGCAAACACTGAAACATTGAACATACTATTTGTGAAAAAGTTCCAATCTAGTAAGTCAAGAACCCATGATACAGTGGTGCACTGCATTTATTTCAAGTCAGCTACCTAAATTTGAAACCTTGAGGGCACTCCCTAACTGCATCTGCCTTATTCATTATTGACTGTATCTACTGGCATTTTAAGCAACTTCAATTGTCAGTGTACCAAATATGATTTCAGATTTTAAAAAGGCTGCAAAGCCTTGGAAAAGTCACAGGGCCATGAAGACAGGAAATGGGACTCTATGTCACATCAACATATCAATGAATATTCATTATAATATGTTAAGGGATTACCTCCATGTTGTTTCTGACAGGCAATCAGGGGATCTAAGGTTACAAACTGAGCAGTAAAGTAGCTGCTATTTTTATGCAATCTTTAATAGCAACAAATGTCTTGTCAGTGAATGCTAAAAACAGATTTAATGAACCACTGAATTTTTACTTCGAGTTAACATCAAAATTGTGATGTATTTTGGCAAGACAGAAAGAAAAGCAGTGCTGTAAATTAGGCTGCACCTAGCAATAACACTGTAGAGTATAGTTCCAGTTGTCTGAGTAATCTGTAGCTGCAGAGTAGGTTAATCAAAGTTAAATCATCTGTGAAATGGGTGGCTTTTGTTAAGCTGAATGTCTTCACATCAAGTTTTCCTATCTGTATTTCTGTACATTTAAGGCATGTTCTAAATGATACAGAATCACAGAATATTATGAGTTGGAAGGGACCCACAAGGATCATACATGAATATGCAATGGTCTGTTAGTTCTTTAAAAATATTAAAATTCATAAAGCCTACATTCACTGTAACAGCATCCAAGAAGCAAATCCTATACATCACATTTTTATTACTCTGCTTAATATTTTAATTCTGTGTCTTGGAGATGTTAGCAGACAATTACTCCTCAAAGAGTGGAGTTAATGCAATAATACTGTCTGCAGTCAGCTGCGATTGCACATGCACAGTACTGTACAGCAGCACTAAGTAGCAAGTATCCAGTTAGCCCTGGGAAGCCTTAATTGTGACAGCTGAGCAAAATCATATTCCCCTATACACCCATCTTTCTTTGGATTAACTGATTTCTAGGAGAGATCCCGATTTTATTGTTTTATAACATAGAATATCTTCCTAAGGCAGTTTCTCAAATACTTTGAGGTCATAATAAATCAACATATTAGTACTCAATAAAATAATGGAAGTTGTGAGAACTGTTAGAACACTAAATGCCTTCATCTCCTAAGGAAGCTGTCACATTTCAAAATTATATTACTGTTACATGAATCCAAACCAGGCATTTCCAAATGCTAAGTTTTATTTGAGAACATGAAGTCTCTCCTGTTTAACTCACTTGGTATGTGTTGCCACAAATATTCCCATAACAACCAGAAATAGTTTTAATCTAAACCTAGTTTACTTCTACTTCCTATCTGTCCCACCAGACAGACTGGTTGTAGTTTGAATGTTTCCTAATTCACCTTACAGTGTAACTACATAACCACTGTAGCACACAGAACTGGAACAAAGAGAACTATTTAGTTTGATGATTTGTTGTGGGTTTGTTGGTTTTATTTCATGTGCTGTCCTCCCCCACCAAACCAAGTGTTAGCACAAGTGGACCTAAACAAGCAGAATGCAGAGTGTATCTAATAAAACTGCTTCTATTTTCCTTATTCAAAAGCACAGCTCCAACAGTATTTTAAAATGTCAAGATACATTAAGAAGGGTCCAGTTCACTTCACTTTATCAGAAACTGTGAGCACTGAGCTAACCTAGCTCAGATGCAACTTGCTGCTGTTTAAGGGAGCTGCTGCAGGTGTAAATTCAGTTGCAAGCTGCACTTTCAAGTGTACTTCACAAGGTTGTTTTTGTTTACAGTATATGCACTCAGATAAGTAAGCACAACTGAGACTGTGAGAAGAAATAAGAATCAGTAAGATCTTTTTACAGAATTTAAATTTATCTAATTGCACCCTGTAAATTCAGCATATTGCTTCTGTCAAAAAGAGTTTAACATTTTCTCCCACCAACAATAACCTCTTATCTAGTAACTCTTTTTTTGTATGCAGCGTGATTTATTCTTTTTTTAAACCTACATCCTATTTCAGATATCATTGTAAAATGGGAACATAGAGCTTTATTATGAATGTATTCAGGTAGTCTTAAGATAGACCTTAAAAAGATACTCAACACTGACATGATGAAAAGACACCTGTGAATTTTGTGAATAACATGAAATAAATATATTAAAAAAATTTATGATGGCCCTCAAGAAATCAGTATTTATAAGGTGGAATGGATCAGGAGACAATACATGTATTGAGTTAGCTTTCTGGTAAATGCAGAAATAGAGGTGACCACTGTTCCACTCTACTGAGTAAACCTCAACTACAGCCTATACTGTGAAACTCAGATCATACAATCCCAAGCAATTTCCACTGTCAGCAAGCAGCAGAAGTAAAACTCTTCAAGTACATAAATTATGAACTAAGTCCTCACATTCCACAAACCTGACAGAGGGGAGGAAAAAAGACCTGACAGGTTAGAGAAAGGAAATGTTGAGGGCACGGGAGAAACAAAAGCAGGAAAATCCCAAACACCTACCTGTGCAGGGGTACAGATAAAATAAAAAACAGAAAAGAAACACAGTTAGAGAACAATCATATCCTCTGGCTCACTGAATAATGAAGTTTCAAAGACACATCCTTGCATAAACACCCAAAAGTTCACATACCAAAGAGCAGGAAAATGCAAATTTATGAATGTAGAAGTATGTCCTAAAATTGCTAACATAGACACATACTCAGTCATATTAAACAACAAGAGATTTTGCTGTAGAACTACACACAAGCTAGGTCAAGACTAATACTTTCATTTGCAGATAAATTCAAGTGTTTCAACATTGAAAAGCAAATCTGCTAGCCAACCATATTTTCTTTGGAAAATTTTTTTTTTTGAAAAGCAAAGTCATGACTGAAAGAAAGCCTATGTACAACTGCTGAAAACAGAAACTGCGTACGTTTTAACTAAATTAATTCCTTCTTTTGAAACTCAAAGTATAAGCTTCAGGTATAAAAATTAAAATGTTTAAGAAGTAGGTGGGGAAAATTGCTAAGTTTGTTGTAAGGATATATAGCCTTCAAGTTAAGTTCAAAGAATGTTAGCGGTTGGAAGGGATCTTAAAGATCATCTAGTTGCAACCCTGCTGCCAGGGGCAGGGCCACCTTCCGCTAGATCAGCCTGCTCAAAGCCCCATCCAACCTGGCCATGAATACATGCAGGGATGGGGCAACCACAGCTTCTCTGGGCAACCTGTTCCAGTGCCCCACCACCCACAAAGTAAAGAATTTCCTCCTGATATCTAATCTAATCTCTTCCAGTTTAAAGCCACTGCCCCTTGTCCAGTCACCACATGCCCTTGTGCAAGGTCCCTCTCCAGAGCTGGATGCAGCACTCCAGGAGTAGAGTAGAAGGGCAGAATCACCTCCCTTGACCTGCTGGCCATGCTGCTAAGGATGCAGCCCAGGATATGTTTGGCTTTCTTTTGGGCCACTTCTTGAGCTTGTCCAGGTCCCTCTGAGTGGCATCCCATCCTTCAGGCAGGTCAACTGCCCCACTCAGCTTGGTGTCACCTGCAGATGTGCTGAGGGTGCACTTGATCTCTCTGTATGTCAGTGATGAAGGTAAAAAAAATAACACTGGTCCCAATATGGACCCCTGAGGGACACCACTTGTCACTGACGTACACCAGGACTCTGAGCCACTGACCTTTGGATCCAACCATTCAACCAATTCCTTATCCACCTAAGAGTCCACCCAGCAAATCCATCTCTGTCCAATTTAGAGAGAAGGATGTTGGGGGCAATCATGTCACAGGCCTTGGAGAAATGCAAACAGACGACGTGTAACACTTCCCTTGTCCACTGATAGAGTCACTCCATTGTAGAAGGCTACTGGGTTGGTCAGGCAGGAGTTGCCCTTGTTGAAGCCATGCCAATTGCCTCAAATCACCCCCCTGTTCTCCATGTGCCAAGTTGTGAGTGGACTCTCAAATGTCATAAATGCAAAATATATCCCATTTATCAGCTGTCAGCTAATTAAGCAACTCGGTGTTTCATCTGACCATTTACTAGGAGTGTGAAAATACCACATATTAGTAGCAAGAGTGATGTTAAAAGAGATGCAGAATGACAGTAACAGTTAAACAAAACCTATAAAAACTTAGTAATAGAATTGATATAAATTATCTCACATACCAACCTTCATTTACCTTATTAAGTTTCAAGATCACAAGGGCTAGTTCTAATTCAGCCAGTCATCATTATTATATTAAAATAAACCAAAAATAACTTAATAGTAATAAATGAACCATTCACCTTCCTTGGGCTGAGTCATAACAGGTGTTTGCGTCTCCTTTGTGTAGGTAACAATTTCTCGAGGAGGAAAGTCAACTTGTGTAATTTTGGCCATTCCAAGTTTAACAGGTCCACGTCTAAACAAAATTAATTTTAAAATCAGAAAAAAACCATTTAATTTTATTTCACATTTTGCCTAGAATAATAACCAAGTCATTACGTCACAGCACTGCTTAGTCAAACTTAAATCCAGTGGAAACTTTGAAGAAGTCACATGATTATGACTGCTGTTTTATCATTATTATTTAAAATCAGCAACTATTTATAAATCTGTGACAAAAAGGAAGAGGTGCACATATAAATATCTGAACATTAGGGCTAATTTTAAATTTTTGCTCTTTGTGCTTGACCAGAATACTGCCACATATATGATACATCTGTATTATTAGGGGTACAGATCTACTCACAAGTCATGCTTGTACAGCAACAGTTCTAGGATTTTAAAGCTTGAAAACCAACTTAGATATGCTGAAGGAAAAATAATTTCCTAGTCTTTTAACTTTGCTGTCCTTTTTTGTCCACCTCTAAAATACTATTTAGAAAGCAGAACTGCCAGGCTGACCTGGAACTCACATGGACAAATGATGTATCCATATTACGTTGTTCCAGAGTACAATACTGAAAACCTCTGCGCTTTCTGACTTTAATAAAGGTAGATATAGCTAGCATCATACAACACATCATATAGTCCAAAACCTGCACAACGTTATTTCATTGTAGCCTCCTGTAAAACCTAACTGCAGTATGTACTGTAATAATACTGCAGTGATCCAACAGTTTACCTATATCAGACTCAGTTTCTTATTATCCACTGCTCTCCCAAGAAAAAAGTGAAGAGTAACTCCTTTTGAAAGGTTTTGGTGGGCAGAATCATAATTCTTAGCACACAATACAGGTTTTAGTTAGTGCTTATAATGAGCTACAGCTTTTATAAAAATATTTGTGAGAAAAGATGGGAGTTGCTCTGTTTTGAAATACAGTCATGCTAACCTTTTTATTTTAAATAAATGACTTCTTAAAGTTTACATTTTGTCAAAAAAAGACTCAAAGAAAACAAAACTTACTTGTGTTTATTAGAAATAAGCATCTAATGTATATTAAATGATATAAAAATTTCCCATTGCAAGCAAACCATGCTAAGTCTAGGGACAGTGAATTTCTATTACTTAAAAAACAGTTTCTTAACAACAACAAGTCTTAAAGGAAAAAACGCTCATAGTTATTATCCATAAGCACATGAAAGAGGGAATATAAGAAATCTATGCAATACCCCAGATCGGAATCAGAGTGGAGCTGAAGAACTGATGGATCAGTATCCCAATGCAGCGTCCTGGTACCCCAGGTTGAACAATCATGCAGCATTAGCAAAAAAGGCCAGAGATTAGTGAAGCAAATATATACTATGAAATTCTAGAGTTACAGCAAGATTATAGTTATTTCATTGTTCACAAGAAACAAGGCAATGCAACATCAGTTAAGAGAAATTCAGCAAACATTCAGTGCAATAACACATGCAGTAAATACAAAAGTTAAGAAGCAAACAGAATTCAGAGCTATTAGCAAAGAATTAAATTATTTTAAAGATTGAAAATTAAAGGTCTGCAAACAAATGTTGCCTTAATGAAAGGCAAATAAAAGTATTTTATATACTGACAAGAACCACTAAAAACCTGAAATTCCTTTTAAAATATATTCAGATTTGTTCAAGTTATATGAAGACAGATTTGTCAACTAACACAAACTTGCCCAGAGCAGTAAATATGTGGAGGAAACTGTCATATTGGTAAAGGAAATGAGTCAACACATAAGCCTTGTGGTAGTGGGGCAAAAAAGCATTTCCACTGGGATAGAGAACTGCTAGAGTTTCCAAGATGTGACATTGCAGTAATTATGGGTTAAGCACTGACTTGGGCTTGTAAGTGTCATCTGAGTTAGAGCCAACTCCATCTAAGACACTTAAAATCTCTTATAAATTGTGGGCTTTATATTAATAACATGTTTCAAAGTCATGTGGAATAACAAACAGAATGGATCCATTTCAGTTGTACCAGAAGAAATAGGAACAGGGAAATCAATATTCCCTCTACCTTCATTTTTAGCCTTCATCCCTTCTTCAGAAATTTTCATGTAGTCTACTGGCTATCAATCAGGCTTAGGCAGAATTTTAGAAACACACTTGTAAGAGATTAGCAGATTAACCTGCATGTTTTTTCTAACATTCTCAGATGTTATCTGCATTTTTTAAAATAACATTTTTGAATAAAAAAAATAAAGAATACGCAACATTTTACTATGACAAGTCAATAAAAGATAATTTTACATTTTCATCCCATACACAGTAACTTTTCTATAAACCAGGTGCAGAATTCCTAAAGTTAAAGTTGATCTGAAAAATATACACGCAATGCCATAAAAGCTCATAAATATGGCTATGTCATGCACTACCTTGTTCTAGTGGAAAGTATGCATTAGGACTATTAATCATAATTTAATTAGGAATTACAAACCCACTGTCTTCATGTATAGCCAATCAACTGCATCCACAATAGCTTAATACCCAAATCTCGAAAACCTTTTCATATCTTTTGTGCATCAGAGAACATATCATTTTAGCCTAAAGTTAATTACTTTGAGCATACTTATTCGTTAGATCTCTGCTATCTTTTTTGACCAAAGAGATTTAAGCTTAAGAGTTTAATTTGATGCCTGAGACTTCAAGCTGGGTATTGCTTGTATGTTCAATCATAAGCAAAACCAAACCACCACCCCAACCCTCATGTTGCAAAGAATACAGATGCTGCATCACCACAATACCTGTCAAATATTTTCTCAACTTTTTCAATTGTGTTTGAGAGGAACTTGGGGTAAAGGCTATAAACATAAAAGGCTCCAACTTTTGCACCTTTTTAAGATCTACCCCTTAATGAGGTAGCTTTCCTGCTTTGAAAGCATTATTTTCACTTTCAAAAGTTGCTTCAGTGGGACCAGGAACAGTCCGTCTTTTAAAATAGTTGAAGCCAACAAGTAATACAGGAGATCCAGTTAAATATTTCTCAGAGATAGTCTTTTAAAATAAAGGTAACATTCTAAGATAAAATTCACCTATTATATATCTACCAAAATGATGCAAAATACTGTTTCTTTTGTTTACCAGTTGTTTGTTTTGCCTTAAATTAAATTAATTTTTCTACAAGCTTCAGTGAACAGAAGTTCCTATTCTTCCACATATGTCCAGATTCCTCTGTATCCAGGCACTTTTGTAATACTTCCTAGATCTCTAAAAATATTTCCTGGTTTTAAACTAATTCTATGAAGCATCCACCTAGCCTAAAAGTAAACCAGCTATATTCTTTCCTAGTGTTGGACTTACACTCTTGACTGAGGAAAAAGAGAAAGAACTAGGACCAAACTAGGAAACAAAACTCTTCACTAATGAGAATAAAGCAAGACAGATGGAAGTAACAGCAGGAGCACAGTCTGAACACTGCTCTACTACTTACTAAAAGAGTTACTGACAAGATTCAGCATCACAGAGGAGGCTTTACAATACATCTCATATTGGTAGGAGTCAGGTGTGAATTGCCACGTATAACACCAAGGGATATCATACAGTCCAACTTTCATGTTCAAAAAGTATGAACTTGTAAAAATAAACCAGGATATGGACACCCATTTACTGGGGGAAGGGAAGAATCCACTGGTGGGAGAAGAAGCAAGGGGACTCTAACACAGACTCCATAATGCCTTCAATTTAGCTGTACATTCCTCCATGCCATAAAGATCACAGTCTTGAGACAGATTTCCAGTTTGAAAATGCATGAAGCTATTGAGACTTAGGATATGGGTTTTCTCAAGACTTCATAAGAAAATGCATGCATACAACATTGCATTACTATGTTTGAGAACACACAATCAGAGGGCAGTGCACTGATGAGGTGGAAATATTTTTAGTACACAACATGGCATTCCATTACAGGTATGTGGCCTATACATACTGTTTCATACTCAATTTAAATTAGGTATGAATGGAAAGAAAATATTTTGTCTTAAAAAGTCATCATCAAATACCTCTTGTTTTTTTTCTTCCAGTGAACATAAATACATATATAAATATAAAAAATGACAATTTAATAAGCAATAATCACAATTTAAAATAATTAAAATTTCTTGCTACTCAACTAAGAAGCAATTATATTGTTTCTTAGTTAACATGACAAACAAGACCATACCTGAGCATTGTCAAGAATGGGTTCACATCTGCTGCCTGATGTATTCTCTGTTTTAACTTAATGATTTCTACTTAGAAATAGGCACCATGTAACCTTTGTTCAGATCATTAGTATCCTGAATATGTTCCGATTAAGATGCATATAGTTATGCATGCATAATCCACATGCATACAAGATGTTACTGAAGTCTTTTAAAAACATGTTTTAAAGTGGTCTAACTGTTGACTCTTTTCCCAAAATAACTACTCATACAACAGTAACTGATGATAACTGCTGCAGTTACTGTGCTTTAACTAAACTTCATCCACAATGTATACTTAGTAAATCTGAAGTACACAAACTTAACTTGCTGAGGATATCTTACCAATATTACTAGGCAACTACTGCTCTTATTTGCAGACTGTGCATGGGAAACAGTAGAAATACCCTTTGGAAGTAGTGTTTTCCCACCTTATCAACCATATATCTCCACTTGAAATATTTAACAGAAATATTTATCTGACTCTTCTTTAGAGCAGCATGTCTCAAACCATCATGCTCAAAGAAATGGTCAAACAGATGTGTCAAGTACTGGCACTAAAAAAAAGACCGAAAGAAGTGTGGTTGTTCTAAGGTGGAGTTACGTTTTGACAAAGTAAGAGACTGCAAGTGCTGTAGTTGTGTTATACAGATGAAGTGAAATGATGAGAAATATGGTTCCAAGTAAGGGAAAAATAAAATCAGAAGTAATGCAAAGTTTATAGACAGTATCTTTTATTAGATCAACTAGGTAAGGGAAAAAGGAAACAGCCTATCATCCACACCCACCCTCCTTTAGAAAAAGCTGAGAAAAGAGCAGAAGTTAGACTTTTTGTGTTTGTTACTGTCCCAAGACATTCATTTTACTTTGAATTTGCAGGTTTAAACAACTCCACATTAATGCTGGCAACTTCAAATCAGGAAGTCTAGTTGCATTTCAAATTTTGAAGTAAAGTACTTCTGCAAAACAGTCCCTCTTGACAGATTCAACACTGTAACCTCATATTATTATAATCAAGTAATTAACTTTGATTTCTTCTAAAGCTTAATTATTCAGAATACAAGTACTGAGCAAAGGAACATGACAAGGAAAGTGACATACCTAGATCCAACAGCACCATCCCCGGAGTCCTGGCTCCCAGCCTCACTTGGCGTACTCACGGATTTGGAAGACGGAGAGGTAGGAGGAGGGACTAAATAGTGAAACAGACAGGTATCCGCTGTTACTACTCGCAGAGGTTGCACAGCTTAGGATGTTTTCAAATTAATTTAAAATGAAGTATTAAAAAAAAAGTGATGGCAAACAAAAAAATACATGGATGAAAATGAACAGTAGAAAGAGAGGGGAAAAGACAATGTTAACAATTCATGCTGGACTTTCATGCAATTGTTTGGCATTTATGCATCTGGAGCATACAAAAAGACATGGAGGGGAAGACATTTAAGAGAAAATGAATTGAAAAAATATTTTTAAACTGAACTTTTGACAAATGATGACATTGATTTTCAAAGGGTAATTTCCACTGGTTCATGTTGCTTAAGCACAGGAAAAATAGTTGTTAATACAGCTCTGACGTTAGTCTTTCTTAAAGATTAGACGATGAATGTGTGTAACTGGCAATGTTATTTCAAAATATATAATCACCAAAGCGTGCACCAAAAAAATGGCTTTGTCATACAGCATCCTGTTATTTTTGTTCTAGTTTGAATCAAATCAACATAAAACTTGTGTATTACAAAGCCTCTAGTGTCAAGTCTTGAAGATGACTCTTTTTTTTTTGCTTCACAGTAAACAGTCTAGTACCACTGTATTTAAACTTCTTAAGTGTCAGTTCATTTTCTGCATGTAGATGAAGACTGCATTTACCATTTAAAAAGTAACATGCTTTCTGGATGTGATACCATGGAATGATATCATGCAATCTGATACAAATACAAAGCTCCTCTGCTACTTCTTTCAACTTTTCTTTTTAGAAATAGTAATTTTTTAATGAAACTTAGGGTTTAAACACAAGAATTAAGCGGTGTTTTGAAGGTCCTCATATGCTTCATTTTTCAGCAATACATAAAGCGTTCACTGCTTAGCAATCCTTAAAAAACCCTCTAATCAACTGAATACAAATTATATATATAACCTGCTGGCTACTCTGTCAGCAGTTAAGCATGGGGGAACTCTGAATTTAGGTCTGCAAGATTTCTACAAAATTTCTTGAAATCACAAGTATATTGTGAATTCTAAGGAATTTTTCTACCCCATCCCGACACAGTTCAGCCTGACAAAAATTCTCCCTTAATTTTACCAAAATAACAGTGAATTCTTCAATTTATTAAAATTTCATTCCCCCAAGGGGAGAGACCTTTTTTATAGGTCTTCAGTTGTATTTCATAAATGCATACATACACACATTTAGAGTTTATACTTATATTTATATAACTGCGGGCTTGTAAGAATATATAAATTCTTCAACTCATCCTCGCCATGTACTGGTTAATCTACACTGAAGGAGATGCCCGCAGGCCTTCGCATTGCCATTTGTGTGCGTTTTCAGGACACTGGGATGTCGCGGCCCCAGCGCAGGGCCCGGTGCTGGTGCTGCAGCGCTCTCTTGTGGGCACAGCGATTCTCGAGAAACCCTTCCCAAAACTGAGGTGAGTCCCACTGAAAGACCAACAGCCTTATCAAAAGACCAGATGGAACTTCACCTACCCCAGAGGATTAAACCATAAAATCTTCTTGAAAATAATTCTGATTCACTAACTTAAGGCTTCAAAACCATACTGACATTGATACGGTCCTTTCTCCTGTAAGACTGCTATCTCTCTCTAACAGTTAACAGCATGGGAATTGCCTTAGGGATTAACACAATTTTCTATGAAAGAATCTAATGGCAAGCTATCTCCCTCCACTGACAGTGCAAGCACAAGCTACCTGCACACCCAGCAGCTCAGCCATGAGTTAGCATCAACTCAGGCATACAATCACTCTATTTGCCAGCATCCAGTCAGCAGAAAAGGAGCTTGTGCCTTAGGCATGCTAACTGCGCGGTAGCAAGCAGAACATTTTAACTCGATTAAGGATCCGTATCAGATCTGGTTATCTTGAAAGGAAACAGAATGAATTCCCTGCATACATTGAAGGGTGTGATTAAGTAGCAGCTCAGTGGAATTAAACACAACTTGCAGGGGCATGCCCCAGTCTTGCGCATCAGCACCTCCGAGTTTTTAGTGAACACCTACTCTAAGAATATGCATTAACTTGCTCTGAGGACTGGCTCTTCTATGGTTTTTAGATTCTCTCCCAGATTTGGAAAAAACCAACAACCACATACATTTCTACAAAAATTTCATCAACTGCTTTAGCACAGTATCATGCAAGAGAAGTGTTCAACTATTAGTCTAGCAAAGAAAATCTGTAGTAGGTCAGAACTGATTACTTAAACAGCTGCACACTAGTGCTAATGAAGCCAAATGGAGACTCAAGTTTGAACTACCAAAAATGATTGCTGGGGCTGCTGGAATGTGAGCACCTGTAATGGTGTTTACTCCACGTTCACTTTTGAACACTTGAGGATTATACAAAAGCGATTATAAAAATATAATCACAAATATATCTATAAGAAATTATTATTACTTTTTATTTACAAACCCAATTGAATAGAGCCTCACCAAGAAGCCAAACTGATAAGCTTTAAACCCCTTTGATTTCAGAGTTAGAGACAAATACTAGAGTTGCATTATCATGCTCCTTGCTTTCACCTTCCATAGAGATGTGCCTATGTAAAGGCAAAAAGCAACAGCCAATATGCTAACACGTCCAATTGTACACAGGTACCAATCATTACCCTTGGAAGCTAATTTTTCTATTTAGTGTTGCTACTGCTTCATCAAAGTCAGTCAGGTATTTGAGATAAGAAAAACTAGGGTGTAAAAGATGTGGAAAAGAAACAAGCCAACTCCATACAAAAATATCAGCATTAAATTTGGCATTATGGAAAAGAGTAAGGCAAAAAAAAAAAAAACAAAACAGAAGAATAATGAGCAGGAAAAATAGAGGGGGGGAAAGAAAATGCATACATGGTACTTACATATGTTAACTAATATACTTCAAATAATCCACTAAGTGTAAATGGTGTTATTTTATAAAATAATATTATGTAATGTGTACTGCAGCACATCATTTGTCATTCGTAACAAATAATGCAGGACAAAACAGTATAAAACCCAGACATGTATACCCCCCCAAAAGTGGCCAGAGAATTATTATGTTAGTTATATAAATATTTCAATCCTAACAAAAGCAAACAAACCACTACCACAAAAAAAACCCCAAACCACAAAGCCCTGGAAAACACTTCATCCCCAAAAAAACTAAACAAAAAACTCCCAAACATTTATTTCAGACAAATAGTAACATTCCTACCAACAGGAGACTCAGGTGTCAACCCCATGCTCTGAAGTAATGCTTCAGCTTCTCTTCTCTTCTTTTCAAGATCAGATTCTTCTTGTACTGGAAGAACTTCTTTCTTCTGGTCAGTCTAAAAATGATTCAATAATTAAGTTATAACATTTAATATCATTTAACCTTTCAGGTATTTTGAGACCCCACAGGGTTTTCTGTAATACTGAAATCTATCATCAAGTAGGTTAGATATTCAATTTCAATAATTCTGATGGTTCTTTTTTGTAGATAAAGTAAACAGACAGGAATTACTAAAGAAAACATTCTGAAGCTTTGGTACTGTCTTTGAAGGACATACATAAACATGCAAAAAGTGTCTGCTTATTTGCCAAAATGACTAACACTTCATAAAATTAAGAGTACCTTTTTTTACACTAATCCTAAACACTGTGAAATGCAAAGGGTGAAAAAGACATCCTGTAACTGTGTATAAAATTATTTGAGACAGTCCTATGATTCTTATCTTAAAATTACAGTAACTGTGTCAAAGAAAAGTAGTTTTAAGTTGTGTTATCTGCTAGATATAAAAAAAGTACACTCCCACCCTCTTTCATTTAGAAATAATGCAAGCTCTATTGCAAAAGAAGCTGAATACTCCATATCTTTCTACTCTTAGTTAACTGCTTTTTAAAAAGCAGTTCTGACAATACATTGTTACAAGATCATTAGGACATAATTTGAGCTATTTCCTTCTCCTTTTTGTCTGAATCACGTAGTTGGCAGCTACCCAGTCTTCAGTCATAAGCTGATTTAGAACACCAGCTAGCCCATAACCAAAACACTGAGAAGTAATGAAAAAGTACCTCAAAACATTTCAGCAGAAGCTTCTTTTATGAGGAATAATTTGCATTCAGGAGAAACAGAATTATATATCATTGATTGTCACATACTTGAGCGGCAAGAAATCCAGAAGACTGTTAACAAACTAAATCTAACACAAGTACTATATACATCCTGAGTATTACTCTAATTTTAAAATTCAGCCTACAGATAGGTCAAAGAGCAGAAGAACATAGCACATTGTTTGTACAATGATAATACTGACAGTCAGACAGTTCCTACGGACATCCTCAGAACCGTACTTCAGAAATGAGTTCTTTAAGGAACACCAATCACAACTCATTAAGCAGAGCTTTCAGGCAATAGATCAGAGTGATTTGATTAATGATGGCACATGCACACAAGTAGTTCTAGAAATCTGAACTTTATGCTAGTGTAAGATACTAATTTTGGTGGTTTTTTTTTTTAAATCTAACTTATCATACAGACAGTTGTAAAGAAAACAGTAGGTGTTTATATTATCAGAAAATGAAAGTGCTACATTTGTATTAGCACCAACCATTAAATAGACACTCCCTGAATAGGACACAGAAAATGATTATGTGAACCTACCCTTAAATTTTGGGCAAGTTACATATGCCAAGTCAATTTTCAAAGTAAAAATTATTTCTTACTTCTTTTTTCTTTCTTTCTTCCTCCTTTCTCTTCTTCTCCTCTCTGATTTGAGCCAATCGTTGCTTCTTGCGCTCCAACTCCGCCTTCAGTTCAC
Organism: Machaerirhynchus nigripectus; assembly: GCA_013397975.1. Classification (NCBI taxonomy): domain Eukaryota; kingdom Metazoa; phylum Chordata; class Aves; order Passeriformes; family Dicruridae; genus Machaerirhynchus; species Machaerirhynchus nigripectus. Next base: position 261,952 of record VZRQ01018915.1, on the reverse strand, counting down.
TTTTGTCAGACATGGCTGAAACACTGATCAACAGCAATCATGTCACTGTTTGGCTTTTGTTTGCCTTTTTTATTTTGTTTTGTTGTTGTTGGTTTTTTTTTAAAGATAGCAGCTTTTCTTTACAGAAGGTATCCTCAAAGAAATTACACTAGCTTACCAAAACCAGCTTACCAGAAGCCTGAGAAGTCAACAATAACTGAAAAAATCCACATTCCTATTTCTATTTTTCTTTCACTTAACACATTCTCAATATTAAAGTGATTGATTTAAAACAGACAGAACTATGACATGGTGACAGCACCCATTTCTAAGGTAGGTCTGATGCTCTTTGAAGGATCTACTTTGAAAGAAACCTTTGGCACTGAAGATGTATTTGATCTTGCCATAGGATTTCTGCAGCTACAAAGACTGAGAGACTGAAAACAGCAAGGAAAGCAGCAAGACAATATTTCTTCCACTTTTCACTTCAACAGCTAAATATTGGCATGCTGTAACTTAACAGTATGTGAGCTATATATCCTTTTACAGACCATTCTATGATTCAAAATAAAGATTTATTAAAACATTTAGTAGGATTAATATAATTTACAAGGCAATGTAAGTACAAGTGTGGTGGTCAAAGAAAACTGTAAAATACATGCATTACAATTTTTCTTCCTCAAAACTGCTACACTGCTAATAAATTGGTGGATCTTTCAAAGACAAAAATGCTACAAAAAGACACGTTTTCAACATAACTAACTCAAATACAAACAAGAAAGTCAACAATAAAAGGTGCAAACCCCATAACTTCAGAAGTTCACAAAGACTTAGAACACAGGTATGAAAAACTTTGTGAATGGGCTAGATTAAGAAGAAGTTAACTTTACTGGTTTTAAGCAAAACCAAGTCAGCAAAGAAAATGCACAAGTGGTCCTACAACAAATGAGGAGAACTATAAATGCTTTTACACTAAGCTTAACAATGAGGATACAAGATTAAGCGTTAGTAATATGACTGTGCTAATTCAAAATTAAGAATACTTTCAAGTGTTTGCATAGCACAGCTAAGCACAGAATGCAAAATGTTGCAAGCCTCATACGTCTAATCCCATATCTTAGTAATACGTATATTGGGGTAAATGTATGTATTCCTTCATGTCATCTTTAAACATTAGAGTGCTAATAAATAAATAATCTACGGTCGTTATTTTCAAATGGCATTCCGTGTCCCTTTAGAAGAGCACTACGAAAGCGCGCTGTCACACCATGGATTGCCGCCCGTCCAGTGCCGGCCCGGGGAAGCGGAGCAGCACCAACCGAGCAAACCCGATGAGAGGGGCACGCACCCCGCCCCGCCTGGAGCTGACCGCGCTACCAACCTGGTGCCACCTGAAACAAAGTCCCCATCCAAATCCTACAGGGGCCGTCCCGGGGAGAGCGCCCGGCAGCCCTGGCAGGGTCCCACCACGCCCCGCGGCCCAGCAGAAGGCAGCACTCCCACCCTCAGCCACTGAGTGAGCCCTGGCGGGGGCCGCCCCCGGCCCCACCCTGCTGCCGCGGCCCTCGCTGCACAGGGCGAGGCCGAAGGAAGGCGCGTTCCCACCGGGCGGCAGCAGCGCCGGGCACAGCCCGGCCCCCTGCGCACCTGTCCGCGGCTCCTGTCCGCGGCTCCTGCCCTGCGCCCGCCGCCCTCGGCCCCGCACCCCTTCCGCCGCTGCACAAAGGCGCCGACAGCTGGCAGGCGGCTCCCTACGGCAAACACCGAGGGTCAAACCAGCTCCGAAGGCGTTGCGGGATGCGCAGATATTTACGGGAACTGTGGAAGGGCACGGGGATCTGTGCAGTAAAACACCCAATTCCCCACTCGTCCACACAGTCAGGGCCGGCAACCGGAAAGAAATTAACACGGGGAACGAGCGCGAAGCAATGCGGGGACGGGGCGCTTCCCAAGGCCCGACGCCACACCCCTCTCCGGAGGCGCTGGCTGGGGAAGCCGCTTGGAGAACAACGACGTCCAGCATGCAGCGCGCGCCGCTGGTACGGCCTCGTCGCCGGCGCTCCCCGGACGTAAGCGCGGCGCGGCCGCGCGTTGCATGATGGGAGGTGTAGTCTTCTGGGGTGAGGACACATTGGCAGCCCGGGCTCGGCGCCCGCGGGGTGCGAGCGCCACCGTCTGTCGCGGAGTGCGCGCGCGCAGGCGCGCGGGGCCCTGGTTTGCTGGTGGTGGGGGCGCGGGGCGAGCTCCCCTCACGGAGGCCTCGGCAGCGGCCCCGGGCAGGGCAGAGCGGGCCGAGGCGAAATCCCTGGGCGGTTCCGCGCTTTCGCCTCTGCTTTGGCTTCCGGGCAGTGAGGGAGGATGTGCGTTAGCCCTCTCCCGCAGCCGAACGTGGAAACGAGTCGTGTCGATGCGGACAGTGATAGAACTGTATGGTTTTAACCGGGGTACCCACGTGCGGCCTGCAGCCATAATCCCTCCAGTGACCTGGGAATAACGAGTATAAAAGCCTGATTCGGCGTGAGCGTCAGGCGAGTGACAAAATGGCCACTGCAAATTGTGGTCTGTGCGTGTCAGCGGGTGGCGTTGGGCTGCCCTGGCGACACGGCGGTTCCCATCATGAGCATTGTCCAGGAGTGAAGTCACACAGCTCATTTTGATACAGCTCCGGACTGGTAGCAAATGACTTTGCTATTCCCCACTCGTCCTAAATTAATAAGTATATTTTCACTTCCTGTATCCTGTGGAAACCTGTATCAAAATCCTTTACCTGTTTTTGGTAACTGCTGGGCTAGTGCTACTGATTACTATCTCAGTGAAGTGCTGGGTCCCCCAGCCTGGTGATCTGCCAGAACTGTGCTTACCAAAGCAGAAGTATATGGAAAATTGCTGTAGTTCAAGTGGAGCATATGTTCACAACACCTTATGAAATGAAGCTTTTGGAGGTAGTAACTATCAACTCCAGAGCAGGTTAAATTTTCTGCTATTACAGAATTGGAATAATTTATTTGCAATGACTGGATCTACAAGTAGTTATGCCTGGTGAGTGTATTTTTGAAACTTGTCCTGACAAGGACTGGAAAAAGGCTGCATTTGCAGTCCGGCTTTGTTTGCAATCCTGTTAGGTATCATAAACTGAACAGGCTGGTTGGTACTTGGCTGGGATAGCTGCTAGGAAAACTTCAATTGCTGCAGGAATCAGTGTTACTTATTTTACTGGAGTCTTCCATGTGAGTCAGGGTTCATACTATACGTCAAGAAAAGCTGTCTGTTTTCTAGATGACTTCTGATCATTTAATAACTTCCAGACATTTTGTAAGAGTTTCTCCCCTTTCAGATGGACACCTTTTTTTTCTGTTGTGTTCAAATAAGGTGATGGTGAATGATGGGTCCTTTCTGAGATGAGAACCCTTTTGCAGTCTGGTAACCTTTGGCACAAAACATACACTAGCGAATGGTCCAGCACTTGAGAGTGATTCCCTGCCAAGAGCTATAGAAGATAGGTTTGCCACCTGAAAAATTCCAAGTTCTCCTTCCTCAGTGCGGTCTGCATATGGTACTCTTGAATTTTTTCTATTATGTGTTTAAGATGGGAGATAATGAGAGCTTCTTAAGGGATACTGTAATGCTCCAAAACCTAGTTCTAGTGGTTTTAGTTAGTTTAGTTAGTTTTAGTTTAGGCACTAGTTCTAGTGGTTTTATGAGAGAGTATGAGAACTGCCAAAGAGATCAGCCCAAAGGAACTATTTTCAGATGTGTTGTATGCTAGGCTATATTCTACCCTCAGGTTGTGCACCTGTTTCTCATTGACCTTTATGGAAGTTTGTGTACTCATCAAAAGAGGAGAATATGTTTGAATATTGGTTAAGATGATAATGGATTCCTTTTGTATGGATTATGTTAGCATCACTAGCCAAAAAGATCATAGGGTAAATAAGGAGACAGTGTGCATTTTTTTTCTGCTGTAACTGTTAGCTCTAACAGTTAAATATTAATATTTTCACATTGTTATGAGATTAGTTGAGTCACTGACTCACAGCATCAGTCAGATCTATTTAATAAAGACTGGTGCCATGGAGTCATTTTACTGAAAACAGAAAGAATTTGTTCCTTTTCTGGTTCCTTAATAAGAAACTTGCTAATGTGTTGGAAGAAGCTCTGAGAAATTACATGTATTCAGAGTGCAGTTAAACTATAAAGCAAACACATAAGCATCAATTTTTCATATAAAATTTTTCTCAGTATATCTCCTACTTCTTTGTTTAAATCTTTACTTTTAACATGAGTTGCAAAGCAGTAGGTAGTAGAAAATGCATTTATTACTAGCAGAAGCCAAGCTCTGTACTTACACCTTATTTACGAAACACTTGAGCAGAATGGAGATGGCGAAGTAAATCACCTATCGCAATTACTGTTACAGTAACAGTGATGTTTAAACCTTATATAATTTGGAATGTTTGTAACGGGTAGTTCTGTGGATCTTGCAATACCTTTTATGCAAGAAAACTTGTATTTTGGAAGTCTGGTTGTCTGTTAGTGAAGACTGTTGCAACTAAACTGTATTTGAATTTGATTCAGATTTTTCTTCCATTTCAAAAATGTTAAAATCAGTCAATGAGAACCTACAAAATGTTTGTGCCTTGCTATGAAAAAAATAATAGAAAAAGTTTTAAATTCAAACCACGTAAATAAACATGATGTGAATAGCTAAACCCATCTACTTGTTAATTTAGGACTAGTTTAATGTTTTATACTCCAAACAAACAAGATCTCCTCTTAGTTATGAACAGATAGGTTTTCTAGGCAAACACGTTATATGGTGTTAACCTGTTTGTTGATTGTTTTTTAAAACAGGATTAATTTTTTTCTTCCTACTTTGCTTGAACTAAATTTGGTCACATTAATATCCTATTTGACAAGTGTTTTAGTTTATGTTTTCTTGTGAAATAGTTTGACCTATGCAAGTAGTTTATTTTAAAAAATAACACATTTTGAGCAAAAGTAATCTTTTTAGGTTTGAGTGGTACATCATTCAATGCCCTTGACTACATTAGTGCATATGTATTGAAACAGAAAAAGAGAAAAAACTGCAAAAGGCCTTGTAAATTGAATATATATATGTATATATCTACATATATATGTGTGAACTAAGTAAGTTTACATGTTTGCTGTGATACGTGGTTTTGAGAGTCAAGAAATCCAAACTTCTCTTCAATAAATGCTTTTAACCTTAGGTGTCATCACCACAGGTCTTAATGGCTGTTAGTGTTCACTTTTCCATTGAATCAAATCTGTCATTTCTGTCAAAAAAAGTTTTACAAGATGTGAGCCTACTTGTCTTAGAGACAACAGTGTGTGGTTTTGTTTTGTTAGATTTCTATCTGGGTATTTTTAACAGGAGATTAGGTGGAAAGTGTTTGAACTAGATCTCTGGTATCCTTCCCAAATCTGTTCCTAGAGTGCTGTGACTACAGAAAGAGCAAACAACCAACTGATGTAATTCTTCTCATAGAACATTTTGTTAAATAGCAATCTGGACTCTTAGACAACTTTGGTATTTTCTAATCAAAGTCTGACACCTTGCAAAAAACCAAAAAACCAAAAAAACAAAACAAAGCAAACAAAAAAAACCCCACTAAAATTCAGTCCTTCTTCCAGGAAAAACTCATGAATTTAATTTCATTAGAGTATTAACTATAGTTTTATAGTTGTGACTTGCATTTAGTTTACAGTAAATAGAACATATTCAGTCTTCTGGAACAAGTTACTCATATAATTTTTTAGTTTTTTGTTCTGCATTACATATACAAAACACAGTCTAATCTGTTAAATTTAATTTTTATGTAGCAATATGGCAAGAAATAAACGGCATTATTTTTGTTAGTGTTGTGTATGCCATTAATGCTAGCAAGCTCCAGCACGTTCACAGATCTGTTTGTAGGAGCAAAATGTATTTACAGTTGGTTTTAAAGTCAGTGGAAGTATGTGATATTTAAGCAATACTGTCATTAATCAGGAAAATTATTTTTAATTTCATATAGTTATATAGAATTGTATCTTTTCTTGCTATTCATTATACTAAAGATGGCTGCAATTCAGGAGTGAGGTAAAACATCCGTTCTACATGCTTAATTCATTGTATATGTCCATAGACAGTTACTGCTCAGCTGTTGTAATATATTTATGACCATTAAGAGTCCAAGAGGAAGTAAAAAATGCAGTTCCACGAGATTTTATAGTGTTCTGGTTTTCATTTTTATATTTAGTAATAAATCTAGCATTTTGTAGCATTTCTTTCTCTGAGAGAAAAAAGCTTGTGGCTAGTACATAAACCAATTCATCTTAAAAGGACCATTTCTTCAGCTCTTGTCCTTGCTCTGGAATTGTGGGGTCAAGTGACTTAAGTCATACCTTTTTCACCTTGATATCACAGGAGGAAAAGTGGTGTTTTGTCCTGGGTAGTTTGTGTCACTGGATACTAGGTTACAAACATCTCTTTATTTTCTTAGTCTCAGTTGCCTTATGTGTCAAATTAACTGTCCTGATTTCAACAGCAATATTCCTTGCTGCTAAAGCTATGTAATTTGATATTTGAAAGGAAGCCATTTTAAATGGAAGGCACCATATATAATTTGGAGTGTTATTAAAATAATATCTGCATGGAATAATTCATAACTACCTTCCCAACAAGGAAATCAACATCTGAATCATACCAAATTGTGATTTCCGAGCTTTTCTTCCTGCCACATTTCAGAAGCTGACAGAATTACCCTTGTGACATAGGTATAAAGTAAAGGTGACAAATACTATATAGAGTTTTACTGGAGTTAACTCAAAATTTGTCACGGGTATTCAATTGATGGTTAAAACTTGCTTTCCATCTCTTAGTTCCATGATCAGTTCAGAAGAACATCCAAGTTTCCTTAAATATCAAACAGTATGTAGAAGGAAACATTTTAAATGACTGCAAACTCTAAATTTGTGAAGTTAAAAACATGACCTCCATAGAGTTGAAATTTTCATGGGCCACTGTTTGAACTCCTGATATGTACTAAGGCAAATTTCATATTTATTTCCATTGGGAAGGTAAATTACTTTTCATAGAAAAGGATCAAAAGCATCAGAGTGGATATGGTATGTTAATAATAGGAGGTGGGACAGTGAGGGTAGCAGAACTGATGGGACATTTATGGTTCAAAGATTTCAGCACTTTTCATTTATGCTGGAAAAAATGTAAATTATGTCACCCTCGCCTCCTAGTGCAAAGTTATCAGACAGACAATCATTAAGTGGTATCTGACATTAAAATGGCTGGAATGTTATTTACTTCTATTTATTTCTTTTGGAAATCTTACAATATCTTATTGCAAATGAAACAAAGATTTGTCTGTAGTTTCAATGCTGGATTATTGTTCTATCTCAAAGCTAATTGAAATCCAAGATGTTTGTATCAAAGCTGTAATGAGACACTGACAAATACCTTTCTGCCCCAGTGGAAATGTAATCTTTCTATTGAACATTTTGTCCTGGTAAATTCCATCTGCAATAGGCATAGGCATTTTGCATTTGAATCAAGAAGGTCACTCCTTTGGATCAGATGATATAGTGTACACTCCACTTGCCTTTAGATGAAATTGATCCTTTACTGCATTGAACATAAGACTGTGCATTTTTTACACCTAATTATCTTATTGTTTCATCTAAATGAATTTCGAATGCTATCACTACCACCCCTTTTTGATCTTTGCACACATCAGTGAGACAATTCCCTGAAAAGCCTTATTTCTTAGACAGGAATACTTTAAAAATATTCGGTTGTGTTTCTTTGCTAAATAAACCAGAAAAAAATCACAGTGTTTCGTTTATTGATTGAATTTACTGTTTCATAACATGTTCCTCACTTTTTCAGCAGTAAAATAATAGTTCTACGTATAATTACTCAAACTTGTTTGAGTAATCTTAGTATCTGGTAACTAAACTACATTTTCAACATTGTGGTTGTTTTACTAATAAATAATGCCATTGACTTCAGTGAAGAAAGGCACCATAAAACTGAATGGCAGTTGCTCTGTGTTCACTCTTCAGTGTTAAAACTTTCTCTACCTTTGGAAATGTGACTTTTTTTTTTTTTAATATAAAGTAAATGGAACTGAATGTAGGTACAGAAGTGTGTAGATTATTTGCACAAAAACAAAGGGAAGAAATTAATAGCTATGGAAGGGATAATGTGAAATGCATAAATAGCAGCTAGGTCTGTGCAGATATGAACCTGTTCTTATTTAAATCAATGGAAATTTCACTGCTGACTGCAGTAAATGCTGCATCAAGACCTCAGCTCTTTCTGAAAATCAATTAGATGTGTTCTTAATAGGCTTTCATGCCTTTGAAAATCTTTAAATTACAGATGGAAACAAATCAATTAGATCTTAGAGTTCATTTTATTAAAATAAATCTCAAAATACTGTGTAAAATGAAAGGAAATGCTTAAAATTACTGTCTTTTTATTTATCCAGAAAGATTAAACAATATCTCTGATTGTCAAACCACCTTGTTTTATTTGCTAGAATGTGTAGGACTCAACAGAATGTTGATGTGACTCTGTATTTTGAATTGTTTCTGCACTGTGAAGAACAGTGCCGGTACTAGGAAGTTAAGTAATGAGAAATTGCTCTGTCAGGACTTGGACTAAAATTCATTTTAAATAGACTTTTTATGTGATACTGTAGCAATTGAGAATTTTGATTCAGTGTCTGCTAAGAAAATGTTGGAAATGCTTTTGGAATTTTCTTAACCGACTGAAGTTCAGTAATAGCAGATACCAAAATATAATTACTAAGGAAGATTAAGCAGTATTTAGTATAAAAAGACTGTGGCTTGTTCTGATTTGCATTTATTTTGAATCTTTTATTGTTCACAGGAGATCCAGTGATGGCTGAACGGTGCATGACACAAGGTGGCAGGTGGTACAGCATTAGGTTTGCATAAAGCTAACTTTTCCATTTCTCTCATCTCGCTCTGCTGTCTTTCAGATGCAATAACCTGTTTCGTTAAACTGCATTGTTGTTATATGTATATGTATCTATATGACCATGAGGTCATAAAATGTTGTGTGCTTCACTGTGCTCTATTTACCTAGAGAACAGCATATTCTTTTGAAATCTTAGCTAGTTAGACTGCTTTTATAGATGTAAAATTACAACATTAACATCTATTTTGTGTTTTGTAATTTGTAACTTAGCTTAAATTTACTTGAGATATTAGACAATATATTTATTATTATAATTATTACATAAACTAAAATTATGTGATGTAGGTAATGGATGAATACATACATATAGTATGCATGTCAACTTATGCATAGTTCTTATAGTAAGGATATTGAGGTTATTACTCATTTTATTTAATAAATTCAGATAGTGAGTCAAGTCAAAAGATGCTCTAAATACCTTATAGCTGTTATAAAACCAGAGAGAAGATAAGCTTCAGGAGGAATTTAAAAACAAACAAACAAAAAAAAAATTGGAAGTGGTGTTTGAGGCACTATTATATCTTATTTACTTATAATTAGGAGGGAGAAAATAAAATAAAGAATGAAAGTAAGGAATTACTGCATCTGTATATACTTCGAAGTCTGATCCCCAGAAACTGCTGAGTAGTTCTCTTCAAACTAAAAATGGAAAAACTGTGACTTTTTAGCCTGAGAACAAGCATGATAAGTATTGGCTTAGAGATAATGGCTTTGAAAAGTTCTTTTAAGCTAATGAGAAGAAAGTCATAAAAGAAAAGTGCCATTTCAACCAAATAAATGCAATAATATCAGCTAATGCAGAAACGCATTCTGGGAAGGAAAAATAAGCATGGCAAAACCTGTTATGGCCAGTATGGAATACAGAAATGTATCCAAGTGAGTAAGCATCAAATGAAGGATTATCCCTACTTGTGGAGAATCCATTCCAGCAAGAAATTGAACCATGGGCTGCTGCATCTGAAATTCGTAGGACTCCCTAGAGAGCTAAAAAGGAATCTGCAAATTCTGTCATCAGTATGCCAAAGATCTCTGCACTGTACTGTAGTGCACAAAGGTAAGTGTTCCCCAGATTTCCATTTTTAAAGGACTTCTTTCAGAAAACTAATCAAACCTTGTTCTGAGTTTTTAAAGGCACAGCAAGGTTCTCTTTGCTGTTGCTTTGTATGTGAATGCAAGAAAGAAGTTCTGATTAAGTTTCTAAAATTACAGCAAAAATATTGTTATCTTCTGAAGTAGCTTGAAAGGTAAGTAGAATGCTACCAAATGTGCAGGCTAACCACAGAAAAAGAGAAAGGATAAGCATTTAAAGGGAAATATTTTATTCCATATTTAGCTTGAAGTGGAAAGAGGCTGTGCCAACCAAATAACACAAAGACAACCAGATGTGCAAAACTAGGTGACAGGAGACTGGAGAAGTGTGCAGGATGAAACTTTTGAGACTGCTGAATAAAGATGTTAGGTATAAATTAGAAATTATTTTGTACTGAAGGATCTGCCAAAACGGTGATGCTAGAATATATTGATGCAGGAACATCCTACGTATATTGCATGTATCTCAAACAACTTCTAGACACTGTGCTAGACCACACAACTGTCTTTTACTTGGATGCCTGGTTTGCATGGAAAAAGATTGCATTATGAGACTCTGTCTATGAACTCAAGAGGTAATGCAATCTGTAGAAACAATACTACAAAAGACTTCACAATTTTACTGGATTTTTTTAACTTTGTGTTTTGTATTTTTCCGGTCACACATTCAGATGGAAGGCTTACTACAATGTGTTAGACTTCTCATATCATCAGGAAACCTGTGATACAATTTTTTTTTTTTTTTAATTTTAGGAACACAGTGACTCAGTTCTCTCTTAAACAGTGTTCACTGATTCATTCTGCAAGCTTTCTTAAGTTGATTTTGATTTGATCCTCTGTACAGCTGCATAAAGACAGTGGATTAAGATTTATCATACACAAACTATTCTGAAGAATCAAGAGATTTTAGCAGAATATGCCAGCAACCAGAACTGTGCAGCCAAGTCCAGTTAAGAAGATATGGTTAAATACTTTTTGCCACCCTTGAATAAAAAATACTGTTATAAAACTGGCAACAACAACTAAGAAATATAAGCATATATTTAAGTCAATGAAAACTAATTGGATGAGCTGTCTGACATCAAATTCAATGTGATTTGGTTGTGTATCTGGAAAGGAAGCTTCATATTTATGAAACCTGGATTTCAAGTGACACTGTAACAAGTTGAAGCACAGCTCTGCCAGTGCTTCTTGACCCAGTGAAACATAAAAGATTTTTTATTTTGTTTATTCTGCAATAAATGGCTGCAGGTGTGTGATAACACTGTAATAAACAGCATTGACTTGTGGAATGTTAAGTACACTTTCTAGATAAGATTTTTCATTATTTCAAGCAAAGAAGAAGTATTCATAATTTTATCTTTGGCTGGATTTACAAACACTTCTACTGCAAAAATGTAGGCTTGATCCTCTTAGACCTTCAGTGACAGAGCTCAGTTGAAGTCAATACTTTAGATGTTTTCTGCTGTCCTCTCTTCTCATTATGTTTGTATTACTGACATAAATAGGGGCTCTAATAAGGAACAAGGAATTTGCAGTACAATGAGCTATACAAAAAAAAGGAAAAAAAGATTGTTCTTCACTGGCACATCCCATAATCCAAGTATAGAATAGGTTGGACAGAGGTAGACAGCTTAGTCTCAAGCTTAGTATTTTAAAAACCCAAGATAGTATTGGCTGGTATGATAGACAGTGAATTCAGTGTATTAGTGAAGCGCTGGTAAGCAAGCATCATAGAACAAGACTGTTTTAAGGGAAGAGCTCTGGAGAGCTGGCAAAACTGGATCCCAACAGTTTAGACAGCTGCTTAGGGGGCTCCATTAATAAAGAAGACCTCTGTTTTTCTGCATGAATTCCAGTTTGCACTTTTTTACAGATTTTATAGGAAAGCACTATGTCTGTGGCTGGTTTTCACTGATACTGTGTATGTATGGTTGCATACACTGTTTCCTTTTCATTGGCACTTTCTCCTTTCCGTTCTGGATGTCTCTTTTGGTTATATTGCTGTTAACCATGGCCAGTTGGTTGCTTTTAAAAAAATCTCATTGGACAGGTTTCTGTGTTGGGTCAAAATAGGATATAATGTTTTGTCTCTCTAATCAATCCGATGAATCATGTTGATAATGTCACCTCCCTGAGTTGTGGTGCAACCGTGGAAAAGAATTGAGCTAAAGAAGTGCTGTCAGCTGCTGGTAGTTTTGTTCCACTCCTGCACTTAACTGTAAAAATGAATGAAATGGCCAAAAGAACTACTGGAAAGGTGACCTGTTATTCTGTTGGGACAGTCAATTTTATTCCAAATCTTTACGAAACTAAAAATACTTTATTTTTCAGATGAAATAGTGAAAATTTATGTGAGCACATATATTCCAAAGAAGTCCTAAAACCACCTTTATCATGTATTGAATAGTTTTATATTGTATTCTGTAGGAATAAATGTGAACTTTCTCTGTCTCTGCATTGAGCCTGCTGGACCCTGTTGGAACACAATGAACATGGTGGCAGTTTGAGCTAGCAGTGACAAGCCCAAGGTTGGGCTATTAAAGTTGGTTATAGCCCCGTCTAAGGGTGTAAAGTGATGCTCTGTGTAATCAGTTTTGTGAGGTAGGTTCTTTCATTTTGGGCAGAAGAATGAACAGTCTACCTGCTTGATATGCAGACTCCACATTTAGCTTCATAGAAAACATAACGTCATGAGTATCTATATAGAAGTCAAACAGTAGTAGAGGATCCTTTAGTTAGTAGACAAAAGCATAAAATCCAATGATCAAAGGTAGATAAATTTAATATATTAATTATATACTTTTAAAAACTATTAATTATAGTTTGCAACAATATATCTAGGGTAAACAGAACCTTCTATCTATTCTATCTAAATTCTTTAATTGCCATTTTTTCTGTATGCTTACGCAGTTTCTGAACTGATATGGGAGTTATTGACTGAGAACTACAACTTTTGATTTGTAGGAGATTAGAATAGTTCACGGAGGCTGGACTTTACACTCTGTGATCTTCCTGGTAAGACTTCTTGCCCTGAATTTCATTGTTAGAAATCTCATTAGCCAACTGTAGGAAATAGGGAGGGGAGAGATAACAATGACTTCTTGTTCCCCACAGTGCTCTCCTCCCCATGTAAGAGAAATTAAAGTCAAATGTAACATAGCAGGAGACAGAGTTTCCTTGTTTCAAAACCTCTAATTTTTTTACTATGTCAACACTCCACTCTAAAAGCAGGGGAGCAAAATGTAAAACCCTAAGCCAAGTCTCAATTTGCAATGATTTGCAAAGAAAATTAATTCTTCTTGAAGGTGGATAATGAGTATACCATAGCTCTCATGGTAATATTGTACTTATGAATCAGGTTATTTGGTTTATCTTCGAATTAATTCTGTGTTCAGGGGAGTCGAAATAGAATGGTGGATTCACTGAGACCCTGGGTGCTCAAACAAACTTCTAAACTCCAGGAAGCTTGTCCATATACCCCAAATTTGAGGCTTTGCTAAAATTCCTGTTCAAGTAACACTGATATTAGGGGTAATCTTTAGCAAATGCAAAAATAACGTCCAATTATTATCAGTGGCCCTACGATGACCCTTTTTTCAAGAAATGCTGTTTGAGGATTTGCAGATAACTGAATATCTCAAATATTTTCTAGCAGCAAAACCAGCACTGCAACAGGCATGACTTAATTTAAAGGATCAGTTATTCTTAATAATTGAATTTCATTAGATAATCATAAATTTGTAATCAACAAAATGCAAAACCATAAAATCTGTCATTGTAGTTAGAAAATCTGATTTAAATGTCAGAATAAATGTTGTTTGTGTAACTGATCAAATGAAAAGGGAACAAAATTAATTCTTACCCATTTTTCTATTAAATACGTTTAGTTCAGGAACTCCAGAATATTTACCTCGGTAGTATTTTGCTATCTTTCAGTTATTGAATTTAAACTTTTAGACCAAGTAGATAATATTTCTATTTTGTTCAATTATGGTATTTAATTTTATTTATTAGGTGTATATTATTTAATTAGAAAAAATACTAAAAAAAAATTAAATCACCTGCTCATAATTACATTTGAAAACCTGTACTCTCTCAGTGCCAAAATCCCTCTAACTGCCTTCTGCCCTCAATATTTATTGTGTGCTTACTGTGGAGTATTGCCTTGCTTGTGAAGTTCCCTGCATTTTGATGCAAATTTTTTCCAGTATCTCAAAAAACTGCATTTTCCATGGGCACTGTAGGTTAACAGAAGACAGTTGTCAGCCAACTGGCTATAAATGATTTCAAGTTGCACTAGTCTGCCTTATAAGCAAAAATCTTTACCTGTTTAAATGTTCAGAGAATATAATTAAAAACTGAAGAATGTGCAAAAGACTACAGACAATTAATTGCTAAAATAATTGTAATGATGCACAGTTCTACAGTCACCCTTTTCTCTCTGCTGAAGGCCCCGAGTAGAAGGCAAATCTCTGCCTGACAGATTCTGATAAGAGTTTTTACACTTATGTCACACACTTATGTCAGTGTCAGTTCTATATAAAAACAGTACATTGCTTCCATTATAGTTGGACATTTGCATTAAACCACAAATAGTTTCCTTGCTTATCTGTGTTCCTGGCTTGAGACCAGTAACTTTCTTGCCTTTTATTAGTTGCAGCATAATCGAAAATAGAGGATGAATAAAATAATTGACCAAGAATATAGCTTCAGATATTATTGTCTATGTGCCCCACTCTGTCTTTCCCTTTTCTGTCTCTCCCTAGGGGAAGAGCAGTTTTCTTCCTTATGCTAAATCCAGTTCCTATCCACAGCAATCATGTAAATCTTGGCATCAGTCTCACAGCAGAATAAAAAGTCAAATCAGCAGGAAGCTTCCACATAAGAGCAACAGGCAGCTCCAGGAGGAAGAAAAAAAACCTACAAGAAAAAAAATCTTTTCAAATTCTTCCATTTATTTTCTTTCAAAAATAAGAGTTCTACTCATTAGAAACCCTCAGGTTTTCTTGTATTTTTAAAGATAATATGCCTTCAAAGAATAACAACTCATTATTCAGCCAGCCTTTCAAAGCCTTTTATTTCAAAGCTTCTTTCTGAATAAACAAATCTATAAAGAGAACAAACTGAAGTTTTTCCTAGTGTTTTACATAGAGGCTACACAAGCTGTCTTCTCTCAAACTGAGTCAGACCTGAAATTACGAAGTGACCAAAAATTGTTGGATGTAGCTGGTGGAATTAATTTTATGTATTTTACATACAGACTGGCTCTAAAGCCACAAAAATATATTTAATTGAAAATTCAAAATGTTAGATCAAAACCCTAAGGTATTCTTTATTATAATTATTTGGTTAGGGATGTTTTAAGTGTTTAGAGATAGGCAAAGGAAGACTAATTATAATACAAATAATTATCATAAATATGGCAACAACATAGTAAAACTGAAAGTAGGGTTTGTGGTATAATTTGCATTTGTACATATTGTACTGATGTACAAAATGTCTTTGTATCCAGTTATTACATTCCACAAGAGTTTACTTCAGAGTGGATTAGTCCTTTAAGGCATTAGGAGGAACTGTCTTACTCAGACAGTAACTCAGGGAGAGTTACCCTCCCCAAGATGAGAGATTGATTACTCAGGTTTTAAACCAGAGAAAACATACCCAGAAATATAAAGATTTTGTTGCTAGAGCAGAGGTTCAGGGAATACAAAGATAGGAGTAAAATGTCCTCAGAAGAACTGGAGAAAGGAGTTTGGAATAAGAAGGACATGTTAAGTAGTGGATGGAGCACATGTAACTCAGTGGCTTGGAAAGCATAATGTTAGCAAATGCAGATTAATACAGATTATAGGAAAATGTGGAGAAATGTCTGAACTCTCACAGGATTGTAGTCACCTCTTCACTTAGGAAAAAGACCAAGGCATTGCTGTGACAAGCTCAAACCATGTGTAGATTCCTTGATAGAGTTTCCTATGGTTAGTACCTGAGTAACAATTGAAAATAAAAAAAGAGGTTCAAAGAGAGTACACAAGACTCCGTGATGACTGACAGGCTTACAAAGGAAGAAATCAAAAGAAGTACTCCATGTGATTCTGTGCTAGAATATTTGACTTCATTTTAGAAGCAGGCGTAAATGGAATACAAGTACAGTCAACGACTGGAGTAACAGAGAACTCCCCTGTCCCTGAAGTCAACTAAAAACTCTGGAAGCAATTCTTACTTAAAGATACTTTTTTTCGAAGTGAAGTAACTGTGGAGGGGATTTGAACAGCTGTTGAATGTGGGAATTGCTGACCACCTGTATTGCCTGTGAATTTTCTTTCATTTATTTGAAGAGAGGAGAGCGGTACTTAGGTCCATGTGCAAACCCTTTCACTCAAATAGTGCTTGTGGTTATACAGTTACAGTCTCATGAATAGGCAAATTCTTCCCGGGCTTTTGCAGTGCCCTGATCAGGGTCCTGCTGCTTGGTAGCAGGGAAGAGTTCATCCAAATCCATGTATAACAGTGCCTTCTTTTCAGAGCTGCAGTCTTTTATGCCAGTCACCAGCTGCATAATTGTCAGTACAGACCAAAGAGCTGGGAAGACTTCTACTGCAGCATTTTAAGAGCTGCTGCAGTTCTGTTTTGCTAGGCCCTTGCAACACCTGCTTACAGTGTGTGGTAATGTGAGGACAAGATTTATCTCTGACTTTACATTGCTGAAGATTTTTTAAAAAGCATACCTTTCTACGTGGAAATGGATATTTCCTGCTGCTAGTCTTATTAGGTATGGAGACCTGTGAAGTGATGGTATCATTCAGTATAATTGTAAAAGCAGGAAAAAAAAAGTGCTTTATTGTTGTTGAGTAACTGCCTGGCAGATATCTTTGTTCACTCCATGCACCTCATAACTGAAAGGTAATTTTAAGGCTTTTTAAGCAAAGTATTTCCATAAAACAATATGAAGAGAAGAAATAGTTACAAATGGAGAAGCCACTGTCTGTCTACAGCAAATACTTCATGAAGGCTGATCTATCCAGTTATGGAAGAAGATTGCCGTCAGGGTGCAATGAGGAATGGCCAGGAGCAGGGCAGGCACAAGTTGCAGGAAATAGCAACGAGGTTCAACTGCTGAGGCAGGTTGACAGTTATGCTGGAAAGTCATTCCACAGGTCTTGACCCGACTTACTGGGGGTCAGAGTCCTGTGGGCTCACTAGTCCTCACTAGGCAGGTCCGGGGTGATGGGGTCAGGCAGAAATGAGGCCAGGAAGTCAAATCCAAGAGGATGCAGGCAAGCACTGAAACACCCAGGTGTTTCAGTGGATCTGGATTAGAGCCCCTGGACTCATGAGCAGGAGTGTGGGGGTTGAAGCTCCCAGGTGAGACTGGTCAGGGCCATTAAGTGCTATCTGTTACTGTGTTCAGAGTCGTTATTATCCATTGGCAGTCTTGCATTTGGCACAGACTAAAATGATTACAGAGGCTGTGCCTTACTGAACTTTTTTTCAAATTCCTCATTACAGATGCAATAATCACAGCAATGAACAGTCATGTAAATTTTCTTGTATTTTTAATCCCACTCTCCATCTGATCAGAAACAGGAGCCAGACAGTATTAGTGCTCCCATTGCCATAATGATGTATGAGCTATTCCTTAACTGCAACAGCAATTGCTGTTTTTAACAAAAAGATCAAGCACTCAAGCTGAATTGCTAGGGTATTTTAAACTAGTATTTTTACCAGATCCAATAGTCATAACAATAATGAGAGTAATGTCCTGGAGAATCAGAATTACGTGAATTTTGCCACTTTGTTGACCTAAACATGAGTAGCAAGCTTTGTGAAAAACCACAGTGCCTTGTCTACATCAGTACTAGTTAGCAATAGGAGACAAAATAACTTCCAGTGTAGACTGAGAGAATGGGTAAGCAAGTAAGATCAAGAAATAGCAGTAGCATACCATGTAAAAAATAGCTTTCAGTAGTACTGAAACTAGTCTGTTCAGTGCAATAGATCAGAAAACATTATCAGAAAACAAGCCAGTATCCACAAAGAGTGTAAATTAAGACCAGAAGCTGTTAGAATGTATCAGACAGCAGAAGTGTACTTTTTCGTTATTTGAAATGGGCACTCATGTTCCCTTTTTCAGGATCTTTTTTTTTTTTTTTTTTTTTTAGATTCCAAGGTCAAATGGTAAAAGTACTGGAAGTTCCTGCTTTTTTTCTAATTCTTGCTACTTTCATATCTTGTATATGAGCTTATCCCTAAACTTTCGTGCTTTTCTGTTCTTGTTGTTGCGTCTTTTAACCAAGCTTGTATTTGCACAAAAGTTACAAACAGAAGTTTAAGAGCTCTGAGGTGGAGCACAATAAAGAACAATTTCCAATATCAGGGGTGAAGAAATACTGTATTCTAAGTGGGCCCTTTAAGAGAATAGAGAAGTGAATATAAAAATTCTGACATGACTGTGTGTTTTATGACTACTAGCCTTGTAATTTTGTTTTGAGGCAGACAACTCATCATATTGTATCATCTAAAAGCAAAGCTGGTCTAGCATCTGCCAAAGGCTGTTTTGGTAGTGCTTGCCACCTAGTGGATTATTGCTTGTATACACATATGAGAAGGATCATCTGCCACAAAAATCTTTGACCATCATGCTATTAATCACTAATATTTAATTATATCCTGCAGAATTTGAGTACTACTCAATGGATTTTTTCTTTCGTTGGAATGAAGTGCTCGTGAAAATTGAACTAGAAATTGCAAACATTTTCAAAACTTTTATCCATTTTCTGATAGCTGTATTTGTAACTATGACATGACTTGGGGACCAGCAAAATAGGGAATTTGAGAGCCAATGAGTAGTCAGTGTATGTGGCCATGGACTCAGCTGTAAACTCAAGCCCCCCACTAACATGTTGGCTGGTGCTCTATGATGAGAACATTTGGTGA
Organism: Machaerirhynchus nigripectus; assembly: GCA_013397975.1. NCBI lineage: Eukaryota > Metazoa > Chordata > Aves > Passeriformes > Dicruridae > Machaerirhynchus > Machaerirhynchus nigripectus. The sequence continues at coordinate 242,922 of VZRQ01018915.1, read as the reverse complement.
ACATAAATGAGCTCACTGAAATTTGTACGTATTGTTTCTGCTTCTTCTGTAAGAGTTAGGTGGGGCCTGTCATTTTTTTAGATTTCTGGTATGTATACAGTAGTAACTGGATTTTCTCAACTTTACCTCATCTCTTCTGTTAGCTTGATTGCCTGGAATGGCTGTCACCCATTTTGTTGACCTGGACTTGAATTTCTACCTCACTAATAGTTTACCCTTCATTACTGCCCACTAGTCTTAGAGAGATCACAGGTGTTGCTCATACCATAACACAATGCAAAAATCTGTATTTTAAGTTACTAGGGTTCCATCAACTACTTAAAAAAACCACTTTTCCACACAAATGTAGTCCTCCTGCCAAAATTTGAGTCCCCTCTTTCAATTTTAAATACAATTGAGCTTTTACTGAATTTTTAAAATAATCAACATATTTTAAAAACAGGGACTATTTTACCAGAATTTCCCCCAACATATCCAGCCTACAGGCGACAGTTAAGGGAAGTTACCAGTTAAGGGAATTGTCAGGTTTGAATGCAACACGTTTTCTGCTACACTAATGTTTGTAATAGTATTTTTTCTTATTCCATGATGATGACAATGTTGGAAAATTTTAGCCAACAGCTGCACGATATTCACGAAGAATCAATTTATGCTTTACACTTTCAGGAGAATTTCCAATTAGACTTACTAAACTAAAGAATATACCTTAATTCTTAGTTGTTACTGATATGTTCATATATATGGTTTTACTTTTATAGAATTTTATGATCATTAACCTATTTAGGAGTAACTTGATATACAGATGTTAAATTGGGTCAGAATATTCCATGGAGTCAGTGCTTAGTCTGGCTGTTACTTATCTGAGGGTATATGGATCTCACAGAGCATTATGTTACCATTACATATCAGAATTCACGATCTTCCCATATTTGCTATGGCATTCTCATGACAGGATAGTTTTGGTTTGTTTTTTTCCTCCCTCTAGCAACTGCTATGAGGAATTTCTGTTATGATCAGAAGATGAAATACAAATTGTTTATACAGTGAATTCCTTCACTTTCCTTTATATACTGGTTATGTTTCTAAGAGTACAAAGTACATAAATTTCGTAAAAAAGATCATCGTAAGTAGTTGAAATTTAGGCATATTTAAGAAACTTTGCACAACTGTCCTCCTGTTTTCAAAAAGTAATTTAGGAATTGTTTGATCTTTATCCAAATTAAGAAAGTTATATTTTAGTACCATAATAAAAATCTGTACTCAGTCGTATCATAAGCTCAAAAAATCATTTTTATTAACATTTAAAAAAAGAATAAGGAAAACAGACATTGTAATTAAATATTTGCTCTCATCTACAAATAAGTACCTTGGATAATAAAGTAATTTTTAAATTCTTGTGAACAGTTAGAAACAGAGGAAGGAATTTTCTGAAATAAAAGCAAAAGAAAGAGACTTCTGAAATACAAAATATTTGGCAATATATTTTAGTCACTCAATAAAATATCCACGTAAACAAGTAATCCATATTTACAATATCATATGCAATATTCTTGGTTACATGAAGTAAGAAGTACACATGTAATTACATTCAATTTTAAAATCTAATTTGCACCATCATTTCTCAGTTTCATTAATGTTGGAAAAAACACTCTTCTGCTTCTGTGCATAGTACTGCATGATAGCATGTAAATATAGTATTTTTTTTTCCCAGGCGTCTTTAAAAGATAGTACTTTCAATGTTAGGTTTTGTAACTTCCTGTTTTTTTATAGGAATCCAAACCTGGAATGTAAGTTCTACAATCAAGTTCCTGTAAAAACAACCATGAAGATGATTTCCAAACATGTTAAAAAATCCTGATGAAAAAGCTAGAGTTCTACCTTCCATTTGTATCTAAAAATACACTTTTTTATTTCCCATGTTGCTACTGTATTTATGTTACTCATAAATACAGGTAAGAAAATTTGTATGAAAGGAAAGTTAACAGAAGACCACTTTAATAAGCAGGTTTAGGACTATTACTCCCCAAAGACCTATGTATTTTTATGTAGCACTTGAACTAACCTCATTTTTCGCAAGGATACTTAGAGGCCTGTCTAGTCAGTTTAGAATTAAGCCAAAAGTCTATACTATGTTTTGTCAGTTTTAAATTGCACACACCAAAGTTGATCAAGGTTTAGGCGCGCACAGCTACTGCATCTCATGGGGACCTTCCGAAGAGCAGCAGCCAGAATCCCACAGTTCATGCACATGAGATACCACTGATTATAAATTCCCCAAATGGAATCTTCCAGCTTCCACTGAGTTTCTACTATCATGTTTAACCTCTAAGTTTAAAAACAAAATTATGTTCTCTGAGGCTCCTCTCAGAAGGTTGCTAATCCTTGATTTTCAATTAGTTTTATGTCACAGAATCACAGAATAGTCAGAGTTGGAAGGGATCCAGAAGGTTCATCGAGTCCAACTCTTAAGCAAATGGCCCATATGGGGTTTGAACCCACAATCTTGGTGTTACTCGTCCTTGCCCTTCATGAGAATAGAGAAGAAAAGCCACCATTCTTTTTTCAAGTATCATTCCCCTTGAACCATACATGGAATACAATGGAAAACAGAGGGCATACTGGTTATTATAGCTTAACTTTAACAGCATATAGAACCAGTCACCTAGAAGCTGTTCATTTTGATACATTCAACTCAGTGCTGTAACAAAAAAAGTCATAGATTTTGTGGTTTTTTCCAGTACACTGTACAGTTAGTTTCTTTCAGAACAATCCCTAGGCAACTGACTACCTTCCATACAAACATGTGCTTTTATTATGTGACCTAGTACCATGCAAGGATTGAGGGAGCCCATTTTTTCAGGTGGATGAGACACAGTGACAGGCCAATGTATGACAATTTAAAATGCTGTTGCCTGTGTGAGTGCAGTATAGAAAGCTGCTTCACTCTTGGATTCATTGCACATAGTGGGACTGGAGGAGTGCTTACGCAATAGTTTAGTAGTTTAGTTTAGTATTCCTTCTGTTGTACCTGAATTGTACATTAAAAGTAGGTATTTTCTACAGTGAAAAAATACACCAACATGAGGTTGGTCCCAGTCATCCACAAACCTGTAAGTGAAAATATAGAACTGTGGCGTGTAGTCCTTGAGCACCAAATGGTACATCAGAAAAGTTTTTAAAATATTCTATAATTCTAGCTTTCTGTACTGCATTCACCAAATAGTAAAATATTATTACAAATCAAATAACAGGAACTGTGCTGCTTCTTGTCAGAGAAGACCCAAAGTAACTCTTGTCCAGACTAATTTGTACTAACACACAATGAACTACAAAAATGGCATATTTGTTGAAGGATAATGTATTAAAATGATTTTAAAAGCTGAAGTAGATAAAAATTCATGTAGTATTTAAAAAATAGGAGATTATATGCTGTCTGAAATTATTTATATTCCAACATGAACAGTGGTAAATTTGGATTTCTAGTGGGCTCTGCAGCTTTTACAAGAGATTATAATAGAATGGTTCATCAATTTGGACATGTGCAGTCAAAATAATCTACTATAATTATTCTTCTATAGTAGTAAAAGTATAAATATTGTTTATGTCTGAGAAATTAATGAAGGAGCATAATACATTAATACTTCAATTACTAGAAAGAGCTATAAAAGTAAAGTGCCAGTAGGGACTCTTCATTATTTAGAGAAAATGGCATTATTTAACACTGTAATTTCAAATTAAAAAGTCATCGAGTTTGTACAGATTACTTATAGACTAAAGCATGTCTTCATACCTGTGATAATAATGCTTTTGATGTCAGTGTGGAGATACCCAAACTGGCTTTCAGTTAATAGGTAGCGTTTTATTAAAACAGCAAAGCTCACCTGTGTCTTAGAGAAATAATTTCTCACTTGAAGCTCATTTTTTTTCTGTGAGACTGATAGCAGATTTTTCTGGTTTCTAACCTCCTAATTTGTAGTCTAGTACCATAAATCAACAGAACTGTGCAATCAAATGCAGATAGTGAAATGCTGCCTTCTGGGATGAAAGGAAGACTTAGTTTAAGTGTTACATTTTTCTAAATGTGTTTCTATAGCTTTTCAAATAAGATAAATTCTGCATTTGGATGTCTTAAAATTTCCTTAGATTTCAGTAATAATTGCACATAATTCAAATCCAAATATTGTCTGTATACAATATATTTGGTAGAATTTGTTAAATTACAAAGTCAACAGATACATAAATACATTCTGATTTTTAAAAAACAAAAACCCCAGAGGTTTCTAAAGGAAACATAACATTTTATGAAGATACCAAGCAAACATTTAATTTCTTTTTTTAAAATTAAAAATTTTAGAATAAACATTTTTATGGAGCAACTCTGTAAAGTGCTGAATGACCTCAAATCCCATAGAACATAGCAGGTGGAGAGGGGGTTAATCAACTAGAGAAATCAGAGCTTTAAAAAAGTGAAAACTACCAGAAAATTTATGTGTGACAAGCTAAATTGTTCTGTCTGGTATACTTCATGGCTGATTCATAACCTGAAAAATCACTCAAGAGCAAAATTTAGTCTGAATCTCATTAAATTTTAAATGACTATAAGAGATATAAGAATTAAATTAAAAAGTGAGATGGAAAACAGTTTCCAATTATGTGATTTTCCCATTATGTGATGTCATTCATGCTCTTTTTTTATATCAGGACTAGGCATGGACCAATATAATATGTTTGGGACTTAAAAGAATTTAAATCCCTATGCAGAAAACTTGAGTATCTTTCAGCAAGCCATACTACAAATGAACCCCCAACCTACCTATATATCAATATAACTAAATTAGAAGGAGCCTCACCAGGGGGAATTGGGCAGTATAACAGTACTTTTAATCTGTGTATTTCCTTTACATAGTTGATCTTTGTCCTGCTTCATCAAATTTGATATTTTGTTCTTTGGCTGCTTCAGTATTGATTCTCAGATCAGATTTATCTGCATTACTCCTGTTTATAATTGTGGATTCTACTTCTGTGCCTTCAGGAGTCGCTGCAATGGGCCGCAGAATTTTAGTGTTCTCTGCCGGGGGGCGCTTCCAATGGGGCCTGCTTGCCATCCACAAAATAAGTGAACCAAATATGACAAGCAAAAGACCAAGAGAGTTGACCAAATTTGCTTCTGGTGGGGATGCACTGTATGCAGGATTTTTCCTTTGAAAGCAGAAAAAGAAATAAAAGGTCAGAAAAGATTGTTTTAAAGACAATCCTGGTCTAAAAACAGTCGTCTCCTGCTGGGTAGGTCTTTTTAATACAAACAAAACAAAACAGTGTCCCAATACTGGATGCTTATTATTCTGGGCAAATGGAAGTATAGTTTACAATGAATAACCTTAATAAATAAGTGGAAACAAATACTTACAATGAAAATATAAGCTTTTCTGTGATTCCCATGAGAGCTGTTGCAATCACTGTTGCAAAGATGGTAAGACCCGAATAAACGTGTATTGGCATGAGAGCTACTCGGAGATGAACTGGAGCAAAAGGGAGCAGAAAGACAGCGAAACCCAAGAAAAGCTAAAACCAAAACAGATTCATAGTTAAAGCTGGATGGAAAACAAACTGCACTTCTCAAGCAGAATAAAAATAATCATAAAAATTCCATTCTGAGAAGTCTTCAGGTAAAAATTTGAAAAGAATTGGCATTTCTATTTTTGAATGTGTTTCCCATCAAAACCAAAGCAAAATTCTGGATTAGCACTTGGGAAGCAGACATTAAATATTTTATAAATCATCCTATCTAATATCAGTGTCCAAACTTACTGACAATGCTAAAACTCCAACCAAACTAAGTACTGGAAACACAAGTTTTCCGTGTCACTAATCCGCTAATATAGTAAAGGTGTGAGGAGCTACACTTTTACAGTCTCTTCAAGTCCTGTTCTCTGCTCCTGTTGCAGATTTGCACATAAAGGAACATCAGAAGGCAGTCTAACCTTCTGACTTCAGTGGATTAAATAATTCTACCTCGTAAGAATTTCAGTTAAATTCAAGTGCCTGCCTTTAGAAGGGGCATGGTCTCTCAATAAATCAATCATGTGGCATTTACAGAGTGAAGATATGTATGGGTAACATCAAGTTATTCAGGGGACATTAGCCCTCCCATTAGCACTAATTTTGTGACAGAAAGTAACCCATCATGTCTCATGGTTGCAGTCACAGGCTTGCCCATTCATATTGAGGTTGCATCCTGTCTTTAGTTTGTTCTACCATTACTTGCCCCTGCTGCTAAATTAGACATAGGGCATGAATATGTATTTCATCTTGTTTAAACTTCCAGTCCTTGTTTTGTCTTTCCATGATGTATTTGAGAGGCTGGTTTATTCTCCCTGGGAAGCTTTTTAGTACACCATAATCAAATAATCTCTTAATCTTAGATCTGCTAAACAGTTGGAGTTTTTTAAGTCTTGCACTGGAAGATAGCTTTTCCAGATCTCGAATTACTTTTCCAGAGTTTCTTTGTGTTTGTTGCTTTTTATTTTTCTGATCGTTCTTTTATATTTAAAGAAAATTATTCCATAATATTTCATAATAGTTTCACTAATGCCATCTTTTTCCTGTTGTCACAGCATTGTGAGAACTGATTTGGAGCTTTATGTCATTTTTGAGTACTTCTTTCCAGAGACACACAAGGGACAGTCTCATTTAATATTTTTGCCCTATTCTTAAATTTATGTCAGTGTGCTATACTGTATTAACCTGCATTTGACTTAAATACAGTATAGTTACAATATTGTTCCTGTAGGCAGAGTATTATGTGAGCGTAGGACTGACATGCCACTTCTGGTAAGTGCCCAGTGTCTTCTCTATTAAATAAAATAATAATAATAAATATACTACTTTATGACTATTTTTAGTAGTGCTCAGTCACTTAACAAACATCAGTCTCTGACTGGAGAATTACATCCCAGATTGGAGGAAGGAACACCAAGGATCTTTTGATGTGACAGGCAAGGCATTAAGTGCCATTGGTCATGTTTAGAGTAGCAAAATGAAAAGTAGAACTAAGATCTTACTTGCAATTCTTCATTTAACCGTTAGAAAAAATACTGATACTCAGTGTAGTGGCAGCAGAGACTTCCTTGAAATAGCTGCATTATTAGGACAAAGAATATCTTAACATTGTTCTTTCTTATTCATTCATATTCATTCTTACTAATTTGTTCAGCTGTAGAGAATATACTCAACAATGCTGCAATATGCTTTCTTTTTTTCCAAGTGTTAAAAACACTATTTCAACATTATTTCCTGTACCTTCTAGCCTGAGCAGTGAAGGATGAAGTCCAGAACCCAAGTCTCTTAGCTGAGGATTTTCTGTGCTTGATCATAGATAATTAAGTCTTTTTTCTTTTTAGTGTTTTGGGAAAAAAAATATCTGAAGGAGCAAAATATATTTCCATAGTGTAATAACACAATATAGGGAGTTCAGAATGTATACACAGAAACATCTGTATGTATTCTGTATATTTTAGGGCATGGTTGCTCTTTGCCAAATGAAAAACGTACTGTTAGCTCATTTTACATTGCAATAATGGTAATTCTCTGCCAAGAGGAGCAGTTCGAAGCATGCCCATGAACATCTATCAAAGTTTTGCTGATTCAGGAAAACTGGTTAGCCAGTAGTAGCTCATTCAGATGTCAGATCCTTTACATCTCTACTGCTCCCCGATGCACTTGTTCTGCTGATTAACAAAAGTCTTGAGACCAAGAAGTGACTACTTAAATTCATGATAGCTAAAAAAAAAAAAAACCAAAAAACCACCAAAAAACCAACCTGTTACTTCATTTGAGACTTCCGTAATAAATGCTCTAAATAAATGCTCTAACTATATTTAAATATGCTGCCAACAAACCAAATAACTTGCTCTAAGTTCAGGAGTTAATAGAGTTTAGAAAAACACTACTGTGTAACTGAATTGTAAATTAATGGCCATTATCCCAGCAAATAAACAAAATGTGCTTAAAAATGCATTTTTCTTCAAAGCAGATGATCCAGTATTTGTACATTTACATGCTAATTTGCCAAATCAGAGCATAAAATGGCTATCCCAGTAGTTACAATGTGCTAGCGAGAGCCTATTGTGCCTGATTTACTCAAAACTTCCTTCAAATTTACAACCTGTTTATAAATACAGTTAGATTCTGACCTGGAGAGAATAAAATATAACAGCAGTCAGCCCAATCCAGCTGTGCAGACTGTACATGTTAGGAATGTTCTTGGCATTGTGGAATTCAAACACGGCTACCATAGAAACAATTGCAAGAATCATAGCTATGGTATTTAATCCGGCATGTATGAACTTCATTAGGAGTTTGCTGCACTTCCAGGTCCAGGGCAATCTGTACACAATAATAGCTGAAGAGAGAAGAGAAACAAAATGTTATGCCATATAGGATAACTTCTCTCAGGTGTTAATAATTATGCATAATGCACATAGTTACATTGTAAATTACAGTAAAATCCAACCTTTAATCTTCTAAAAAAGTCTATTGAAAGGCTTTTTCTCATACACATAGCATAGCATGTTATAGGTATACAACTGAGGCTTAAATACTGCTTTTAAGGGATTTTTTCCTAAATAAAAAAATTCCACAAACTTAGGTGTTTCAAAAAAACCCCAGTAAACAACTTGGTGTCATCTTTTCCTCACTCATTTAATTGATCTAACAGGGATTTGGCATAGAATTTTGATTTTTCTGCTACTAGTCAGGTTGGAGCAATATAGCCTGATTCTTATGTTGAGAAGATCACTTGTTGAGAAAGGGTGCAGGAGTATTTTATAATATTTATTCTCTTTGCCAACTTTGGATAATGCTATTCTCTAATTGCATACATACTTATATGACTGTCTATTGCATTGATATCAATAGGAGTACTTTGAATGGGAAAATGCTCTTCAGCATAAGGGAATCATAATCTGACTCTTAAGAGACAAAAGCATTTGACAAATACAAGTCTTCTACTGCTGTTAGAGGAATGTAGGGAAGTTTTGCCTATACTTGAATTAATAACTCTAGCAGACAGTGTTTTGTCCAGTCTGAACAAAACAATGATATCCATTGATCTAACTCCAGATAGCCCATAAGAATAACTTAACCTAGAGCTGCTTCTTCCCAAGTTTTCTCCAAGATCTTCACTGCCCCTATCCTGCCACAACTGTCCCCCGTCTGTCATATGACCCAGGTGCTTTCCACAGGGGACACAAACAGACCAGATTAGATCACTGAAGCTCCAGGTACATCTGATTACAAACTAGGTAGTAATTCTGAATGTGTGACAGCACATAAGTATATTCAGATAACCGGGGACAAGTATTTATGAGGACAACTGATAATTTGGCCAATAAAGACTAGTGCCCCCATCTATAATGTCTTGTCCGAGCAAAAAGTCTGGGCTCCACTCAGTGATACATCACATCCTAATTCAAGGCTTCTGCTTATGAAATTACACTGAAAATGTTATATATAATCAGCTATAATAAAACAAAGGAATCATAGTTTATGTAGGTTTTTTTAAAAAAAAACTGTTCCAAACATTAAGAAATAGAAAAGTATCACCTGATAAATGCAAAGATTAGAAATTTACTTAATTGATTCTCATGTGCCTTACTCATTCATTACTTATCCGTAACCATTGCATTTTAGGCAAAAAGCATAGATTATGGAAAATAAATAGAATATTCTCTCTGCATGTTCTGATGAATAGTAGTAATAAATTACAATTCTTTCCAAGTTCTGTTCACACTTTTTAAAAACTTGGATGCATTTCAATAAATACAGTACTACACTAAATAATTCACAAAGAAAACGGTTTACAAATCAAATTTCCATACTATGATCAGGTTTTAAGTCAATGTATGCTTTTACATATTGTGTGAAAATATTACACTGATATGAAAGCGTTCTTAGGATATTTAAATATATACAGCGCTTTGGTTGTTCTTGGCTTTCTACTTTAAAAAGCAACAGTATCAAATCCTACAAAATCAGGAAGATAGACACCTTGTTTTTAAGACAGTTTGACTGTCTTAAAGCAATCTGTTACATAAACGTGATTCAGCACACCAAGCTTATCACCTCCAACAGTTCCCCAAAGTGACATTACATTATAGAGTCATAGAATCCTAGAATCACTAAGGTTAGAAAATACCTTTCAGATAATCAAGTTTGACCATTAACCTATCACTGCCACATCCACACTACACCATGTCCTAAGCACCACATTTACATGTTTTTTGAACGCTTCAGGGACAGTGATTCCATCACTTTTCTGGGCAGCTGTGTCAATACCTGACCAGCGTTTCAGTGAAGAAATTTTTGCAGGTATCCAATCTTAACCTCCCTTGGTGCAACTGGAGGCCATTTCCTCTTGTTCCTTCACTTGTTACTCAGGAGATGAGATCGATCCCCGGGTGCTACAGTCTCCTTTCAGGCAATTGAAGAGAACAATAAGGTCGCCGCTGAGCCTCCTTTTCTCCAGTCTAAACAACTCCAGCTTTCTCAGCTGCTTCTCTTTGGACTTGGTGCTCCACACCCTTCACCAGCTTCATTGCCCTTCTCTGGGCGCACTGCAGCACCTCAATGTCTGTCTTGTACTGAAGGGCCCAGAACTGGACACAAGATTTGAAGTACAGCCTCACCAGTACTGAGTACAGGGGGAAGAATGACTTTGCTGGTCCTGCTGGCCACACTGTTTCTGATACAGGCCAGGATTCTGCTGGCCTTCTTGGCCACCTGGGCACACACTGGCTCATGTTCAGCCAGTTGCCAATAACATCCTGCATTAGACTATTATTAATCAACTTAGTACTAATGATAATGGCTTCTAATTTTGTAAAGCAGATGTGTCAAAAGGCCCCAAACAAGCCTCAACATCCCATGAGGATATTCCCAGCAAATTTTCACTACCATATGTCCCACAGTATTGTCGATAATTTATTCAAAGTGCAGCAGAGTACTGGACTCTGTATGAACAAAAATTGATGAGCATAGGTCCTGGTCTCAGTTTTCAGTCTTTGATCTCAGAGGGTCAAGGGGTTTTTTTTGTTGTCATCTAACTGATGTAACTTCAGAAATTACTATCAAATTCCCTAGTCACTTGTCCACATAGTCTCAAATCTCTGGGCCTTGAATTTTTTAAGCTGTTTCCATATACATTACAATAGAAAACTAAGGAATAACAGACTAATGGTTTGGTTAGTTGTTAACAATACCATCCATTACCATGTTACATGACACAGCGCAGAACATATGCATGATGTTACTGTTTGGTTTAATCCTTAATCCTCTTTCTGTGAGGGCTTTGTTTGAAGTTACACCTTGCAACTTCAGCAGATTTATCACTGTGAAAAGACAGTTCCATTTCCCTGTCACCACTTCTGTGTGCTTCTTCCTGCCTTTCTCATAACTGGTGCTTTTCTGACCTGCAGGAGGAAAGAAGACAATCTGGGGAACAAAGGGGAAAGAAGGAAGATTCACTTTTCAGTGGTATAAGATCTTAAAAACTTACTCAGAGGTGATGTGTAATTTCATGTCAAAACTAAACCAGCCTGGGTTAAAAGCACATACACAGTTAGAATGTTTGGTGGTGACATGGTAAAGCAGCCTTGTGAAGAACTTTGTCAAGGTAGAGCATCTCTAGTACTGTTAAGAAATTTGACAGCCTAGGCATCCTAGACTGAACTTTTTGACTCAGATCTTACCCTGTTTTGAACTACGGTTTTAAAACACATCACATAGGGCAAAGTATCTTGCAATATCTTTATATGGCATGGGACATCTGTCCTTTGACAAATATACAGGGCAAAATTCTAGAGTTAGCTTCCTAGTATTTCTGGCATGTGCCTCACATGTTGTAGGGAAGTGTCATGGATTGCTTATGAGATGCCTTCCACCTTAGAAGGTACACAGAATGGCTCTGTGAGTGCACTGGGGCTGCACTGCACAGCACCTCACAGCTGTCAGAATGTTCCTCTTCCCTCCTCCTGTTTCCTCTTCTGTTCCTTCTTGGCTGATCCTGTTCCTTACTTTTGGGAAGTTCTGAATGCCTGCAAGATTCTTTGGAAGTAACTTTAACACCAGAATGGAGAAATGCTGATTTATGATTTCAAAGGTACTCAACTACGCGCATCAAGAGAATGGCATCTTCAAAAGTTGCCTGTGATGAGACTCCTACAGGTCACCCGTAATTTGCCCTTCCAGTTCTTGAGAATTCTGCAGCCCCTTGGATGTTAGGAACTCCAGTATTTATCTGTTTTTCCTTTGAAGAAATACTTTATGTTTGAAGCAAAAGTAACCACATGTCAGATAACTCAGAGCAAGCTTTATCTGTAATTTCAAGATGAAAGACTATGCTTACTTTAAAATAGATTTGCACTCCTTCTCCTTGCTCTTGCACATTATCCATCATCTCCCTTCTCTCATCTGTGGTAGTTCAGAGACCCTTTGTGCAGGCCATTCAGCTTTCTATTTCAGAAAGAAACGTTCTTGGGGTGGGTGTGGGGGTGTATTTGATAATTTTCTGCTAGTTGAATCAATTCAGTTTGTGCATCTGACAGTGGCCAGAGCTGGCACAAACAAATGGGTAGGAAGGTGAAGTCTAAGTCAAGAAAAAAGCTGAAAGGAGAAGTAGAGGAAAAAAGTAGAAGTATTTGAAGTATTTCAGCCATGGTGAGCTGTTAGACTGTCTCACCCACTTAGATAATTTAATCCAAACAAATGAAATTTAATTGACTCTGTAACACTACATGGTGATGTGCCAGACCTGGATTTTTTGTCTCTTTTCTGTGTAAGCTCTCTTAATTAACATTCATGTCATATTCCTTTACTGGTATGCCGCTGCTGTTAGACTACACCCTCATGTTTTAAGCCTGTTAAAATACAAGTTATATGACATTTATGAATTATATATGAGAGGAATATTAATTTTCCAAGCACCTTCCAATATTTATAGTCATCTTACAACTTTATTGTATAGAACTTACATATGACTCCTAAGCAGTAGAACTCTGATCTGAGGGTGGGAGACAAAGACTACCCCACCCTGCTTGTTCTGACTCACTCTTTATTCAGTCTTCCACAACCCCAAAAGCCACCATGTTGCTCCTCAGTATGCAACAGAGATTGTTACATCTCTGTAGAAAAAAAAAAAAAGTTCTTTTACTAGGTGAGTAATTGGAAATTCTTAAAAATAATTTATACCACATTGTATCTTGATGGGTTTCTTAATTAGTCCTTTGAGAGAGAACCAAACATTATCATTTGCGGGTCAAACACAAACTATAATGCAAATACTCCTTTGAAGCATGCCCTGAGTCTACAGTCGCTGCAACATTTGCACGCGTAAATAAGATAGATTTCCTCATTTACATATTTAACCCATTTTATCACACTACTGTTCCTTCAAGCTCTTCTTAAAACTCACTTTTTCCTCATCATTTTTTCTAACTATTTTCCAAAATGGTGCTGTACTAATATGCACACAGAGTTTTATTGCCTGTGTTTTTCCTACCTTACGTATAGGAAATCTTGTGGACAATTACTGTGCACTGACAGTATTTTGTCAGGTATAATTTACCCATAGATGCTGATCCACAAATAATAAGTATTAATATGAACATGCCTACAGCTTTGCCATTTGATTGACAAAATATATAGAACACTTTTATTAGGGCACATCTACTTCCCAGTATGCTCATTGTATTACAGTCATCCCTTCTACTTCCTACAGACCAACAATACAACAATTCCATCCTTTGTACGGGCTAATAAACTCAAGAAACAACTGGTTTAGTTATTATTTAAAATCCTCTACACAAATTTAACCAAGTTTTTTTAGCTACACCTTTCTACTTTCAACTACTTAAAGAATTCTTTTCCTTGTATGTGTCCAAAGAGGTATCTGATTTCCCTGTCTCATCCAAATTGCTTTGAATTCAGTGGCAGAGTTCTGTCGGCCAAATTTGAATCAGATTCACAGTGGTATCTGTTGATATTTCATCTGATTTACTACAATACTCCTTCAGTCTCCAATTTTGCTTTTCCTATTATGTAATAGGATTTCCTCCCTAGATTATGTTCTATTATTAGTGAATTCCTTGTAGATGTGTGGTTTCTTAGCTATGGTAAACTTCCACTTACTTTATATATATCCTTACCTATACAGGGCTTGAGGCAACCCCTTTTCTCTATGACACAGGGAAAAAAGCCTGGGTTTCAGAGGAAAAAAAAAGTCTATAGGAAAAAGCTGCAGAAAACCTCTCCCTATTTTCTTCAATAGTTCTATGCTTATATAAAAGACCAGTATGTTGAGCACATTGAGTAGTATAGATCTTAGTGAAGTCAGCAGGTGGTTTTCATTGCTTATTTATAGCATGAAATTACAGTTCCTATTGAGCAATATTATGTAAAACAACTTCAAAATGTGGTTTATTGCTCAATAGTAGTTTGTAGCTTGAAGCCACAAGAAGGCTGAGAACAGCCCCACTCCCACTGAAAAACAAAATTCTACAGTGTGTGTTCAAATCACAACATCCCCTTCATAGCCAGAACTAGACAGCCTTCTGCATCTTCCAGCCTTTTGACTGGTTGGAAGTGTAAGGGGAAAATATTAGTCCACAGCTGAACTCTATGAAATCCAAAGTTCGTACACTCTTAAAAAAATAAATTAAAAAAAAAAAAAAAAAGGAAATAAAAAGAAGCAACCCTGTATCTTAATAATTGTATGTTATTTAAGCAACAGACTAAATGATTAATTTAAGATATATACTTTACAAAACAATTAATGCTAAGTCTAGGCTGAAGGACTGCATTTTAATAGTGCTTATGGTGCTACATTTTCTCTGGCAAAAACCCCGTTCCTGGATCAAACTTCTGTGGTACTGAATTTCCTTTCTCCTCTTGGGACATGGAAGAGAGCCAAAAGAAAAAGTTTCCTAGGGCAGCATTTCTGGCACTTCGATTTTCAACTTGTACAACTTCCAGCTGCCTNCCCTGAGCCCAGGCAGCCCCGGCTCCCCCGCAGCTCCGCGCCACCCGCTCCGTGCCGACCCGGGCCCCCGACGCACCGATGCCCTGGATGAAGACGAAGCCCGTGATGGTGAGGACGGGGTGCCAGTTGAATTCCCCCGCGCTGCCGTCCCAGCTCAGCCCCTCGCGGTAGTGGAAGACCCAGACGAGGGAGAGGATGACCGACACAAAGCCAACCAGCAGCGTCGNAAAAGTTTCCTAGGGCAGCATTTCTGGCACTTCGATTTTCAACTTGTACAACTTCCAGCTGCCTAGGAAAAACGCACCTCGCAAGCCTTACTCAAAGTCAACGCTAATACCCAGGCCAGGATAAACAAGTGCTTGCAGAAAAAAACCGAAACAACCCAAACCCCATATGTAGCAATTTTGGCTTGTTACAAGGGACTCTTTGTCCCTTTTCCGGGAGTTCTGGCTTTCCTAAACCGCGGGCCGACTGCTGCGCTCACTATCACCCGCTACCGGCCGCGGGCCGCCCCNAACTGCCCGTAGTCCTCCATCTTTCGAGCCCCGTGAGCGGCAGCGAGCGCCCGGCGGGGACGGGACGGACGCAGCAGGGGCGGGAGCAGGGCGGCACTCCGTGCCCCTCCACCCTGCCCTCTCCGAGCGTCCCGTCGCATTCAGAACTCCGCCTTAGAAAAGAATTTTCCGTGTCAGCCTGTCCCCTGCCGTGGTGGCAGCCCCAGTGCGCTCCCCCCCGGCAGCCGAGGAAGGGAGCTGATGGTCGCGGGTTTTGTGCGAGAGGCTGTTGTGGAGGCTGGGGAGTACACAGACCCGCCATAAAGATAAGCCCATCACAGTCACAAGCACTTACAGATAAAGCAGGAGCGCTGTTATGATGAAACGCATACAGAAAATGCACAGAAGGAGGAGCACGCTTAAAGACACTGATGTACTGTACCTGGAGCACAGTCCTGCCATCATGATCACCCCCTTCCCACTGGATTAACTGAGTGCTGCAAATATAGAACAGATACTAACCAGTTTCATACGTGGAGTCTGGCCTAAGTATGCAGGAGGATGTGGACATTGTTCTGTTGAATAGCATAAATATATCAAATATCCACTAGCAAAGAAAGGGAATGCATTAAAATTGAGACAATTCCAATAGGTAGGGAAAGGCCCATTGCAGGCAAGTTAGAGAGGAAAACAGAAGGAAATAAAAGAGAATTGCAAGAGACAATAGGCAACCTGCCAAAAATATAACATGATAGATTAGACCAGTTTGGTCAAATCATGTAGGCAGCAGTTACTTTTTGTTTTGGTGTCATTCAGCTGGCTCTGAAGCCTGTCAAATGTAGTAGGAGGATATGCCCAAACATATATTCAACACCACTTTTCTGGTATTTGATTAGCTTACTTTAAAAATATATATAGTGTTGAACTACATATGAATTAGAAGTTCATTAACTGTTCGAGAGAAAAAAATACAATTTACTCTGTCTAGCATTTGAGCTCTCTGGTATCTCACACTTATATTGAGGCCTAGAAAATGAAAGAAAATATTTTTATGAAACTTAAAATATTTTCAGTAGAATACTGCCAATTCAAACATCATACTTACTAAAGTGTTGGAAATATCTACATAGAGACATGAAGACCAAGCCAGATTGGAGAGGGATGCAAATATATTTCTTCATTATTATCTTCAGTCTCCTAAAAGGAAAGGAAATTTTTAAGGAAAGCTTGACTTGAGCATCACTTGTATAAAGATATTTAGCTTTAATTTGCATGGATTTGTTGTGACCTGCCCTCAGGATTTAACTGGTTGCCCATTCTACTCACAATGGTAACTAGAACAATGATACTGTTAAATTTCACAAGTCACAGCATCTAAGGGAAGATCTAAGCCCTAAATCTTCTGACGAATGCACTCATGCATAAACTTGCAAGGGTGCCAGATTGTCATTAGTTTATGAGGCACACAGGTCATCTGCTGTGGTCATATTATGGTCATAAAAATTTTACTAAGTTTTCTATGGATTCTTAAATGAAAGTTTTCTGTGCAAACCAGCATATAATAAAGCTGTAGATCTGCCTGCTTATGCACATAAAATATCATGTGGGTTAAACAGAATAGTGCTTATACATGATCAGTTTGGGGATATTTTTACCTGTAAAAATATCTCTTTATCTATCTGGAATCCTTTATTAACTGTCTTTTAAACAATCTTACAATCTTTGATGTCTTTTAAAAAAATTAGTATTTCCTTAAAGAGTATTGTAAAACCTTCATATTTATGTCGAAATGTTACAGATTGCAAAGCATCAGTTTCATAGTGCTTATCAGTTCCATACAGGAAATTTCAAAATTTTTACATGAAATTCCAAAAAAACCCTGTTCACAGGCCCCAAAATGTGTCCATTCTTTCCAGTTATATGGGGTGGTCTAATAAAATCACTTTCATCTTAATAAAGCCTAAAAACTGACATAAATATTTATTTTCGTTTACCTCCTATGAACTTAAATCTCCCAATTGCAAAATGCTGCCAGTTCCCACTGATTTCAACAAGCTTTGATTACATCCAGTATCTCAACAGTCCCATTTAGGAATCTTCTACTCCAGTGGATTTTACTTAAGTTAAAACTATATCTCTCAGAAGACTTTCATTAATTCCTATAGCTCGAACTGGTTTATCCTGTTAAAGCAGCAAATAACAAGAGCAGACACAAAATTTTATTGAACTGAAAATGAAGCCTAGTTTTACCAAGTAATGATGAACAAATTTTTTAAAAAGTAGAATTGAAGACATTCTAAAGCTTAGTGATTGTTAAATAAACCAAATCAGAACAAAGTGCAAAATAAATTGTTAGCCAAAGAGAAATGTTCTTTATGGAACATCTGTAATGCAGAAGAGATTTCAGGCAGCACCATTAGTAACTCTGTTCTGTATTTCTCCATGTTTCCTGTTCTTCCATCTCTTCTTGCCCACCTGGTGCAAATGTCAGATTGGTACAGAATCAGAAGCAATCCTTAGCACAGCTACGATGTCCGAGTGGATTTCATGTTTACTTGGGAGTGGGAACTCAACATGATACAGCTGACTGCTGAGGGCTGAATGACGCACTTGATAATTTGTTTGGAAAATAAACTCCCACTGGCATAAAAATGGAACTATCCTGTATGGGGCTTTCAAGTGTCTTGAATCAATGAACACCTGCTTTTGTTAACCATTACTGTGGATAGGTTCTACAGCAGTTCATAATCTCTGTTCTTTTCCAGACCTTCTGTCTCCTAGAGCCAATGGTATTTTTCCAGTACATTACCAACTCTATCAGTGTGTGTTCCCTCTTAGCAGTTCTGCTGGGACATGGTCTAACATGCACTTCTTTCTTTGGGTTGCTGCATTGTCAGATGTAGGATAACTGTGACTTCAGACCTGGAAGAACCTACAAAATAGGCAAAATAAGACCTACCAAACAGACAAAGATTCACAGATTATTTTGAAGAGGCAGCAATGGATTCTTGCCAGTATTGGACATGTGGTACTTGGCAGCTGCTGTAATCATTGCTATACCATTCATATATTCTGAGAGCAGCAGCCTAAACGTAAGTGTACATAAATGCCTAAGCAACACACCATGTCACCATAGGCCATTATTTTGTGCTTCTGATATAACTTTTGTAGTACAGGAAGTGTTTCTAGTTTCCAGCGACCAATAACTGACTTGTCAGAGCTGTACTTAGAATAAGATTAGAGTCTCTTTTACCAGCCACAACTTTTTCTCTGTTTTGCCATGCTGGACAAGTAATTTAAGATCTAAGCCTTAGACCTGGATATTCCAGATAAGTTACAGTATCTCTTAAAGCATTTAGATTAGTTTTTCAGAAGCCTGATGGCTGTTCATTTTGTAAACAAACAAAAGTGCTGAGATTGTTCAGTCAGCTTTGTTCTGGCAGCTAATTTAACTGACGGTTGTGGAAGCTTTAGAAATACCCCTGTAGAAGTTATCTTATCAGGAGTAATACACACAAAGGAGTTCAAGTAACTAGTGTTTGAATGGCACAAACAAACCAGAATGATCCTTTTATTCTTTTTGGTACTGAGTTCCATGCCTAAGCAGCAGAATCATTTGACCTTTCCTGTTGAAAACGTCACTAATTTGTCTTTGCAAATTGCAGATTTGGACTATGGAACATGACTCTTCCAATAAATGATTTTACTTA
Source organism: Machaerirhynchus nigripectus (assembly GCA_013397975.1). NCBI lineage: Eukaryota > Metazoa > Chordata > Aves > Passeriformes > Dicruridae > Machaerirhynchus > Machaerirhynchus nigripectus. Next base: position 223,684 of record VZRQ01018915.1, on the reverse strand, counting down.
TTCTCCAGCCTAGAAAGAGCTTTTGCTGAGATAAAATAAGGCACATAGTGAAGCTTTTGTCCAAAATGCTATGCTGGTGTCCTAGGTTACAATGTAAGATGTGCCCAAAAGTATGTATTCTATCACCATCTTCCTAAGTTGTTAAAAAACCGGTGGGGCAGTGTTCCCCATCTCCTTCACGACTCATCCCTGATAAACTCCGGGGATATATTTTATTAGTGGGCCACCTGTTGAAACCAGGAGTGTTCTTTATCTCTCCCATGACCCATCCTCCCTCCAGGGGGGTATCTTCTGTTAATGGGCCATCCTAGTCTCACCGCATGACTGATAAAATTACATCACCCCGTTGTGAGACGCTCCGCCCCGACGGAGGAACCAAGCATTCCATCCTGGATATAATCTGAGATTTCGGAGACCACAATCAGCCCTTTTCCACTAGAGTCCCAGAGGGAGACCAGACCCTTCTACACCACCACTGGACCTTCAGAGGAAGACCAGACCCTTCTACAGGATCACTTCTTCAAGAGAATCATCACTCCAGGAGTACTACAGCCACCATTTAATCCGACTGCTACCAACACCCTGACCATCAGGGGGTCAGGTTGTATTTTGACTGTCAGTGGGGGTTTTTTTGGTACTATTGCATTTATTTTATTTTTCCTATTAAATTGTATTTCTGACTTGGAGTCTCTCATTGGTTTGCTTTCAAACTAATACAGCTGGTTATAGACCAGTCATTGTTACCTGTGCAATGAAACTCTTTATTGACCTAAATCCATAAACATTTTGCTTCTGTGAGTTGTAGGATATTTTTTTAATAATTATTTTATAGTTTTTCACACTTGTGGAACTGTGGGATTATAGTTGGAATTGTCAATGCAAGATTATAGTCTTATTGCTTTCAGTTTTTATTTGGCTTGTGCTTTCTTATTTTCTCCCCTACCACTCACCACCTTGCCAGTGAGCTGTACTCAAATGAAAAGCGAAAGGCAGGATGTGCACTCTTTTTATGCTCAAGCTGATCTTATCAAGAGAGACCATTCCTTCATGTCTTTTAAGTTTCTAGGTTGGAAAATTGCACCTGGACCTCTAAACAGCTGTGTTTATCAAATACAAATAAAGGGCTAGCTTTTGGGATCCCATTTTTGCTTCTCTGTCCTGAGCCAATCATTGAAATGTCGTGGTGAAGTGAAAAATAAAAAGTGATTTTGTTGAAGTAGAAATGTGGGAAGTACACTGCTTTGGTCCACGAAACAAAATGTTCCTAAGACAGTCATTAGATCAGGCCAGCTTTCAGGCGGTACAAAGAGGCAGTGGCATTACAAAGGGCTAAAACAGGAAGAGCATGGTGTCAACATTCAGGAGTTTCCTAGATTTCCATTGCCCCAGAGCATGGAAATGTGCGCAACTATGCTGCAAATTGCATGCTAGAGGCAGGCAACATCCAAAGTTGAGATTAACTGCAGATACAGAAGATAACAGGGAAAACTGCCAATGTATGAGTCCGAATTTGGAACATCCAAGTAAACACATTAACAGAATAATTTTCCTGTCTTCTGGCAAGCAGCTGTTACTGAGGACTGTCTGGAGAGCCTGCAAGTCTATCATGTGGAATGCATTGCTTCTCCTGCAGCATTCAAGTAAGCCAGAGTTCTTGAGTCACTTTGTGGAGTAATTCCAGTGAATTTTAGTTTCCCCTACCATGTTTCCTTTTTTCTTCCTGAGAAGAATGTGCACTTACTCTTCCCTAAAAACATGATGTTCTCAACAACACAGCATTCCTTCTCCACTCAGGCAGGACTAAGGCATTTGTACTCTCAGTTTACTAAGTCAGTTACTAAGCTATACCAAGTGGTTCTTAACAATCACATTATTATAACTCTTCACTCTGCTAGCGTACCTAGTTCCTTTTATTAAAAAAAAAAAACAAAACTAAAAAAACCAATCAACCTGGTTTTGCAATTTTTAATCTTTTACTAGCCAAAGCAAGCACTTTAACTACTTTATTCAATCTACAATTTCACGTTAATAGTCTGATTTTTGTAAAATGAAAACCTAGCAGTAAATGGGTTTCCTGATCATAAAGGAGTTAGGTACTGCCTATGAGAAGTGAAGAAAATTTTTATCTTCTCTGTATTACTCTAATTAATCTAATCCATTGATTCACATTTAATATCAAGTTGACACTACACAATAGTACACCCCTGCCAGCAACAGTGACTAAAAATGCTTGCATATAAAGTCTCCTGGCAAAGTAAAGTAATATAATTTTTCTGGTGGATGAGTTTTGTTTAGAAATTTAACTTGAAGTGAAAGCAGTTGATTCAGGTGGGCTGCCACCAAGCATGCAGGTATTTGTATTTGGTTTGGATACAGTTATTTTAAACAGTGTAAAAACTGCTGGTTTGTGGTCAGCATTTCCCTCCCATTTAAACACAAGTTTATTTTTAGAATTTTCTGGGTCTCTCCATAGGTACAGAAGGGAACTCACAGCTGGAAAAGCACAAACCATAAGCATTTCATGATTCTGCTTCTTTAGTGTGTTCCAGGCTGTAAGTAGGGTGCCAAGATACCCAGAAGTGTTCAGGGCTAGTCATTTGGGATTCTCTATTCTTAAATAGCTTTCAAGGTGTTTTAAATTAAGTAGTAACCTCTTCTGTTTCTGAATGAAAATGCCTATGTGGGACCTGCCAGGATGGAACATCTGCCATTATCTGTAATGCAGCAACACTGTGTGCATTTAGAGTGATAGAATTTCTTACACAAAGACTCAAGCTTCATCAAAGTTTGGGCTGCCTTTTGGTCATTATGAATTGCTGCATTTTTTTTTTAAAGATACTGATGTACATTTCTAGATTTAACAGACTATCACTTCAGAAGTCTGCCATAGCTTAAAAATGAGCCACTAGGAAGCACAGTAAACTCCTGAAAGCTACAGCTTGTCTTCATGAACAGTACTTGCACTATTTAAGAAAAGATGAAGTTTAAATGTCTTTCTCTAAGAGGAACTGCTTCAAAAAGCCAAACAGCAATGAGCATAAAAATTATCTTAAGTATCTGCTTAAAAGTTGGGTCTTCTGTCCTAAGAGTACAGCTTCGTATTAGTTTTTACCTTCATATATTACTTATATAGTTATAAAATAGCAGGTAATGGACAGGTGTTCTTTCCTGGACCCCAAGTGAAAACTTACAGAAATGAGGGTAGAAGTTGGGTGTTGCTGCTGCCCTTTATTTCTACTGTTGTTTCATTATCTTCTTAAATGTCCTTTTTGTGTTGTTTTTTCTTTCCACCATTGTAATTCACTTTTTCTTTTGCATTACACTTCCTTAAAAAATTCGCAATAGAAAATTTTTATCATTCTTCTAGAGCTCTTCTCTACTGCATCACCTGGAGTGATCCACACTTAATTAGCAAAGCCTGGAGCAAAAAGAAATATCTGCATTTAGAATTACCGTGCTCATGATGACAGTGATAGTAGTGAGTTCTGTTTTGATGAGCTGTTCTCCTGAGCCCATCTTTGGCTTGCATTTGGAAACACTATCACCGTGAAGCCTACAGCCTGTGTTTTGTTGTTGTGAGTATTTTTAAATTTAAAATGAAAGCTTTCATTCTGCAGATCCTGAATACACCACATAGCACTCCACTGCATCAGACAGGCTGCACACGGTTATAAGGGTGAACAGCTGGGAGCTTTGGCTCACACTGAACAACTCCTGATCCTTAACAGAGTCAGGCAGAGAATTGCTTGGTTATCTATCTATCTGTCTATAAAAACATATAAAAAGATATATTAAAAAGACAGTAAAATACATAATTTATTAATATTTCTCTTTAAACCAAAACATACACAACCAGAAAACCTGAGTGATTTTATTTCTCACACAAAACCAAGAGAAGGATTTTGTCTAAGTGGTTTAATGGGAATACTACAATTTTCATAGTACATACAAAATTTATCCTAGATAGTTTTACATACTTTGATTAATTAACAGTTTGTATTAGAGTTGCATAGGTAAAACTATGTAAGACAGATCACAGCAGATGGTAGATAATAAGTAAGTCCACATCTTTCTCCTTGATGTCCAGTATTTCAATCCTATTGCTGAAGAGAAGCAATAAATGCTGCATCTAGCATTAATGATGAACTGGTAAATACATGAAAAGCCACGATGAACTACAGGCAAGTGTACAGTGTCACAAAGAAAAAAATAAACAAGACCTTATGTAGTAGTATAAAATGTTAAGATTAAATCCAGCCAGGAAAACAGTAGTTGACTACTTCATATGTATGGAGTCCTTAAATAGCATCCAGAAGTCTTTGTAGCTGGTGTTTATGGCTTAAATATATACAAAAGTTCTCCCTTCTTTTTTTACAAAACACTTTCTGTTTTTTTTAATAGCATTAAGAATCATCATCTTTTGCAGTATCCTTAAATAGCATCCAAAAGTCTCTGTAGCTGGTGCTTATGGCTTAAATATATACAAAGTTCTCCCTCCTTTTTTTTTTTTTTACAAAACACTTTCTGTTTTTTTTCATAGCATTAGGAATCATCATCTTTTGCAGTATCACAGACCATTTGGTAAACATAACAACTGAATCTCCTGTTAGGCTTCTGTTCTATATGTAATACGAGGTCTTTGTCAAAGTAAACTTCATGACTGTAGGTCTGAAATGAGAAAAAAAAATCGGATTGCAGTCTCTATTTCCACAACTTGCTAATATCTGTATCATTTTCCACAAGGAACAAAAAATATTTAACACTGGTGAGCTCCATGATCAGGCAGAAATTTTGTGCGGATACACAGAGATTACTCTTCCAGATAAAGAACAGAATTTTAAAACTTGGAGAGGTTTCTCACATCCCTATTTTAGGAATCTAAATTCAGAGCTTCTAATTTAAGATCACAAGTTGCCTATGCAGTCAATGATAAAAGAGGTGCAAAGGTGCTGAAAATTTCAGACCATCTAAGTTGGATGTCCACCTAAACTTGGACTGTATGAACAGCCCATTCCATCTTCCCAAATATATATACAGTGAGGTCCATGCTTCATTCTATGCATGAGTAGTTCAAGTTAAACTAGGGAGACTAGGGAGACTATTTACAAGTTGCAAAGTTAATCTGTTGTAACTAGCCACAGAGTGAGTATTTAAGTTGATAAATACTTCAGGAATACATTAAGGACAACCCTTACCCCAACCAAAAACCCCCCAACAAAATCAACCAAAAAAAAAAAAAAAAAAAAAAAAAAAAATCACCATTTCAAATAATGGAGATTTTCTGGTAAACCAACTACTGTCTGATGGAGTACTTACAATTTTAGAGTTGTGATTATTATTTTACAAATCTCATCCCTTCACAACACTACTTAGATATCTGTTTGAAATGTGAACAAAAGTGGTACCTAAATCAGTATGGGGAAGAGACAGTGGGAACAAAAGACAAGAATTTTCCTCACCACATCCCAGGACTCCTTTAATGGAATACTCTTAAGTAGAATCCCATGTTCATTACAATGAAAGTCAAGGTGAGCTCTTCCATCAGCTCCTATCTGAGTAACTGCCACAGTGGATAATAAATCCAATTCATCTTCATAGTCCACAATTTTGAATGTCTTAAGAAAAACAGAACCTCAAGTTTACAAATCAAACATAAATTCACATTCCCCTCTACCTAAATTGTATAGCTCTTTTTTCTTTCAGGTGAAAGCATAATTGGGCAAATTCTAGTACTTATCTTCTGGTCTGAAAGAAAACTTTGGGAGCTCGATACCCAACAGGCATTTTTCCCAACATGAATTGTCAGGGTATTTCAGCAAAATTCCTTAAGTGGGAGAAAAGGAAGTGATGTTCTGAAAAATCCTAACGTGCAAGTACATGTATTTTATATGTAACATACAGGAAGTACAAAAGAAGTACTTCTAGAGTGGCTGAAGAAATATCTTTAGGCTCTTGAAGCAGAGGTTTTAAGAGACAGTGTAGCTTTAAACCATCATTGGTTTTGAGGGAATGGGTACATTAGAGTAATTCCATTTACATGAATATCTGTATGGTCCATTGAGATCTCTCTCTTGCTCCACGGATTATATGTCAGTGAAGAACTGAGATCCAAATGTGAAGATTGTGAACTATTCTTAATTGCCTTTATCTCACTGTGACATACTCTTTAAACTCAAGCCAGTCTTTTTCTTCCATAATGTAAAAAGAGTTACTGGAATCACAAGTAAAGTGTAACAGCAGGAAAAAAATAGTGTGCAATTATTTTTATTATGGTTAAAAGAAAAACTGAATAGAAATAAACTGCAGACCCTTAAGGGTTATACTGGACTGTGCTGTATTTTTACCATAGTAAAACCTATTTCCTCAGAATAAAGAATAGGAGAGACTGCCAGAAACTGATGAATTTTACCTGTTGTGCTTATGTCAATTACAGATCCAGCTCTAGACAGAGAACTAAAAAATATTTTTCATAACCTTTTAAGACTCAAGTAGCGTTTTCATTCTCAAGAAGCAGTTACTGAAAGGAAAAGTGTTAAATACCTTCTCCTACAATTGAATCAAAGTAACTGGGAGAGAAAAATAAAGTTTTGAGATACTATAAAAAAGACAAGAGGATCCTAAAGCAGAGGAAAAGAAATAGTTTCTTTCGTTTCATAAAATGCTTTATAAGAAATGTTCAAAGTAGATATTTAAATGGAGAAAAGAGTAGTGGTTTGTCACATTAACATATCTTTTCTGTGCCATTCAAGTCACATGAAGTTATGGTACCATGGGGCATAAGATCAGTTCTTGAAAGAAAGAAAATTCAAAGCTCAAATGTCAGCTAAGGAGAAAAGATGATAAACAGCATGTGAAGCAATTAGACTACGCTACGACAAAGAGAAGAGGAATAAAGAACTCAAAGATATGCACAGCTAATGGTTACACCCACTGCACCTGGAACAAGAAGGGCTTCTGTCTAGCTAAACAGTGAAATAATCCATGAAGTGCTCTTACTACATCAGTTACCTCTTGTTCTGGGTCATCATCCAGCGAGGTAAAACGCTTTTTCACCACTCGACCAGATGCAGTTACAGTAACAGTGTTGTTCACCTTTGGAGAAACATAAAAAAAGTGTCTCTAGACTTCAGAGCAATTTAGTTTCTATTGATTTGACAATGTATCTGTTTCATATATTTTGCTTTCTGACCTTGTTTTACTCATTAGCTCAGAATAGCCCTGGTGCTGCTGTTTTCTTTATGAGTTCATGAACTTGGTGACTTTGAGATATTATTGCTGTTTACTCATCTTTAGAGGTGTCCCACAGAGGTGGTAAAGGTTCTTGGCTACCATAATTTTTGAACAGAAGTGACTAGAACCAAGATGCTGGAATGAGAATTATGACTGCTAAATCACCACCAATATTTTTCCTAAACTCTTACATCCAGAAGGTGGGGAAAGTAGCATCTTAAACCACCATGGCTGCTTCCACTGGGCTTCATTAACACCAGAAATATTAAAAAAAAAGGTTATCAGTGTCTTAATAGAAGTCAGAAGGAATAAGCACAGCACAGGCAGGATTAGAACTTATATTTCTTTTTTCTTACTGTAACAGAAGTTATCTACACCACCCTCAAAAGCAGTATGGCAAGTTATTAGATGACCTGATGTTTAGTTTTTGAGTTCATTTCAAGTTTTGTTCTTGAGTTTGTGTAGATTATTAATACACAAACCTTTTTTTCCTGCAAAAGCTTCAAAATTAGTATCAGAGATTTGCAGACATTTTACAGTATTCAAACTATAAAAAATTGCTTTTAGATAAGACATAATCTTGTCTGCTGAATGAAAATGACAGCTCCAGGCACTACCTAGAATTTTTTTCACGTGTGCTCTTAAACCTTTTTGACATTAGATTGTCTTTGTGATCCTATATCACAAAAGACTTTGTGAAACAACTGAGGTGATTTAAGAGCTCAGTTCTACCAGTAGTTTTAAACCATCCTCCCACACTTGATTCCACCTTTCTGCACTCTTCTGATCCACTGATGATTCAGTCCTGTTCTGCTCCAGTTCAGCAAAATAAGTAAGAAGAAAGTACTCACCTTTTCTGCCAGGTTATTATTCTATTATTTTAGTGCACTGATTTGGCTCACCAAGGGTTGGATGAATGCCAGACTTGTCACAAGAGAGTGACAGGTGTGCATGGCCAGGAAAAGGAACAGACTTTTAGAAACAATGTATTGTCTTCGTTGTCTTATGAAGACTCACCCCTAAGTTATGAGAGACTTGTAACATTTCTAGCATTTGTATGCTCAACTTACCTGAGCACCAGAGATGCACACAATTATCACTTGGTGGCACCTTCATTTGAAGGAAATCTGTTACCATCTTTTAAGTATGTTTTACATCCACGATACATGGCTACACTGCACACCATAAAGAATGCTGCAAACTAAAGAAGAGACTGGAGGTTTCAGAAATCTATCCTGAAAGTGTTACTGTTACTGAAAAGAAAAATTCTTTTCATACTGCTTGAAGTCCAATGCAGACAGAGAGTATCTTTCAATAAACCTTGAATAAAGCCCACCAAACACACTGATTACTCACACAGACAAAGCCCCTGTGTTTAGCTCAAAACCACACATTGTGACCTCAGACACTAAACTCACACAGTTTTCTCTGTTGGCTACAATCGTAAAATCTTCTGCAATCTCCATTTGATCTGCATGATTTTTAACTTCCTTAAGCTTTAAGACTCTACAAAAGAAACAGAAATTATAAAGTAAGTCATGTATTCTAATCTGCTTACTACAACATTTCTATATAATTTTTTTAAATCTAGTACATTAAAACATTGTAAATAAATTAAATGGAAATGAATTATTTTTGTAGTTTATTTTTATCAGTGACATTTTGACACAGTGGTCCTTGAATATTTTTCATATCAAAATCTAAACTGTGGCCTCTAGTGGTTCACATTCATCACACAGGAAGCTGCAGATGTTTCTAGAAAAGCTTTTGATTCTGACAAATTAATAGATTTTACAGTTTCTATAGTCTGATGAGTGTTTGGGCCTGCAAATTGTCAAACTACTGAATCTGTGCAGTTATGCAACTTCTTCTCTAACGAAAGATTTGTGTAAAAAAAGCTCATACTTTATCAAATTTGGTCCCACGTGGATTATTCTACCTGACATATCTGGATGGAAATATATCCAGTCAGGTTCAAGTGAACAGCATTTCATATCCTGTATGCCATTTTTTGCCTGAAGAAGAAAAGGAAAGCTTAGAATATTAGTACTTTGAAAGTCTCACAGATCGAATTAAAGAGGAAATACTGAGCTCCTCACTATATACCTCTGGAGGTTTTTAAGTATTGCTCCTAACCATGCACAGAAAAGATAGCAGTGGAACAATAATAAAAACAACAACAATAATATTAAAAAGACTCAGTTCCAAGTCTCAAGATATTTGATGGAGCAGTTTTGAGATTTTTAATATGCAATAAGCAATAACCTTGTACTTTAGCTATATATCATCCAATCTCTCCTGAAACTAAGCAAAATGAAGATTTAACCTAAACTGTGCAAACACTTCAATAATTCCAGCTATTTGAGTATCCAAGACGTGGAATGTGTCAACATATGTGACAAACATTAGTACAGAGTTTCACTTGAGGTTCAAACCTCAGGCTTAGCCTCTTTTGTGCAAATTATTTGTGGAGCACGTAAGCCTGGAATACCTTGTGATTTCAGCATTCAGATGCAAGCTGGTCAAAATCTCGGGGTTTTGGTAGTGGCTTTCTGTTGTTAAATTTAGGTGACATTGATCATTCAAATTGCCAAATATATGAACCCACATAGAAAAAAAACAGATGAGAAAGGACTCTGCAAGTCCATTTGAATCAAAATTGATCTTCAGCTATAGTTGTGAAACATCAGTTTTGAAAATAAGATAGGAGGGAAATAATTTATTTGATCAGGCAAGCAAAAGAGGTAAGGACATTTATAGATGAGTCTTATTTAGTCAAGAAACTCTGAACAGGCCTAGAAGTTGCTTGAAATACAGAATGATCTTCAGGTCAATTCCAGATTCAAAATAAAAGCTGAGATGGAGAGCTCACACAAAATAGTATTTATATGATGAATAGTACATAAACAAAATAATGAGAAACAGTTTAAACTAAGTAATAAAACCTTTCTAGGGACAGAAAGGGATTAAACTGAGCAATCAAATCTTTTTAGGGAGAGAGAGAAGGTACAAGTCAAAGATAAACTACAAACATTAAGAACATTTATTCTGCAATTTCTTAAATTTTAAAATAATTCTTTAGTCAGCATTTAGTAGGCTGACTAGTCAGAAGTGCATTAGGATGTTACCATGAGACCAAGGAAACAGATAATGAGACAACTTTTAAATCGTGAATACAGTGCTGTGTAGCTCTGACAGCGCTACTATTTATATTGGAATGAAAGAAATATGAGAAGCAGTACTAATTCAGAAGAAACTATTTTACACATGACTCCATGGGATAGCTAATTTGATGCTGGGGTGATCCCTGTGTAAGCACTGCACTGCTAAACAAAGGTATTATTACCTACTCAGAATAAGAGATGAAGACAAACATAATACAAATTAATTTCAGAGAAGCTGCTTTCTGAATATATTACCAAAGCATTGTCTTTCAGAGAACAAATATGGAAGACTCCTTTATGTTTTTTCTTGTTAGGTGTGATGATATAATGCCAAGGGTAACCTCCAATTTGAAACGCATTCTCCAGAGAAGATGCTTCAAATAGCAAAGGTGGGGTATCTGCAAATATTCGGTAATGTTAACACCATTAGTAGCAGAACATTCATGATCCTTACAATTCTAAATTCCAATAAAGCTACTAATTCTTCAGAACTTTTGAAGATTGGTGGAAATACATTGGCTGTGAACTCTTTCCCAGCGCCAGCTATCCTACCTCACCTAGCATCCAGGTGCACATCTGCAGTTCCCTCTGGAGGGTTACTGCCTTCTCAGATCTTGATGCTGAACTACTCTTCTAGTACCTTTGATTTACTAGCAAAGACACAGAAAACAATTAAAATTATTCCAGCTCAACTGATTGAGAAAGGATGTACACATGAACAGATCGAAGACCATATCAAAATGGTCACTGCTGTCTTGGGAAAAACAGTGATAACTAACTGGAAACAGCAAGCAGAAATCTCAAATAACAGAATTAAATGCAGGAAGGTAAAACATGCAGATTGTGCTTTCTCCTTTTGTGTAAAACAACAAAATAGTGGGGACCACAATGGATGCAATCTGTAGCTGAGTTAATAAAAATAAATCAAAATATAGAAACTTTTGCAATTAATGGCAAAAGGTATCTAGTTTTCCTTTCAGTTCAGTTGGGATAAATTATAGAGATGTACTAGGCCATTCTTACAAGTCTTCTGTTTACTAAATGAGAGGCATCTTTGAATGAAATGGACTGCACAGAACTTTACAACTTCTGCCAACTAGGTAAATTAAAGCAATTTCTAAAGCTGCTATAACTGAATCAACTTTAGAGTGAAAATCAGCTCTTTCTAACAGAGAAAGCTGGGGGAAAATTGACAAAATGTGGAGGAAAATCTGCAATTACACGGGGAATTTAAACAGGCAGAATACAAAACCCCAAACCGAACTAGTGCAAGGAGAACAAGGTTCTTATCTGGACTTAGTGTCCCAAAGGTCTTATCCAAATTTTGACTTGTTCTTATCCTGCTTAGTGTAGATAATTATCCTAGCTGCCAATGGTGCTGTCACATGACATCAGATATTATGTTTATGGAGTGCTTCTCTAGAATTCCTTGCTTCATGTTTCCATCAACCTAGCTATTTAGACTGAATGGAATTAGTTCAATGCCAATGGAAATGAAGTCTTTCCTAAGCTGGAAAGCGGCTATGTTCTATTTGCCTTTTGGAGTGACACATGGGAAATGGGAGGTTCTGTGCAAGATATAACATAACTATAGGTTATAAAAAACTCATGCATCTGCTGAAAATGTAGAGAATGTTGAAGATGGAAGCATAAGCAAAGGATTTACTAATACTAAAATCAGTCAGAAAATGAAAAATGAGTTAAGGAAGTTTGTTAACATTTTACCCAAATAACTTTTAAAATAAAGTATATATATCAAGGTCCCTCAAAAATTCTGGTAGATGGACTAAATGATACAATACAATGTATCTCAATAGTATATCAATACTGAGTGGTAGAGGCTGCTTATAAAATATGCCTTTCCTTTTATGTTCATTTGGCAAAGATCTGCAAGATCATAGTCCTCTGAACCACTGTGATAATGTGATTCTGCTGCCTCAACTCCCTCTTTCCTGCTGTATGTCACTTGCTCTTGTTGATTAACACCTCCTGTTTTATTGTTTGCAAGTCCTTTCCCAAGTCTTGCCAGTTTTCAATCTCCAGTTGAGATTCTTCGTTCACTTACTTTAAACTCTGCAGACTCATCTAAACAAAGTTGTTCCTGGCAGCACTAACAAGTGTTTGGTCTAAAGGTAAATAAAACCAAAGAAACAAAAACAAGAAAAGGTTTCTACAAGGTATCCTTCTCCTTGCTTTTTTTCTGAAATAACTGTATCATCTAACAATAAATCAAACTACAGTTTTAAGTTCAGGACCACTCAGAAAATCACACACTGACCAAAATCAATTCCTCACCAGTTAAGAGCTGTAGCATAGTACATAGTAGCCTGTACATTTTGATCTCTATACACTTCCTTTTGGGTACCTCACACCATAAAAACAGTACTGTAATAATGGCCATCCCTTCAGGCAATTTCTGTAGGGAGGCTAGGACTAAGTAAGGATGAGAACTACACACAGTTAAATTACAGTAAAGCCTGCACTCTGAAACTGTTAATATCTTGCTCACTGAAGCATTTGCCTATCTCATACTTGAAAGAAAACAATCAAAAACCACAGGAATGCAACTATTTGCAAAAAGCAAACATGAAAAATGTATGTCATGGGTTCAAAATTTCCTAACCACAAATTCCTGAATATGATTAGAGATCAAAAATGTTTTCTCCAGTACACTAGTTTTAAATCTCAAAACTAAAAACTACAATGATCTCTAAGCCATGAGATCAAATCTTCCTATTAAAGTTCCCACAGCAGGTTTTCCACAGGTTCCTAACATTAAATGGTGGTTTCACAGATTGAGATGGAAACAAAAATGGGGGAAGATTTTCCTTTGCAAAAACCAAGACATCAAATATAGCAGCCTATTACTTTGTTTTGATAAAACATTGCATTAACTTCACTATGTAAGTCTGTATTTTATCTTTGTGTACTCCCTCATTTTTAAATAAATCTGGATTGATTTGTCACTTATTATCTGACACTGGGGGAAAAAAAGCATATGTTATGTGGACGATCACCTGTAAAAAACATTTAATACAGAAACATTCAAAATTAAATAAATAAATACATGCATTCTTTGATATTCATGAAACCAACCTTTTAAATTTTTTTTAGATGCTTCAAGTGTGAACTTGTGAGAATGTATTTTTAAAGTAAGAAAAGAAATTTCAAAGAAAGCTTTGAAATGCTTTGGTCATCCATTAAGATTCTTAGCACCAAATTCTAATCTCAAGTGCACCAACAGAAGCCACTGTTTGGTTTTAGAGAAAGAAGTCATTAAATAATGCAGAAAACTTTTAAGTTACTGATTTGAGGCATTAGATTTGTTTTTAATAATTTGTTCTCTTCTCAAGAATTCATTTTACTGAAACTGGTACATTTCTGACAACTTAGAATATCAAAATGCAAGTCAGACAAATTATATTCAGTCTCTTTGAATTTCCTCTGCAAGTTAAGAGTAAATGTTCTCATATCTTTTGCTTACATACCATATACGGTTTCTGGGTGCTCCTAACAGCTATCCTAGTCCTTCCTGTTTCTCAAGAGCAGTTGCATCTCAGAAATAAAGAAAGGGGTTTCCATTTCATGCATTGCTTATAAAGTTTTTCAGATAGCTTAGTTGCTCTAATAGTTTTCTTAATGTGTCCTAAATAATTATTACTGTAATTAGAAGTAAATTGCATTTTACTCTAATGTAAATCCAGAAATACAGCTATAGCACAATATGAACACAGTAATTTTAGTATTTTTCTTAGTGTGAAATAAGTCACAATAATCCATAAAAGCCACCAGACAACTCAATACAAAGATCATAATTACCTGTTATTTTAATGTTACATGGAAGACCAAATGGATACTTTCCTACAACTCCCACCTGACCATTCCAGTTGAATTCTTGTCCCAAATCAAATGGTTGTTCCATGAACTAAAATAACACAGAACAATTCAGCTTTACAGATGCATATTTACTTGCTTTTTAGTTTTACTGCTTTATTATGACTGCATTCTTTATCTTGTTAGATACTGCTTGAGGTCTTATTTTTGAATTAATGTTTGATTTTTGATTGGAAGGATATAAACTCACAAGTCTCACTGCAGTTCTGTCTGAGATCAAACTTCCCTATGCCCACCAGTTTCTGGCTTTAACAATCATCTCTAACTACAGTCTAGGTGTGTAAAGAGGACCACATCTGGTCTAACATTTACATAACTCCTCAGAAGTGCCTGTCTGACCCCGTATCTCTTATGTTTTGCCACCTGTAACTGTTGTAAGTAATTTTTCTGATAGTGTATATCCATTTGTATCTTCTGACCATAAACAGATTTGGGCAGGAACCTATCCTTTGACACATACCCCATGTACTTATGTAGCATACATGAATATTTAGGACTTGTTGCCCAAAAATAGCATGGACTGTAAGAAAACTCTTTGTTTCATTACCTGTTCCAAAATGGCCTTAAAGTTATAGAGTCTGACCAGACCCATGCTATACATTACAATCAGGATTCCATTAGATACAGCCACATCTGTCACACTATTACCAAAAATCTGCAATAAAATGAAGGAAAAAATACTCTATTAGCAAATAAATAACTGAGAGAAAACACAAATAACTGACATTATGTCCTTGATTTTGCAATTGCTTGATTTTTTTTATTCTGACCAAAGTCTATGATCCGTGTTTAAGTTCATGAAGTTTTCTGTAAGTCATCTGTTCTGCTGAGTTTCTTTAATCCGTTGGACTGCAGTAACACCTGAGGTTAGATTAGTCATATTCTGCAAGCAGATTCATGCTCTAATAAATTCTCTGTTTATCTTCATATGGTGCTACTCAGTTATTATCATACATGAATAGATTATATTATTCAGCATCCCACGGTTGCAAAACTAGCAACTCAATCCAAAAGTCCTGATTTCAGATCTTCTGTTCTTTCTTAATCACCAGAGTAAAATACTAGTCTAATAACTCTATGACTGCGTACAGCTGTACTAAAACTACATTATCCAACTGTCACAGAGTACAGGATTCTCTCTGAATCCAAATTAGACATATACATGAGAAGCTGACATCCCTTTTAATAATTATGCACTGTTCATTTGTGCCACTGCTTAATACATCACTGAGCAAACGCCACAAACTAATTCTTCATATTTAATTAATAACTATTAAAATGTGAAATATTAATATAATGTTAGTAAATTAATAAAATTAATAAAAGTGAAGTTCATTGGGTTTTTTTAATAGATATGCTTGGAAATGTAGTTTTCTTTAATCTGACTCAGTATGTAAAAACGTAATTAAACCAGTTAAACCAGGCTCAAAAACAATAAAAAAATAAAGAAACCCAGAAACTCTAAGACACCTACATCTTAACACTACCAGCAATTTTGTGACTTGTTCGTTTATGAAAGATGTATTCACTCCTGAGACTTTGCCTTTTACTTAGCTTTACGGCTCTTTCTCAATACGTTTGTTAGCTTAGGTCTCAAGTGTCTTTCAGACACAAACTCTAATAATCTCCTAACCCTCAAGTCTCCTTTCTATCCTTGAGACCTCAGCCACTCCGAACTTGGAGTTTATTGTGGTATACCATCTCAGTAAAGCTGACGCGTGAGGTGCATTCTGCAGTCTTACACAGTAACACTGACCCTAACTCCAATCTAACAGTTACATTCCACTGATCTGTGTCAGGTCTGGCATTGCCTTCACTGGTTCCATCTCCTGCTGGCTGTATTCTCACATCCAGAATGCTGCCCTTCCATTATAGTTTAACAATTTCTCTGAGGAGTACTTGGTACAGACCCACCTGAAGAAGTGCTCTTTCAGGTGATTCACCTGCTAAGACCATGATGAATCTGGCATGCCATTCCTAACCAGATTGAGAATACCTTTGATATTGTTAACATTTTTTTCCAGTCCTAAATACTAATTTAAGTAAGTATGACTTCTGAAATTCTGAAATGCCTAAACTACAGCTGTCATAGAACTACATTACATGTCACATATTATTAGAAAAATTAACTTACCTTTTTGTTTATTTCCAGCATTCCAATGAATGAAAGAGGCAAAACTTGGAATACAGCAAGATAAAACAATACACTCTGTTGGATTCCTGCCTGGGAAGGAATAATACTGAATATAGCTATTAAAGGTAGGACACCTTTATCTTCTACCATAATAACAAAGGATAATGTCCCCATCTTTGTGCTTGTAAATTTTTTTTGATCAGTGTTGTAAAAGTGAGTTTTTTGACAAACTTACCTGCCGTGCTGCTGCAGGGAGCTTATTCTGTGCTGACTTTACAATCATTACCTCTTGAGGAGTATCCCAGCTCAGATACCTATTTGTGACGAGAAAGGCCTATCTTAATCACTTAAAAACTATTAATTAATAAATATATTATTTCACATAAAATATAGTCAACTATAACCAAGCAGATGCCTATGCCCAGGCAAACATCAGTATATGATTTGGAAGAGGTGCTCAAGATGTTTGCTCTTTGCAATGATATAAAATCCCTGGAACTAGTGTTGCCTTTCCGTGGGCTTAGAATTAAAAGCCAAACATGGTTAGAGGGGGAAAAAAGGGTTTTACCTCGGTATTTATTTAAGGATCCTCTGGTGCACCACACCCAGGTAGAAAGCACCCCTGAATGCACACCAAAAATGCACACTTGAAAGATGCACGCCAGGATGCCCACCCCAAAATGCACATGGATGCACCCCCCAAACAATGCACACACACGATGATTCGCATACACAGTTACAGGCCTTGCAAATTAGCACATCTATCAAAGATTCCCCAGTGAGAGGCTCAAGAGAAGCCCCCGCCCTGAGGAACCTTCCCCCTGGATGGGCCTATCTTGGTTTACAGAATGTGTTCTGGACAGGACCTTGGTGTCTGGGGCTTTTTGACCTCCAACTGCGAGGCTTCCAAGATGTTTGGTCTCTTGGCTTAACGGAACTTTGGGTCTAAGCTAGTTATCAGACTTGGGGAATTACAAGTATGTGGGCTAAAAGCACTAAGGATACATGAAAGCTGTATGAAAGCGTATATGAAAAGAGTATATAAGAGGGGTATACGAAAAAGCAAAAAATCATCATGGCATCACTAGGAATGGCTTATTTCATACAGGATTGTGAGAAACATTTGGAAAGCATGAACATTCATTATCGTAATTTTTCTCCTTCCCTTCATAATCACACTTTCTTATCCTTCAGCCTAAAGAAAATAATTTCTTCTGAAAACTGAAAAAAAGAAGCAGTTTACCAGAAGCAGTAACTGCTCTGCTTCAAAAAAAGAAAAATCTACTCTATGGAGAAGAACCTTTGCAAATTAAAAACAGCTTAGACTTTGAGCATATTGTTCATATGTTTGATCAGGTTTGTTTTTCAGCTCTTAAAGTCCTCTCCTGGTATGTTGCCATTGCAATACTAAAGGCTGTAAAGTTGTCAGAGAAAAGCAAATAGTATGCTAGGTTTTGTGGAACTTGATACCAAATTTGACCCCATAATATTTAGTTGATGAAATTCTTCTACAGGTAAGAGCATGCAGGAACAGTACTCCTGTAATGTTCTAGATTGACAAACCTGTTGTCAGCCATAGGATAGTACTAAAATAAACATGATTCCCCTTCTCCTCTATAGTACAAATCACTGTTAATTATATAAAGCTCTCCTTCTCCATTTTCACTATACTACTAATGACTGTTAATGATAAAAAGCCTAGTTGTTGTGTAATACCTGAAGAATTTGCAACAGGAACCAGCAAGGTATACTTTTTCCAGTACTTCTCCACTATCAGCAGAGAGACGTAGAAGCCAGTTCTGCACTGTCAAGACTATCAGGGAAGCTTTATAATCTGATGGACTTGGTAGCATTTCCCCCTACATAAAAAAAGGCTATTAGAAAAAAGTTTGTATCAGGAGGATACATAACATTTTGACACAGTCAGAAGAACGCAAAAGTAATACACATGCCTGAAAAACTGAAGGAGGAAAGCTGCCTGCTAATCAGATCGGTATCTCTAAGCTCATGTCCATGCCAAATAATCACCTATCATATAAATAATCTGCTGTCACACTTTTTGCAATACAGTTACCTTTTCTAGAAAAGACACCCTTTAAAACATCCTTGCCTTGCGAAAAATTAACTGCTTATTGATCTAATTGATACCAATCTCGAAGATAAAATTGTTTAAGTAGTTCAAACTAAGACATTCAGTGGTAACTCAACAGTAACTGCTAAAAATGGCATTTACGCTGCTTTATTTTTAGGCACCTCAAGGATAGGGCTAATATTTCTAAGCTCTGTGGACACTGGGTAAAGGAGAGAAATTATGTAATTATTTAAACAGTAGAACAGTTTTTGGGCAGGGTTGCTTCAATGGGCCGCCAGTGTATCTGCTTTTTGGTTTTTTTAATGTCAACAGATCTGGAGGAAACTAAAACTCCCAGCTACTGTCCTTGCCATTTAAAAAAGAAAGAAAAATATAAGTAGAATTTATTTTGTAAGGAATTAAGGATTAGTTGCATAAGCATAAAAGCACTGATTTTAAAATCTTCCATGAAGGCTTACAAAAAAAGCATTTGATTGCACTATTGAGAAATACAGAGAATGTATACCTCTAAATGTTCAGTTAATATAAGTAAGGCACATGTTGCAAACCATTAATGACTTAAATCCCTAAAAATATTGAGAAAATAGTTTGGAAGGAAAGTGCACTCCATTCTAAATGTCTCACCAAAATATATTAATTTAGTATTTTGCACAACAATGCTCCAGTAAAAAATAATCTTACCAGTGGGCATTCCAATAATAAAGCATCTTCTATTTTTTCAGACTTGGCACACTTTGACTTTTGATAAAGTATTCTTGGCTCTTGTGCAATGCTAGAGGAAAATGATTTCTAATCATTAGTCTATTTTATAGACCACTTTCTATCAACAAGTCATTTCATACAGTTTTATACATCCTGCCTTCTCCCCAGGCAGGTCAGAAATCTAAACATCTTATTTTTACTTTGTGAATATACCTGAAATTGCTCTCAAAATAATGCCTAATAAACAATAGTTAATATAATGTAATATTTAAGAGCTAACTTTCTCTAAATCTTTTGGTCTGGTTGCCTTTTTTTTTTTTTTTTTTAAGTAACAAACTTAATAGTAACATTCTTGCTCTAGTGATATAAATTAAGAAGAAAGCATATTTCAAAAACTGATGATCATCCTGGAACCTTCCCCTCAAGTTCTTCCAATGTTGCCATTCATAACAAAGGTGTGGCATCATGTTCAGATACTTTAAAAAAAAAACCTCTACTAACTAAAACAAAAGCTTTGTACTGAGCACAGTTTTGCCCTCTGGGAGAAGATGAGACAATTTAAAACCTGAAAGATGTTAGACAGGTTAACCCAGTACTGAAAACATTCAGACAATGTAGGAATAAAAGCAGATTTAGATCTCAGCTGTGGGTGATAGATTAATGTAATTAACTCTTTTACACTGACAGACTAGTTTGTCTTTTATGTATCATATGACACTATCTCAAACTGCTCTGCCCACAACTTACTCAGCAATGCAGTTCTCCAAGTCCATGCTACTTCCCTCACGGTAGGGACAGGCAAGGACAAGGGCTGGTGGACACAGATTTCCTGTCCTCTACCCTACCATGTCCTGCCTCCTAACCTGTGTCTCTGCAACTGATCACAGAACAGAAGAATACATTAGATCAGAGAACTGATCTGCAAAATACATTAGCAAAAACTAGCACATACTGCAGGCTGTACTTTTACATGAAGAATAATTTACTTATTTTACACAGAATTCACATAGTAGCAAGCTTGTTACATAGGCTGATTCTGTGACACACTCTTTAGCACAGTGCTAGTTACCAGACTACAAAGACCTACTACTTATTTGGCTTTTTAGTGCAAGACTAGAAAATGGTGGTAATCTTCCATTCCTGCTCTGAAAGCTGAGGTTATACAGCACCAGAAAGATCAGGCTTTCTTTTACCAAAGTAGGTGTCACATTAAGATACAGCAGCACCTAAATGTAATTCAAAGACTGTAAACCAAAGATTTGTGCACCTGGTTATTTTTTGTTCCTAAGTAAACTCCACTCAACTTACAGCAGCTATTTGTATGAGTAAAGTTAGCAATATAACACAGAATCAGTCTCAAAACTGTAAGTCACTGCCTTATAATTGTAAATTTATTACCTGCTAATACAGCATTGGTAATTGTCCATGTAAATTCTTCCTCTTTCATATGCAATAGGAGATGCAGAATGAGTTGTCCAAACATTCTTGAATTTAGTACTTTCCTGAAACAAAATAGTTTTAACAGTGATGGCTGTTTGTAACAAACTTTGCTTCTGAAAAATATTTTATTTGGCTCCTGCAACTTAATAATTTACATTAACTGAAACTTCTCAGCCAAATACATAAGAAAGAATCTTATTTGGTTTTTATAAATAAAATTAACAGACCTTTTTAACGAAAATTGTGTCTTTTTTTAAAACCACAATTAAAGATTTTTAATTAGCTATTTTGGACAGCAGGGGTAAGGAATATTTTGTCATTAACTTGCCTGCATTAAAACGGGCTACTAAACTTGACTATTGAAATCAAGGACTAAACTCCCCAGAATATAAATATACACAAAATTCCTTTATATGTAATTAATTGGATTCATTGAACACCTAATTCCATTCTGCTGGTGCTGATTGGTGTGAAAGATAGAAAAATGTATTTACCATTATTTGCAATAAGCGCCCAAAACGTTAATGACGTTAACAGACTGCTCACATTAAAGTTTCTTGCATGCATTTGAGATATCAGGAACTCTATACCACTTACAAAGGTTCCAATCTTAGGAAAAAGAAGTGTAAGTCAGACGTACTTATTTTATTTCAGTAAACCTTGCAGGCCTATTGATCTAGTTACATAAGCAGACATTTCAGCTGACTTCCAATAAATGTATTTTCAATATGAGATAATTTTCAATTCATTTCCACATTCTTTTCCAATGCATTTCTGTCAACTACTGTATGGAAGCAGAAATTGTTTTGGCTTAAAAAAAAAAAGAATTCACTTCAGTTTGTATTTGGTTTAATTCCTATTTATTCTGTAACATCAATTTCACTGAGAACTGGGGTTACGTTTCCCTGAAAATCTCTGCTGATTATCTTATTATCTTATACATGAAACACTAAGAATTTAACATTAGTAGTAAATATGAAGCCATCTTAGCGAAATAGGTGATATAAAATCTCAGAAAAGCTTATTTCTAACACAATTATTAGATATACAAGTGCCTCTGCAGTTTTTGCCCAGCACAAACCTCTCTACATTTTTAGGTCTGAGCCTACCTAATGAAATAAAATTAACCATTACTAACTCTCTTCATCAAAACTGCACCTTTTTTCTCCCCAAACTTGTTCTCCAGCGTGACCGGGGACTTCTCGAACACCTGAGTGGTGGAGTGTCAGAGGACTGACACTTAGCCCCCGCGGCCGAGAGTCCGTACCCTCAGGGATGCGGCCAGCGCCGAAACGCAGCCTATTACCTGACACATTATCTTCCTAAGGAGTCCCAGGTTCTTCCTGTGGGCGACACCAGCATCCCTGGCATAGAAGCCGTGGGCCCTGCGGCTGAGGAGGCGGCAGACGTTGTGCACCCCGCAGGCCCGGAGGGCGGCCCTGCCCCCGCCGGTGGCCGCCTGCGGG
>VZRQ01018915.1:150772-201554 GCA_013397975.1 Machaerirhynchus nigripectus | reverse complement strand
GGGCATATCCCCGGCCGGCGGGCCGGGATCGCCTTTCTCCCGCGCTCCAGGCTCGCTCTCCGCGGGGCGTGCAGCCTCGGAGGGCCAGGCCCGCGCCGGCTGTCTCTCAAACCCCCGCCCTGCCCGGCGAGAGACGAAGCGAAGCGGGTAAAGGCCCGAACGGCCCCTTGCTCCTTGACTTCCGAGCGAGGCAAACTGAGGCCTCCCGACGGTGCTCCGCGCCCTGCGCTTCCCCCGCCGCCACAGCGCCGGTTTCCGCAGACGCCAGGCGGGGACAGCCCCCGCCACCGCCTCCCCCGCGGCCTGCCGGGTACTGTAGTTTTCCGCGAGTGGAATCGTGCGCCGCGCCCGGACTTCACCTCCCGCCGTGCCCCGCGGAGCGCCGCCGCCGCTCCTGGGCGGGCCGGGCCGGAGGAGGTGACCGCGTGGTGCCCGCAGGTGGCGGGCGGAGAGGGGTTGCTCTCCGGTGTGGGAGCGCTGCGGCGCTGGCGCTGATAAGGCACCGCTTGGAGGACCGGGCAGGAGCAGGCGCTGCGCAGGGCTTGGTGAGAGTCGCCGGCAGCGGCCGCCCGCCGGTACCCGCGGAGCCGCCCACGCACCGGAGTTCAGCCCTGGCCGGGCTCCCCGCCGACCCTGCGCTGAAGGATGCGGGGCTCGGCATGCGGGGTGTGCAGATGGAAGCATTTTACCCGTTATTTTTTTAAATAATGGCAGGAAAGTTTTGATAGTGGTAGCTAGTTAAGGAGAAGTGGAAACTGGTATCTTCTTTCTTTCAAAATGTTCTTTCTGTAGAGCACAGCCCTCGGGATTGGGCGCGGGGCACCCCCGGCGGTGGATGCCCGACCTGGCACCTGCGAGCCTGGGACACCGGCCGCGAGCCTGTTTGGGTACGGCGATGTGGGATTGAGTGTACCCGGTCCTGGGGGGAAGGTTCAGGGATTTGTTGAAACTTGTTTAAAACTGCAAGGTCAACAGAAACTTCTTAAGATCTGTAACACTTCATTTTTGTATTTTTAGAGGTGCGTTCCAAATGTTGTCATAGTCATCAATCTCTACTTGCCGGCAGAGCAACTGAAGGCTGGGGACAGATTTGTTTCTCTTCCTTGCCAGAGGCCAAGCGCCCAAATGGGGTAATGAAAAGTTGCTGATCTTTTGTGTGCCCATATCTGTTCTTCAGGATCTGAGTGGAACCTTGAATCATCACTAATACTGTAAGAAAGGAGAAAGTCCTTTAAATTTCTGGTGCTTTGCAGCTATTTCGTGAAGGGACCTAAACAAACACGATGGTTGCAGTTGCTCCTTCAAGGAGCTGCTTAGGGCAGTAAGTGGATCTTACTGTCCGGTGAATTTGCAACATCGCCAGTGACTTCAGAGCTGGCAAGGCAGGCTGTAGCTCAGCAAAGTCCACGTAGACATCCCGAGTCCTGCAGGAATGTGAATGGATGAGGTTCTTGAATATAAATTGTAGACAGTAGTAAAATTCATGTTGCTCTATCCCAATTCTCATCATCTTTAATAAAAAACCCCATAGTTTGTGTTGAGACAAATCATCTTTTGTTAGGCAATACAGTTAAATACTCCGTATTTTGTAGATAATATGGTTAAAATCAGTTTAAGTGATTGAGTTTGAAGGTTTAGATGTATCTTCACTGTGCAAGTATATAAGTATATGTATGCACACACATAAAGTCTCAACAGCTTTTTTTTTTTTTTTTACTTTTTCTCCTCCCTGTGTAAGTAGCAGCCAGCAGAGGGTGTGCAGGGTTACAAGGAACCCTTTTTTGATTATTCAAGTAAATGTTTCCAGTAAATCAGCAGGGTTTATCTCCCCTTCTCTCCCTCTTCCATTGCATAAACTATTTCCTCTTTGCTCGTCTATTTTTAACAGGCTACCTCGCAGCTTGTGGATGAACAGGCACTTCTCACTCAGCACATGTATATGTGATTAAAATCATATCTGGTGGGGCAGGGGTGTTTGTTTTTATCTGCTTTGCTTTTTAACTAATTTTAACTTTGTTGTCTCTATAGGAATCAGAATAAATCAAAATAATTTTTCTTTCGTTTTTCTTTTCCCCGGGGAGGCAGTGCTCTGCAGCACTTTTACTGATGTTGCTGTATGCTCACAGGGAGGTCTGCATCATTCCTGGTGCATGAGAAACAGTTGAAATTTTTGTATCTGCTGAGTTTGAAAAGTTGTGAAATACCCTGTTGTTTCAAATGTGCATAATTTTTTGGAGGTATGTAATTGAAAAACTAATCATGAAGCCCCAAGAGGTCATGATTAGTCACTTGGTCAAACAGAATAGGATTAAGCACTCAGTTAATGAATGAGTCTGGTAACAGTAAAGTCACCCCCACCCAGATTTGAAATATTAAGAAATATTAATATGTATGTATTTTAAAAATAACCACTGGTAATTTGTAGTTATACCTTCTGTGTTACCATTATCTTGAAAATTTTTTTCCTTTGTGTCCCTGATTGCCACTTGCATCTGTGTAAGGTGTTTTGAGTTTTGGTAGTGTTTGATGGTGATAATACAGATTACAGGAGAGCACTGGCAATTAATCAAATGTTGTCTAGATAAGCTTCTAGGTACCAAGCAGAAGTAATTGTATGAAGTTAATAGTTTCCAAAACAATTTTCTGTCTAGGAGTGTAACAGAAGCTGCACATACTGTTCCTAATGTAGGCTATTTTTTTCTTTATAACAGAGACTCTGCAAGTAGGTTTAGTGATTGGAGATGGAAGAAGTTGTTAGATTTGTAGTTGGAGATCAGCCAAATGTCAAAATATTTTCATCCAATAAGTTCATTAAATTAGGTTCTTGGACAAACGTAACAGGTTATTTCTGTTCTTTTTGTTTTGTTTTTTTCTTCCTCTTACACCTCTCTCAGAACTGATACTTTTAAAGAATTTTACTCATCAGTTAAGTGGTTTACATATGTTTTGGATATCTTAGAGCTGTTCTTGTCTCCTGTATCTAATTTTTTTTCTGTGGGTGTGACTGCTCAGGGTTTTAATGCCCACATCAATTAATTTAATGCAAACATCAGGTCTGGGTAGCAGTTGATGTGTGTACATTCTTCTGCATGTTCACCTGCAAAAAGCTGTGCTAAAGATGCTGTGTTAGCTTGTTTGAGGAGGGAAGGAGTTTTAAGGCTGTTTCTTAAAATTCCTCAATTAAACTGAGGACCTGATCTGTACTTGTAACAATGACAAAATTGTGTAGTGTAAAAGGCAGTGCTCCACTGGAAAAAATAAGACTTCCATGTTGCTCTTCAACATGGTTGTCAAGTACATTGTTTCTTTGAAGGTTTTTTCTGAAAAATAGTTAGGCTGCCACAAAATTTAGTAATTTTTAATGTAATTCAGTTTTATGTTAATTTCCTTAAAGATGGAAGTTGAATTGTTTTGATTAATAATCAAACT
This sequence comes from Machaerirhynchus nigripectus, assembly GCA_013397975.1. Taxonomy (NCBI): domain Eukaryota; kingdom Metazoa; phylum Chordata; class Aves; order Passeriformes; family Dicruridae; genus Machaerirhynchus; species Machaerirhynchus nigripectus. Next base: position 198,125 of record VZRQ01018915.1, on the reverse strand, counting down.
TAAAATATTCCTGACTGTGACTCTGAACAAAGAAAGAAGTCCTAATTCTTTCAGACAACATTTCTTGCTGTCATAACTTCAGGGTATGATCATCTTACCTGATAACAAGAAAGAGTGTTTGCCTGTTTCATTAACAAACTTCAGTTAAACAATCGAGCAATGACTTGCTTCAGAAAATGTAATTTAGGCTTACAAGTGATTTAATGCTTTTTGAACTTGTAGTAGCCATGTTGCCCACTAATCTCATGATCATCATGTGGATGACTTTTAACTCTCAGGGATTTACATGCATGTCTCGAGGGAGTTCATTCACATTTAGCATTGAATGCAACAGTAAACTTCCTCACCTACTCTACTCGCCTTGCATTTTCAGAATTTATCTGCTGAAATTTTTCAATTATCACTCAAAGGCTCACTTTTTCATAGAAGGAGTTGCATATAAGGATTTTACTGATGTAAGATCATCTTAGTCATCTGACTATAGTTCCCATCTGTGCATCTTTTCATGTTCTTATTGAGATATTTAGAAAGCCAAGAAAAATTATGTGACTAGCCTAGCAGCTGAATCTTGTATTTTATGGTGAATATCAATGGTGGCACAGGAAATGCAAGTTACTAACTCAGGTCTTTTCAAATGATTGAGGGAGGAAGAGGATTTGTAAACTGTTTGCAGTGTAATAATGGAATCTTTATCCAAGCATTTCTGTAATTTAATAATAATAATTTTAGATTGTGGTTTGAGGTTTTGGAAGACTTTCTATTTGTTTTTATTTTCAAGAATTTTATTTTTCATTGCCTTTATGTAAATTACACATTTTGCAGAAATTGTCATGATATCTTAATTTTCATGTCTCATAATTATTATTTCATTATATGCCATATATGTTAATAATTATAGATTATGTTATGAAAAATGCATACATATTTTCAAATACAAACCATTAACAACTTGTAGTAATTGAAGTATAAATTGGAATTTTTTTTAGCTGCTGAGCCACATTTTTTTAAAAAGCCATAATAAACTCATTAACATTAGAAGAAGTTTTGATTTTTTAATAGGCCTAAATGTTACATTTTCACTGTATGGCAATGCTTCCGCATCCTGGTAACTTTGCAGTCTCAGCAGTCAAAATAACAGTGGTTTTATTTGGCATTGTCAACCATAAGGCAAACTCCATTTTATTTAATCTTTGACAAATAAAAATAAATTTTTATCTTTTTTTCTTTTTCTGTAGGCTTAAAATGAATAAACAATGCCTTTTTTAAAGCATGACTCATTCAAAAGTACATGTTGAATGAGGAATTGTTCATTTAATTAAAGTGATTTCTTTGCCAGTCTTTGTTATGATGTGTACAGATTAATAATTTTCAATTCACAGTACAAGACTTGTGATCAAATAGTACTATTTTCCTTGAGATAAAAATCTTTGTTTTGCAACCAATTTGCACAGAATGTTTTCTAGTAGTGTTTTGTCCCTGTTCTTTTGTAACTACATTTTGTGTTTCCAGTGCATTAAATTAGTCTGTGTGATTTTTACAGAAGTAGCATTGGGGAAAAAAAAAAAGATAAAAAAGGCAGGAAAAAATAGGACTTAGAATACTTTCTTAAGTCATGCAGAGCGTTTTAAGGAAAAAAAAACAAAAGCCCATCAGGGTAAAAGTGGTAGGAGGGGTATTTCATTTTACTTGTCTCGTAGAAAGCCTACATTAACAACAGGCAAAAAACCCCACCAAAAATGCTGGTACCAGCTACACACACTTGTTAGCTTTTATAGATCTTTTATGAAGGTACTCAAAATAGAGCAAAATATAGCAATATAAGAGAAAATTATATATGTAATAGAAAAATCTGAATCACTTTGTAATTTACATTAATAGAAATTAAACATGTATATACATTACATTTCAAAGATAGCATTGAACAGGGATCAGGAGAATACATGGCAGAAATTTTGGAAGGCTTTATGTGTATTATGTTTACACTTAAAAAAAGATATTTAATTTCCTATTTAAAAGCATTTAAAACCACAGTCACAGTTCCAGAGTGAAATCTTTTGAAGAAATTGAGTGGTGTGAAAAATGTCAATTTTGCTGACAGTATGTACCCACTAGAAGAAGTGGTATCTTTACTGATCATTTCTTGCTTGTGTTCGTAAAGGTACAATATCAAACTTAGGTTATTGTGTTACTGTGTGCTTGTTCTCTTTTGCCTGCCTGATAGGACTTTGAAATAATACCAAATAATACATCTTTCAACTGGTTTCATTCCAGTAGCCTACTTAGGGATTATTTGGGCTTTCAGTACACTGAAGGGATGTTGCCGTTTTCTAAAAAGCATTTAAATTGATATTTTAGTAAATGATTTTTAGTAAATCTGATACTGGTTCTTGCTTATTTGACCAGTCTCTCATGTAAGTGACATAAATAATTAGGTTACTGCAAAACTGTGGTTTGAGTTAAATGTGTTTTCAGGTCTCTCAACACAATGAACTTGATTACAAGGCTTTCTGCTTTATGTCTGAGGAAAAGCAAGATGCAACACAGGCACCAAAGTAACAGACGACCAGCGGTTCCACTCGGATCACGGATTTTAACTGATCCTTCTAAGGTCTTTGAGCATAACATGTGGTAAGATGTTTCTTCAAGGCTGATTTTCGAATAATTTTGTATGCTATTTACTCTGATAAATAATGGTGTGGGTGTATAAAACAAGGTACTGCCAGAACAGACACGTGAAGGTAGCCCTAGAGAAAACCTGAGACTGTCACAAGTAATCTGACAGTTACGAGCTCGCAGTGACTTGTGTTAAAAGCTGCCAAGCAAATAGTTAGTCAAGGAGTGAAAGGCAAAATATTGTTATAGATCAGTAATCAATTAGGTGACAGAAAATGTGGAATTTAGATACTTCATGTTATTTATAATGGCAGAAAGTTTCTAGTTAGGTACAATAACATTGCATACTGGCTCCCTAGTCTAAAACTGGCACCATTTTGAAAGGAACATGTAAATGACTCATATTTCTAAAGGTGTACTGAAGATGTTACAGATAATGGAGCAGAAATTTTCACACACTGTGCAATTATCAAAAAAAGTAAATTGAATCTTAACATAAATAAGCAATGTAATAGCAGAGAAAACATCAGTGTGTACGTGTTGACAAGAATAATTGCCCTGATTTGCCACATCTCCATCTCTAAAAGGTATTTTTGTGGTTAATGGATACTCCAAAAAGAGTGAGACTGCTAGTCAATACAGTGGGAAAAATTAGATTGAAAAGCCCAAGATTTTTGACTGTGGAATGGAGATGAACACAAAACAGTAAGTGATACAGGAAGTGTTAGAAGGATAGAAGAATATCTAAATTTGTTTAGAAAGTAGAATATCTGGTCTCCCAAATATCTACCTAAGATATTTGGGAGACCAGAAATTTCTATTCCTGTAGTTCATAATTAAACCCAAGGAATATTTGTTGGGAAGTGGGAAATTTAGAAGCTATACAAAAAATTACTTCTTACAAAATGTTAAATGTATTTTTGAATTCTGTCACCATATTTGAAAGCAAAGGTTTAGCAAAATTAGGAAAAGGATTGAATGTGGCTAACAATAACCACTGGGTAACATAACATAGGAGTAACACGACACATTTCAGGACTTAAGCTTACTTCACAGAAGTAATCTGCAATTCTACTTTTATTTTCCTCAGAGGTGTCCTCTGCTGTCAGCTGTCAGAGAAGTTACAAGACAAGGTTTTGTTCTGAAATGAAGTTTCAACTTGCCAGGGTTTTTAAAGTTACTATTTTTTTTATAATCCATTTTATTGGTCCACTTTGCTTTTTAATCTAAATTATTTCAGGAGATTCTCTGTGTCAAATTCTGATGAGTAAAAAGTCTTAAGAATATGATACAGAAGATTTTCTTCTGATTAATAAACTAGTATCTTCATTACTCTTTTTAGTCTCTAAATTTGGGTTTAACTTAGTAGTTAAGATACACAGCTAGGTCTGTCACCTGTTAGTATTTTCTAAACTAGATGTCCCCAAGCTGAGGTCCCCAACTCTTACCACTTTAAAGCCAAATTTCGAGTTAGCTATACTTCCTTGGTCAAGGAAGCTGGAAGCTGGCTGATTATTATGTTAAGAATGTGAAGTTTGTCCCTGTGTTTCATAAATCTATATGTGGTGTAGTTCTGTAGCATCTTCCAGGCTCAGTGCTTCCTGCTAGGTGGATGAATCCTTCACATGTGTAAATGCTGACTCAAACATAGGCTATATAATCAAGGTAGGAAAAGATTTTAAGAAAAGGGCCACCCTTTTTCTGTGACATTGTTTCTTGATGAAACTCAGTTAATTAGTTTGTTTTATAATTTCCTTCAAAAAATTTTGATCATGTGTAGCTTCAGTTTTTCCTGCTAGCCTTTGGTGACAGTCTAATACAAAGCTGTCAAACTTTGATGCAGGTGGTTGGGATGGATTGTGAAGATGGAAGTGAAAGAAACAGGGTTGTTCAGAAAGTGGATCTGCAGATGAATCCATGTAGCTCAGATGGGAGAACAGGTGAAATTGAACTGAAGCAGAGGTGCATGGAAGTTCTGATGGTCTTGATGAATCAAGAACCTGGCTATGATGTGGGGTAGGTCCTTGTTTCTGAATCTCACTGAATTGGCAGGGTTCTCACTAGGGAGATAAGGAGAATTCAGATGAGTGGTGGTAGTGCTAAATAAATTATACAGGGTAAGCATAAGATATTCATCTTCTCTAGCATGGATGTATGATGTCATTTTGTTTTCCACTCATTATCTTTGGTAGTTCATACAGTGGCATTCTTTTTGTGTGAATTGGCAGAGAGCCAAGAGCTAGTACCATTGCTGCTAGAAATACTAAGTAAATTAAGTTTGGGAACTTATGCTTTAGATGTTTGTTGTGGTGCTTTTCTGTTGTTTTGAGAGAGAAGTAATGAATGATGCTAGACATTGGAGCAAAAAATGCCTGCTTCTATTCAGGTCAGTAATTGACACAGTTTTCACATTATCACAGAGATAATTAAACCCTATGTTAGCAAACAAGTTAGTGGAAAAGGACTAAGTTGAATAAGCTGAACTGAAAGCAGCATTGTTCGATCTCATATCAGACCTACTCCTGTTAACAGTTCCTGGTGTGGTTAAAATGGATATTTTGCTTTGCTGCTGTCAGTGTTCAGCTTAAAACTCTTGCGCATTTAAACACTTCTGTGCTTAAAATTCTTACGTGTCCTGTGTTCCTAAGAGCTTGTATTGCTGAAAGAGCTGCCTCACTTGAAGCATCCAAACTGTGTAAATAGTTTGCCTGAGAACTACGCAGTGTCCCCTCTTTTGTAGACTTTGATCAAGAAGTGCTGCAGCAGTACTGTTATTTGGGATCTACCCTATAGAAATCTCTACAAAAACGCCAGAAGGTGCTTTATGAATTTCCAAGGAGGTAAAAAAGGGAAAAAAAAGGCTGTAAATGAAGATGGAGGGCTTTAGCCACCCTTAGTATTGTGTGTAGAGCCCCTGAGGGCTGTGACAGACATGCAAGATGGTTTAAAATTGATCAGGTAAAGACTACAGCGCAGCAAGTCATCACTCAGAAGGGCTGACTGTGTATTATTGCTGTCTGAATAGTCCTTGGTTTCAGCTTGCTGGAAGAGGCAAGGTCAAAAGCAGTGATAGGAGTGAGGGAAGCAAGTCTTTCCGAGAGGATGTCTGCCTAGTAATGCTTTGGTCATTCCGTTTTATTCTATTGCAGCGTCTGTCAGAGCCATGACATTGCACAGGAACATTTGGTATCTGAACAAATACAGGAAGGGGAGAGGCAACCTGCTGGGGACAATAATGAGAAATATTTCAGTAGAGAGGCGGAAATCAAGTCTGAGCAAGCAGACAAATACATACCAATTAGTCTCCCACAATTAACAAAAGAGGAACAGTGAAGGTCTAAGAATTAAATTACCTATATATCACCATGTATGGAAAAGGAAGATGCTCATTAGCTTTTAGAGACAATCAGCTCTTTTCAAGTTGGCACCTTCTTCCTCTTCCCATAGTAACTAATGGAATTTTAGTCATGGGCTTTCAGTCAGTTGATTTCAGTAGGATTAGGATCTAATAGATTACTTGAATTATATTATCTATTTTAATCTGTTCAGACTGGATGATTTGGAGGGACAGCTGATTGGCTTTTGAAAACATCCTGCAGCACATTTTTGGGCACTCCCCATTGTGGTCTGATCCAAACCCAGAATCTGCAGGGAAGGCAGTTTAGTCATCAGGGTCAGATCTGGGCTTGGTTCTGTGACCATGGATTAACATAATATTTAGGTAACCACCTTATGCAAATATAGACCGCATAGACTTTGGAAATATTGCAGCACTGCTTGACTTTTCTTACTAATGTCTCATTCTGGTTTTTTTAAAATGTTACTTATCTCTATTCCCCAGAAAAGTAAAATCCTGTTCATCAATTCTGTCTGTTCCAGTTGAATAGGTGGATTATGCTCTCCATTTCAGGAACAGCTGATTTCTTTGCTAGTCCTTAGTTCCTCATCATAAACACTATTAATGTGAGATGTTTCTTGCATTAGGGTATTTGTTGGTAGGTCTATCATTATATTCAGCTAAATACAGTTCTAATGAGATACTCAGAATACATTCCTGTAAACACACTCAAATTGCAAGATATATATAATCCTGTTATTAAGAAAAGAAATACATGCTACTTTAGTCTCTTTGCAGTTGGGACATGTTTCTTAATCACTTGACTTTCACCTAATTAGTAATTAATTTTTATCTATCATACACTAAAACTTAGGTTTTAACTGTCAGTCTCCTTGAGTGCATTTGCTTGCACTCAAAAAAAAAAAAAGGTATTTGAGACAGTGTAGCTAATTCATTACTCTTTTTCCGGGGAAAAAATACTGTGAAAAACCCTATTGAAAATCTGGTTCTCAACTGCCTTCTGCAGGGACCACATGCAATGGTCACAAGAAGAAGAGGAGAATGCCAAGAAAAAAGCAACAGAGAACTCCCTTGTGAAAGTTCAATGGGAAGACCAAGGTAACAAATTTCTAATGGTACAAAAATTCTTATTTTAATGCTCTTTATTAAAACATTTGACGATGCTGTAGAATTCACTCTTTTTATTTTTACATTCTCTTGTCTAAATTTCTTGGTTTGTTTTTGGGTTTTTCCCCTTCGTGCCTCAAAAGATCTCAACGTATGTTTTTCTAACAATACAGTTACTTATTGGGACAACTTTGCAGTTGGGGTGGCAATAAGCTCTCTGTAAAACAAGTACATCAGTGTGGTGCAGTTGTTCTGAACCCTTTTGCAGTCCTTCAGAATACAACTACTACACAAGGCTTTTACAGAATCAAAGGGAATGAATTTGTATTCAGCTAGGGTACTAGGGATGAAGACTCCCATGTACAATATTCAAATGCTTTTTAGTGATTTGTGGACTGTTTAGAGAGCTTGTGTTTGTATGTTGCACCATATTTCAGTTAAGTGCCTTGAAAGTTGCAGTGGTCGCAGCTGGTCCCAGCTTGCTGTCTGCCAGGCTGAGCTGAGAGTGCTTCAGGAATCCGTGTGTTTACTTCGTGTGGAAGGTGTTCCGATACATCCTGCACAGTCTGCTCCGTAAGGGAATAAGGAGTTTTGTGCCTGTCTTCAGGAGGGAAATTTAATGCAATTTGGGTTTCTGAAGAGTCACAGCTCTAGGTTCAAACTGGCAAACTAAACCATAGACTAAACTCTAGGACAGTTCTGAATGCTAAAGCTGAAATATCAACTTGATAGTAGCATAGAAGACTGGATTCTTAGTTTGTTGTTCTGTTAGATATTCTGAAAGCAGTCACTTGGATATCCTGTGCCTCAGTTTACTTAGCATGTCATGAATCTGTCAGATAGTGTCATTGTGATCCTGTGCCTTGATGTAACTAAGGCATCTGTTGGAGTTTATTTGAATTACCTGAGAATGTGCCTTGCATTGTGTGCCCTTCATCACCTTGAATGCTCTGGGATTGTCAGCCTGCCTTTCTCTGTTACCTCTCACAGGTTCTTTATCTAGATACAGGAGTACAATGGTGGTTTTTCACAGTTACATCTAATATCTTCATTTGATTTGTATAAAAAGCTGAAAAAGAGCTCATAATTGAAAAGTAAACCGTGTGACCATGTGGCTCATGGAACCTTTCATTCTTCCTCTGCAATCAATTAGAAGTTAGTTTGTGTTGGTGAGAAATGGAATAATCAGGCATTTGTCTATTGCCAAGAAATACAAGAATCCAAGGACATTTCCTATGAATGCCCCTCTGTTTAGAACTTGAATAGGTGAGCATTGCTGATACTGTTCCTTCAGAAAGCTTTAGCTTTATTCTGCAAGTGGAAGTACATTTTAGCCTATTTGTGTAAACAATGAACTAGACCAAGGCTAATGAGCAGGTTATTTTGGGGCCTTGAAAAATACAGTAAAGGGAAAAAAGACAGATTTAAACAATACTATTGTATTAGTGAAGTAGAATAGTTCTGGTGAGCCTTTATAAAGCAAGAGAAGTTAAACTGAATGAACTCATGATAGTACCTTTAGGAATTTGATTTACTTATTAGCCTGTGCAATTTCGTCTCAGGCATGCTTGCTAGCATTGGAAGATTCTGTTACGGAGAAAAATCAGTTGACAAAGTAAAGTTTTTTTGGTGGGTTTTTTTGTCTTGGAAGTTTATGTGTTTTTTAGTTATGTAAGTTTTACATGCTTTGGAAAATTCAGTGGGTAGGCTAATTAAATACACAAAATGAAACAAAAATTTGATAATACTGCATACATGTTAATACACAGGGGTGCAAGAATGACCACTGCAACCACTGGGGTCACAAACTCGTTACTAAAGTAAGGAGTTCCTTCACTTGAACCCATCCGTACTAATAGAATTTGAAAGGCTGGCTTTAGGTATTGCTTTCCTTCAATTCTGACATCCGGAAAACTGGATGTGAATTTAAATACAAGGGTTCTGAGCAGACTTGTAGGAAAGTAGTGACTACAGCAAGGGGTGATAATAATTTAAGAACCTTTTGACTAGAAGGGTTTTTGGTTTTTATACTGAAACTGAGCAATCTATAAATGTGCAACTTAAACTATTGAAATCTGATATATATATATATGACCTCAATCAACTCTGAACTTATAATATAAAACAGGTCTGTACAATTACAATTACATGGCTGGGTCTTGCCCTTTAATAATACAATTGGACTTATTAAATGTTAATTTTAAAACATTATGCAGATTTCTAGGACAAGGCATTCTGCCACCTCCTTACCACTTCCCACTGCCTGTCTGTGCCTCTAATGATAATTCTTAGCCTTGTTTATCTCTGCAAAGCTGTAGCGATTTAGGAAATAATATGTTAAGATTTAAAGAGAGTAGTAGGAGAAGTGCACCGTGCATTTACTCTGTGCATTTATATTAAAAGAATTAATGTGTTGGTGTGAGTGAGAACAAAATAAGAAAGGCCACACATTATATGAGGTACACTTTTGCAGCAAGATGTCAGGGGTAGCAAGATAGTTCTGCAAATGCTTTGGAAATAAGGGGGAAAAAACCAAGAAAAAAGATTTGGTTTGGTAGTTAGGAGGGATAAGGAAGGGAAAACCATCAACGAAAGAGGCACTGAAAAGCTGTAATTCTTATCTTTTTATCAGCCTTCCTTTGAAAGGGCTGGCTAGCTCCAGTCCAGTGGCTAGCACAATTAGTGCTAGTGAGAAGGAGGAAAGATTTTGTTCTTGAACCGAGAAAGAACAGGTTACAAAGTACATCCATAGAGTACATGGATGACTGGAAAAGCAGAAAAGAGAATATTTGCTTTTTTAAAAGGGGAGGTGGGAAAAAAAGAAGAGTCAGATAATTAGTTTCAGTTCCTGGAAAAATACTGGAAGAGTACATCCAGAGCTTGCAGACATTGGGTTCAGAAGAACAAAGGAGATGAATACTGGCCAAAAAATATTTTTTTCAAGAATAAATCATGTAAAGTCAAGCTAATTTCCTTCTTGGAGAAGGTTACAAGCCCTGGGGATAAGGGAAAAGCAGCAGACGTCCTGAAGTTTATCCTTAGTCAGGCTTCTGACTTGCTTTACTTGACATTTTCATAAGCAAGTTAGGCAAGCGAGAGCTAATGAAGCTGCTTTTGGGTGAATGAATGCCTAGAGAGATCCTTTCAGAATGTAAGACTGTGCTGGGCAGAGGAGTGTTTTATTCTGTGTCCAGTTCTGCTTGGTATTTTCATTAGTGACCTCAGGAAACAGGAGACTTGAAGATGATGTTAAGTGAAGAGATATTTCTAGTGTGGTGAAGGACAGGATTAAGATTCAGAAAGATCTGGACAAATAGTGGAAAAAATAATCTGAAAGATATAAATTTGCTAAAAATAAGTGCAGATTTCTTGGCTTCAGAATAATTCTTGAGAAAAAACTAGGTTCTGGAACAACTGGCTTGGTAGTCATTTTGCAGAAGATCTGAGAGTTGTGGTGAATCACTGGCTGAATCAGCAGTGTCATGCTGTTGCAAAATGGCAAGCTGGGAGTTATAAACAGGATTACAACCTGTAAGCCTTATGAAATACTCCTTTCGCTCTGCATTGATAATACCTTTGCCAGAATACAGCACCCAAAAGTAGTAAATCAATTGGAGAGAATCTAGAGAAGAAAAATTGAAATGATCAGAAGTCTAAAAATCAAAAAGAAGAGTTTGGTTTACACAATCTAGAAAAGAGATTGTTTTTGGAGACATAGTAAAATACTTCAAATATGTAAATAGGTGTTGCAAAGAGAAAAGAGAATAATCTTTGCTTTTTCTGCTTGGTCCCTAGCTGGGTCAAGAATTGCTGGACCTAATTGCCAATGGAAGTTTTTAGTTAGGTAGTGGGAAAGGTTTCCAACAGTATAGAAAATTAGGGACTGTAATATATTACTGAAGAAAATTGTATATGAAAAGTGGTATTTTAAGAATCAGTTGGACAGATGTTTGTGGAGAAGGGGTATGAATTCCCTGACTGTGTGAAATGCCCTCCAGTCCTACTCTTTGACATTCTAACACTGTTAGAATGTTTTGTGAATTAAAAGTTAACACAAAGGTCTGTTCTAAGACTCTGAAGTGTTTTGAAAGTAAGCAAGCCAATACGTTCCTTCTGCATTGGTGAATGGTTAAGCGTGAATTACTGTCTATTTGCTGTGCAGGAGCATTTATCAGTCCAGTTCACAGAACTGGAAATTTTTTTTTAAGAGGTGATGAGGTACCAACAAATCTGCAATTGATTACAGAATTTCATAAAGCATTAAATAATTTCAATTTAATATTTCTTAAATAAGTGAAAAGATGCATTGCTTTTATAATTTGAGCCATGAAAGCTTGCCTAAGGATCTTCAGATTGCTTATTGTGGTGGTGCTGTTCTGTGATATCACTACATTTTTTAAAAAATGCAGTAAGCCTGTCTACCTCTTCCTAAGTGACATAAAATCTGATTAAGCCTTCATTGGAGTTATTTTGAGCACAAGTTAAGGTAAGACACAAAATCCATATGTTTTAATTTAAATGTACAATGTGTGGAACTATGGATTTTTAAACTATATATTTGAGGTCCAAATTCTGTGTTGCTTTAGATTATTTTCTAGCTAAGCTCGTATCACCAAGGTTTTTTTCTGTTTTAATTTCAGATAAATATGAGAGGGAAGCCAGTAAATATTGGAATGAATTTTACAAGACCCATAAAAATAACTTTTTCAAGGATCGCAATTGGCTGTTTCTGGAGTTTCCAGAAATTCTTCCAGAAAAAAGGAGACAAGAGTACAAAATAGAAAAAGGGTCTTCAGAACACACAAAAATAAATAATAACAACAGTTTTTCACTCAAAAATGGAATGTTTGAAGAAGGAGAAAAATACTGGAAGAAAAATTACGAAGGTCGTTCTGCTGCTGTCCAAGGATATGTATATAATAAAAATCAAGCAAAGACTCTTACGGACAATCCTCAGGGTAAAAACTGTGGAGAAGAACTTGGCAAGCTAGAATCCTTCCCTGGTTGTGATGCCACTTACCGAATATTAGAGGTAATGCACTGCAAATGTTCTGCCCACCTTATAGAGCTCCACTTAATTGCTCAAAAATCTGGTAAAGACCCTTACTAAGTATCAAGAACGTAAGCCTTTGGAATTTGACATACTACATTCCTTTATGGCAGAAGCTTTCAGAGAAACCTAGGATCTGGACTTGGTTTTCCCTTTAAAGTTTCTCCCAAATCAGAATAGGACTAGATTGTCAGATTCCATTTTCATTGAAAGTCAGGTCTCTTAATTTCCTAAGGAAAGGTGTGTGTTTAAGTGCTTTGTCTAAAAATGGAAGTACTTGCTGCATTCCTGCCAAATTGTGAAATTGGACAAGAATATTGCATTTTCTTATGCAGTTTGAGAGATAGATTTTCTCCTAACTTTAGAAAGACATTGGGGAGAAATGTGATCATGTAAATGATTTGTGAATTGTGGTATGAGCTGTTTATACCTTTTCTGTCCAACATAGACTTCAAGTCTAGTGGGTCCTACCTGCCAACTAAGTTAAGACAAATGTAACAAAAAATGGTTTTATTTGCTCATTTATTTTAACTTTATCTTTCTCTTCTGATTTTAGGTTGGTTGTGGAGCTGGAAACAGTGTCTTCCCTATTTTGAAAGTTCTGTGGTACGTAGTGTTGGATTTCCAGATATGAATGATGTATTCGCATCTTCATTTTGACCAAATGTTGGTGCTGGATCAGTGCTGCAGGAAGTGTTGAGGGAACCATTTTATAGCCCTAAAATTCTTACTGTGTCAGACCACGAATAATGTTGGTAGCATCGGTATAGGATACTCCTCAAATGGCTCCACCCTGGTCTTGGGGGGATCATATTTGCTGACAAAGTTTGTCTTCAGGTGCATTCAGGCTGATTTCTTGTAGTTAATCTCAGGCAGGTGAAATATTCTCTTGTCTTATGTATCACTGTAAAGCTACCGGGTATGTCTTCAAAAGGCTAAAATCAGAGACCATAGATAATGGCATGTGATCTACTGGAAAGAAGTTCTGTTGTTTCTGAATTGGCTGGTATATTTGTCACATTACTTCAGGTTTTAGTGTCAAGGCACAAGTCCTGTATCACATTACTTAATTCATTGAAACATCTTAATCCATTTAGCTTCCAGTTTTAGAAAAATCTGTTATGACAGCTTGTCGTCCCATCCATGTAGGCAGGAAAATTTTATAGAAAAGGCTATGTATGTATCAAGGGTTGAAATGGATTTCTTTTTATTCATGCCTTTAAGACCTTGAGAACAACACCATTCATTATTCTATCAATGAATTCTGGTTGCTAGTATCACACCTATACAAAAATACTCCATTTTGCAGATATGGAAACACAGCAGGAGGAATTGAGTGATGCACCAGGGTCATACATGAAACCTCTGAGTGTTAGCAATGCATCTTCATTCCACAGCAGATGCTTTGCTTTGGACAGCGTGTAGTGAAAGGAGAGTCTGGTTTTTCGTATGAAAACTTTGAGAAGAACACTATATAGAAAAAGATATCATGTGGCTGTATTGAAAGAGATGAGACAAACTTTTGTGTTTTCCTCACAGGAGGCATTAGTCATAGATTGGCATTTCTGATAATTAAGACATTACTCGTTAGGTATTTTTCCTGGAGATCTCTATTTTTATGTAAATCCTTCAGTCAATCACATTGGTTGATACATTGAACAACATGCTTGTTTGTCTTGTATATGACCTAATGGAAAGATCTCTTATCTCTTAGCAGGCTTGGCTTTATAGAACAGTTGGTTTTACTCTGAATTTAATAATATAAAAATTTCCATTTTGGCAATTATATGCATTTAAAATAATATATTTATATGCATATAATTATATGCATGTAAAAACAAGCCAGTGTCAAGCAAGTGTACCCTGGCTACAAAAGAAAATTTCACTTAGGTTAGTAATGTAGCTTTTAAACCTCTTCCCCCTGCCTTCCTTAAAATTTAAGTTAGTGCTTTTCAATACAGTGTGTCATGAAAACACCATCCAGATCAAGCCATGTCTTTGTCTGAAGTGGATTTTCTACATATTCTGCTCTAAAAAAATAAAAAAACCCCAGCATTCTAACAAGTCTATTAGGTAATAGACTTATTCTTTCCCAAGGGACTGGCTGGGTCCAAAGCCCAGCTGCTTGTCCTCTTTCATAATAAATATGTAAATTCATCAATTCTCATGGTGGGCACAGAGCTGACAAAAGTTTTGCTCAGCAACAAGCATGAAATATATTTTGTTCCAGGAGCATTCTCCTGTTGAGCCCTCAGAAGTCACTAACTTAGCTGTGTATACTGTGAGATCTTATAGGCACTGGCAGAGTTTATTGATTCCCTTCTAAAGAAGCCATCTATCCAAAATCTCAAATATATTTTTAATTAATTAAATTGATAATGAGTTGATCATGAGGTCATATCTCAGTGGGTTTTGAGTAGCTTTCTCAGTTTATCTTAAATGAATATTTCAGAGGTGAAAAATCTTCTCCCTAGAATTACTAGTATCTTATGAATGATACAAGGAAATTTGCAGCTGGCTTAGTCTTGGATGGGAAGGGAAGGGAAGACAGTGCTAGAGGAAATTCGTCTTCATTCTAGTTGGAAAACAAAGGAGATAATGAAGGACAGTAACCAATAATGCTTAATCAAATCAAAAGAACAGCAAGGTGATTCATGGAAACCCAAACATCTACAGAATTGGATGACTTTTGCAACACCCCATCCCTGCCCAAATCATATTGCTAATTAAACTGCATGCATGGGCTAATAATGCAGTGCTCCTGTAAGAAAAAGTGACCTATTAATGTGCATTTATGCATTACAGCACCAGGACATTGTCGTCAGTTCTGACAGCCCTCTGAGACCTTTTTTTTTTCCTTTTGCTTCCTCCCTGACAAGGCTATAATTCTTTTTATACTAACTGCCTGTTGGTATTCTTATTAATTTGTCTGCCCTATTGGTTCATTACAACCTATGTGGCTTTCCATGTACTAGACATCAATAAAGCATGCTTGATAAAACCTGTGGAGAACCCCAGAGGACCCTCTGAAGTTTCATGAACACTGATGTAGACTTTAATCTTTTACATTAATAATTTTTTAACTGCTGTTGGTTTTGTTTTCCTAGCAATACACCTGGAACCTTTCTATACTGTTGTGATTTTGCTTCAGGAGCAGTGGAGCTGGTAAAGGTAATTCATGCACTCGCTTTAGAGTACCTTACAAGCCTGTAATTCAGGAGGCTGCCAGGAAGCCATCTTCATGAAAAAGAATGTGATGGCTTTGACAACTTTTAACTGAAGTTTTCAGTATTCCAAAGAACAAAGTCATACTGTATGCAGAGAGGAATGAATACCATCAGTGAGCTTGCTGCTCAGCTTGAGTAAGATACCGGACAGAATAGGCTTTTATATGAGATGTTTTACAATGCAGAATAATTGAAGAAAAAATGTTTCTTGAGTCACAGTAAACGTATTAACTACTACTGTTCCCTCTGTGCCTCTTTTCATCTTTTTCCTGACAGTCACATTCGTCCTACAATTCAGCCTGGTGTTCTGCCTTTGTTCATGATGTGTGTGATGATGCTTTACCCTATCCTTTTCCAGATGAGATCCTGGATGTCATTCTCCTTGTCTTTGTGCTCTCTACTATTCATCCTGACAGGTAAATGAAGACTAAAGGGCAAAGCAAATGGGTTAAATCTCTTTTTTAACTGGAGATTTTCAATAATAGCAAAAGAAGATGATAAATCTGTTATTTAATAAGCTACAATATATATAATACAAGGTATTTGAAATGCTGTTTACCATTTTCAGGCTTCAAGAGAAAAGCTGGTCAGGCTAATTATAATTAGTGAGTCTCCAGCCTCCATCAAAATACAAGGGGTGTGTTGTAACTAAGTACATCTCTATTAGGAGTGACAGATTCAAAAAAATTGCAAATTAAAAAACCAGACTGACACCCATGATTTAACACCTTACAATATGTTGATATTGACTTAGATTGCTGATTTAGCCACATTCAAATGCTTACATGCAGGCCTTTTAAACTAAAATGCATCCAGAATTTTGTAACTCGTTTAAGTTACATTATTACATACAGGATTAAGAACATTTGATCTAATTTCATGTATGGTGTTATGATGAGTACTGTTAGCCTTTGCTAATGCCTCTCAATGTCTAATGAACCAAATTTTATGACTGTTAAGCTTGGCTGATTGTGAAAAATGCCTTTTTTTATTGGGAAAATGTAAAAGAGGGCATGTAAGTTAAACTTCTTGACTCTAAGTTATATGAAGAGAAATACATGCTCTTTGTGTGATAATACATTTATAACTTTAAGAATATCATTAAAATGGGCTTGGCATACAGAACGGTATTTGCCTGAGAACTGTTTCCCTGCTACTAGTGATTAGCTTCATACAGAAAGACCTTCCCTGTATAGGGTATTTCTCCTTTCTGTTTATTCAGAGATGAGCACAAGTCACACAAAGCCAGGGTCCAGGTTTCAAAAACAATTCAAGCAGGAGACTTCGGATCTCCATAACTCTGGTGATGCTGCCAGAAGGAAATGGGACAATAGTGATTCATTCAATCACTTTGCCTGTAGAAGCAGTAATCAGATGTTCTGTCAGAATTCCTGTGTATCTTTTCCTATTAGTCTTTTAAGAATACATTTGAGGGATTTTGTGGCTGGTTTTCTTTTTTGTTGTTTGTTTGTTTGTCGGGTTTTTTTGTCGTTGTTTTTGGTTTTTTTTGTTTGGGTCGGGTTTTTTTCCCCAGGGCTGACATGGATGCTTTTGTGCGCGTGTGTGTGTATGTACACACAAAGACTTTCACGTAATTATCTGTGTTGTGAGACCCACTTTCCAAAGATGTGTTAGTCACTACTGCCATCTCATAGAATTAAAATGACTGCATAAAAGAAAATGTGATCCAGATTCATCTTGCTCGGTATACATTTTTTCTGGAAACTCTGAAAGTGGGAAATGAAAAAGAAAACCAAGGGAATCATGATGCAGAACTTAGGTACTTTGAAAAGATGGAAAATATTTGTGAGAGGGACACATTTATATTCAGCAAATTGTTATGTAGTAATTTCTCTCTAGGCTGTTGTGTTTCGTTTTTGATAATTACTGCTCTTGTAGTCAATTTTTAACACTGTTCAATTTTGCTGGAAGGCACCTCTAAAATTTGGTTGCAGAATTGAAAGTATTAAACTTTCTTCAAGCTGTATAATTAATGTCTTCTAGTTCTTCTGGATGAGATTTCTTAAAGCACTTTCACTTTTTGTGCACATACACTTTCTTCTGTGTGTGCAAAACTTCTGTTTATATAGGCAAAGTCTGTAATTCTGTGCACAACTACCTGTCTCAAACAGTCTCTTATTCTTAGGTGGCACTGCCTTTTTGGTCTGTGGCACCAAATTGCTTGCTTATGTTTGCAAACCTCACCAATATCCCATCTATTTTCTAAGGATGCAAGGGGTTGTAAATAGGTTGGCTAAGCTACTGAAACCTGGAGGAATGTTGTTATTTCGAGACTATGGAAGATATGATACAGCTCAACTTCGTTTTAAAAAAGGTAATTTCTGAATTGTTTTGTTGTTTACTGTTCATTTTAGCTCTTCCTGGAAAAAAAAAGTGACATGTCCTTTTTCATTACTGCTCTAATTTCTTAGGTCATTGCTTGTCAGAAAATTTTTATGTAAGAGGAGATGGAACCAGAGTATATTTCTTTACCAAAGGTATGGAATGTTTTAGTTTCATAGCAGAGATTGAGTGTTTCGCAAGGTGATTTGGATTATGAAAGCTCATCTTAAAATATAAATTTAAAGAAGGTTTTATTGGCTTTTAAAAATTCTCTGCTTTTAAAAAGCCCAAAGCTAACTGTTGTAAGAAAATAATTTCCTTTGTGTGCACACCTGTTGCATTTGGGGTCCTGCAAGATTGCTTACAGACATCACTGGAAATTTCTCTTTAAGTATCCGGTGTCTAATTGTTTGCTCAAATTTCATTATTTAAACATGCACATGATTTCTCTCTTAAAATTGAGATAAACATGCTTGGAAGGAGAGTCTGTAGCTATATATGGCATAAAAGTCTGGATTGTCATTTGTCAGGTGAAATAGCTTTATCTCGATAACACATGAACAGTGACCAAATGGCATGCATTTGTTTACTCAACTGTGGCATAATGAACCCTGTGAAGAAAGGGTATCTATGGCTGCTACGAGTAACAACTAATGTGGTTTGGGCCTCAACATAACAATTTTTACTGCAATATAAATCAAGAGCTGTGAAAATGAATTTCTAACAAAAGCCTTCTTACAGGCAGTGTCCTTTATCTTTCAAATTGCAAAACAGATTTACTTCCATCTTTGGTTGAACTACAGGTTGGTAAATACTACATTGTACAAATGACTTTTTTTTTTTTTAAATTGCAATAATTCTTCATATGTAAAAATAGATGAGGTATGGAACATGTTCAACTTGGCTGGATTAACTGAAGTGCAGAATTTAGTTGATCGGCGATTACAAGTAAACAGAAAGAAAAAAGTGAAAATGCAGCGAGTTTGGATACAAAGCAAGTTCCAGAAGCCATTGCCATCTCTGCATAATCCTGAAGAAACCACCAAAAGGCACCCTTGTAAATAATTGTACTCCAGAAATGTGGTACAGAAATGAACTCCAGAAACTGAAGCAAATTTAAGTACGTATATTTCCGGTAAATGTTGTGTTAGCCACTGAAAAGTATAAAAAAGTTCAATAAATGTATTGAACTGAAAACCTTTCTCTGACTTTCTTTGTAAATATGCGTGAGAAAAATCGCAGGGGGAAAAGGCCATTTCTGACCTCTGCTTTATTTGTAATAATGTTTTCATAACCATGACCAGCACTATTTTACTCCCTTGAATATGAGTAGTCAGTAAGTACAAGTATACATGTCATTCCTGTTGAAATTCACAGTGTGTGAAATGTTTTAGTCTGAAGCATAGTTGTTTCAGAGATTTAGAATATCTGTCCTCACTGTTACTGCAGGCTGCACTGGGTTAATTTCTGAGTCACGTCCTTTTCAACCACTGTGTGTCTTGCAACTGTATTTCCTCTTTGGAGGGAGATTTTTTGGTGCATAAATAATGAAGACAAAAATCTTTGTGTGATTTGCATGTAAGCTATCTTTTCACACTAGCTGCATGTGGTATGTATACGTACCAGACTTATTATGCTGAAATCTCCACTTTTCATCTACATGCTCATAAGGAACATGCCAAATTCAAATACAATACATTATATTTAAAGTGCTCTAGGTTGTAAACTGAACATGTTTCATGTGAAAAGAATTACCAAAATTCCAAAACAGTGCTGAAACCAAGTAGTTAATGCTTGTCTGGATAAATACAAACATTATTTTTACGATATGTTAGATATGCTAGAGGAAGGAGCAAAAACAGTAGTCCAGAGTACATTTTATTAATGTTGTTCTGGGGTAATCTAATCACACTAGAATGGTAATCTACCTGGCAGCTGAGATATTTTTGTTGTTTACAGAAATAAGTTGCTTTCTAAGGGATTGGGTATTAGAAAGAAAACACAATGTATTTTATTGACTGGGTGGGGATACAGTAAAGGACAGGACTACACTAGTACTTCAAGTTCTTTTAAGAAGAAAACTGAAATGCAAACACTGTTCTCAAATGTAGAACATGATCCTGAGGCTGTTGAGGTAGTATTTAAAGATGCCACTATGCCACTTTGCTATTTAAATGTTAATTTTAAATCACTTAGCTACAAGGAGGAGAGAACAAGAAACAGGTGAATGAATAAAGTAAATCCCTTATTTCAGCAATGGTAGGGGATGCATGTAATCTATGACATGTAGTTTTGAGTGCCATTAATACAATGACACCCAAAGTCTCTTTTCTTGCTTTTGTTTTAGTCTGAAGGGTAAACGTGTCCCAGCTGACAGCCCAGCCTGTTGGTTTTTTTGCAAGCTGTTAGTTGCTAAGCTAAGGAGGACTGATGGTCTTCTAGGAAGAAAACCCTAAATGATGTAAATGGGGATGCCAAGTAGCTTCATCCCCTTTAACCCAGATGTGTTCCACGAATGAGGTGCAATAAGGGGTCTGATCCTGAATTTTTTATATATTTGAAACTCCTGTTAGAAGAAGATACTGTTTAATGAATTAAGAGGCTTAGGAAGCTTTGGTTAGCAATAACATTATTGTAACCTGCAATAAAACTCTTGTGGTATAAATCAAAGGTTAAAACACAGCTGTGTTTCTTAAAGCCTTAAGATATTGTAGCATCCTCATGGAAAATATAAATAAATGTCTCCTTATATTTTAAATATGTTGCTACTCTTGTTTTATTAATTGTGACTTTTGAATATACATAGCTCTTAGCTAGCACAAAGCATTTTCACTTGTAGAATTTTCCAGGGAAGTGATGATGATAAGTTCTTGAGCATCATGCATTCTTATTCATGTGTGTGACATAAAATTTTCCATATGTAGAGGCTATTGTAATGTTTGCTTTGGCACCACAAGGAAATAATGATTCTGGCAAGATATTAATATGCTGTGTTGTTAGTTTAACAAAAGTGTGACATCACAAAAAAACAAAACCTGAATTTTGAATGGCCTTAAGCAAAATCAGCTGTTTCTCTTCCACAGTTTTCTGCATAAGTATTGGCTGCCTCTTTTAGAATAATGGTGCCTGATTTAGTAGTAATAAGATCAGCTACTATTTTAAGTGTAGAATATCCACTGTCTGAACAGTTGTAAGATTCAAAGAATGGGATATGGAAAAAGGCATCATTCCCATGAAGAACTTTTGAATCTGAGTAGCACTTTCTGTATTTTGGCTTCATGACATTTCAGTTTTCAAAAAGCTTAATCAAAGATGTATTTTTAAAATGCTTCCAAATTATCTGTATTAGGCAAGTAGGACTACTGAAATAAAAGAAGCAAAAGAGATGCAGAGATCTATATAGGAAAGGCAATTTAAAACAGCTTATTGTTAATAAATTTCTGGAGGAAGGAAAAATTAGTTTATTAATATAGAAAAAGGCATTGAAGTTTCACTTTTGACATATTAAGTTAATTGTTTAATCAGATGCGTACCTAAAATTAATTTATATGCATTCTATAAATACTAAACATTTTAGTTTGTAATTGCAAATTTTCTTTGATTTTTTTGTGGAGTTTTTTTGGTTGTTTCAGCGTGGCTTCCTAACAGCAATTAGAGAAAGGTAGTCTTGTTAGAACTGAGCTTTGGCTTCGTTGGCTTTGGCTTGCTTTATGAGCACTGTGTTTTTTGCCCAGCTTCACTGGTATTGCATTATGTTTATATACAGGGACACTTGAACATGGTACTTACGGTTTAGACCTTGCTTAGTTTTTAAGCAAGTGTGAGACAGTTAAAAAGTAAAGAAAGTGACCAAGCTTTTTTCCTACACTAATTTTGAGGTATCTAGCCAATAATAATTGGCTCATATTAAAAAAATGCTGTCTTTTTCCCAGCAGAACCAAAGGAGGTGCTTGTGCAGTATTCACAAATCCACCAAGTCTGAAGAGGACAGCCAAAATGCAGGCCTGATGAGGAGACTCATCATGCTGAGTAGGAACTCTGGAAACACTATGGAAAAGTATATTGTCTTGGAAACTGTGCAGCTAATCTCTTGATTCTGCTGGTTAATGAATAAAAATTTATAACAAACAACCCCAGAATTTGTATTAAACACTGGTGGAAATCACTTCACATAAAATTTTAAAATTATTTTAAAATTATTTTAAGTGAAGTGTCAGAGAATCATGGAATGGTTTGGGTTGGAAGGAACCTTAAAGATCATCTAGTTCCAAGCCATCTGCTGCAGGCAGGGACGCCTTCCATTAGACCAGGTTGCTCAAAGCACCATCCAACCTGTCCTTGAATATGGGTATGATAATAGTTCATATATAAACCATTTCTTCTCCATAGAGCATCTTCATTATGGGTGGTTGAACAACCATAAATAAAACATGTATACGTATTGCAAAAATATTAAACACTGCTATTGTTAATAATACAGGTCACCTTGCCTTTCAGTATATGTAAACTTCTCTCCACATTTGGAACAGTGATTGGACATGAGGGTTTTTTTACGTCAGTTACGTGCCAGTTCCCCTTCTCTTAAGAATCATCCAGAATCTGGACAAGTGTTAAGTCTCCTATATGCAATTACACCTCTTCTGTAGTCAGTAAGAACTACATGGGTTGCCATGGGCGCCTTAGCAGGTTCTTTGTTTTACCTGTGCCTCCTGGCATACAGGTCATGCCTGGACTGGGCTTTGAGCTGAGAAGGAAACCTCTCTGTTGAGAGACCATCCTTCACCCTTTGCTACTACCAAGCAACTAAAAGGAGAACTTGCGTGATTTGAAAGGAAGAGCCATGCATGCAAGAGGGGAGAAAGATGAAGATGCAGCTCAAAGGCAGGCAAGAGAAGGAGTGACTGTTTCCTCTGGGAACTAGGGTAAGAAGGAAGCTTGGATTAACTGACCAAGAAAAATGAGTTGCAGAACAGGGAACAGAGGAACAGAACACTGTGGGCATGGTTTATGGAGAAGATTTGTAATAGGATACAGTGTGGCAGGGTGAGAACCTTGGGCCTAGAAATTAATGAAATGAAATAGTGGAGGCGAGAAGAGAAAGGAGACTATTCATCACAGAAATAGGGTGAAATCTGGGTAAACAAAGCCATTGCTATAAGGATTGGAGTTAGAAAGACCTATCTTCAAAGTTTTTATTCTCCCAAGTGGCAACGTGTTTTCAGATCTTAGTGGAATATTACAGGTTTTCTCTTTAATCCATATATGCACAATGTATTTCAATATATTAAAAAGATGGAATGATTAGTTTGTTGAAATTTGTATGTGCTATGCACATGTTTTCAGCAGTGCAGGCAAGTGTATGATACACCTGCTTTTGCTTTCTCCTTAGGGAACAATGTTTTTACCTTATTTCAAATAGAACCCTATAGTGACAGAAGCTACATTCCTAACCTCCTGGGAAGCAAATACCAGAGAATAACAGAAGTGTCTGTATCCTGATTGTGTTCAATCACGGTAGAACAATTAAATTTACTCCATGTGTTCTGATGATGTCCCATTTAAATCAAGACAATATCTGCAGATTATCACCGTGAAGAGCCTCCGAATATCAGTTTCTGTTATACTTGCATCTGTTCAACAGAACTTAAAATGGATTTGTATAAACTAGAAATAAAACTTAAAGAAAATTAGCAGAATAGGCTTCATCTGGGATTACAGTAATTTAGAGATGGAGTATGTTTTGTTATTTTAAAGCACTTATGGTTGCAAAGGAGCTCTTATCCAAGAGGCTAAAAATTTAGCTTATTTGAGGTATAATGTATGTCAAGAATATTAAAGCTAATATCCGTGTTCTGAAGCTTTGTATGCTTAATGTTAGCCAAAGGTATCTTGTCAATTGTTGCTGTGAAAAAGGAGTAAACAACAAGATAGTCTCATTTTCCAAGGATATTTTATTGATCAGTTTGCTACAATTTTGAAGGGAGTTTGAAAGATTAAGAAAGCAAGTGAATTAGCTTAATAAGGCTAAAAGCCACAGATGACATATACAATTTAATAAATAATTAGATTATGAATAATCTAGGCATTCCTGTGTTTTGATACTAAATGAAATTTTAAGTTCATTAAAAAAACAGACTTGGTGTATGCTGCTAGTTATAAAAACAACCAAAATGTTAAAATTTTTAAGTATGATGTAGAAATAGAATGCTCTATAGCTACTGCATAAATCTAGTGTCTAGTCTTCTCTGTAGCGTGTCCTGTTCAGCTAGAAGAGAAAGATGCAGTAAAAATAGATAGTGAGGTTTTTTCATGTCTTTAGGAATTTTCATATGAAGACAGCTCAGGGAATTGAATGATAGACAATGTGAGAACAGCATATAATGTTATGTTTTAGTATTTAGAAGGTCTAATTTATACCTTTACATGATACAAAAAGCAAGATAAATTAGTCAAGTTGGCAGGCAACAAACCTTCATTGTATATATTTATCACCATGCCCTATAAAAACAAGGAATCACAATGTTCACAAGGCTAAAAGGTTGGTGAGTTACCAAAAACTGGCTGTATTCGATTTTTCCATTTTCATTTTTATATGTGTGAAAAGGAAATTTTGCATATTTACTCTTCAAGATTTTTAAATGCTGCTAATTAAAAAAAAGCAAAACAAAGAAACAACAATCCTAAAACCTTTCTCATTATCTTTTGTGAGATCCTAAAATTGCTCAACATTCAGCTCAACAGGAGAGCTGAAGAATACGCCTGAATACAAAATGTGGCTAGTAGACACAGTTACCAAATTAAGAAAAGATAGCGGGGGAAAAGGTAGAAAAATAGAGAACATACTAACTGGCATGACAACATGTAGTCCTGTAGCAATCATAGAGCACTTTGTATTTTATATAGAATGACAAATTCAGTACAGTTCCTGAGAGAGCAGGAGAGAGACAAGAGTCTTGCCACACTTCCCTGTCACTTATGACTGTAAACTGGCACGTGGACAAACTAAAAACCAAATAATGAAAGTAATTGGTTTGCTGTAAGAGTTACAATTGATTAATTATGCTTGGGTGAGACTGGCTGTTTTGGAGGGTTTCATTGCAAAGCCAACACTAATTTTTTCTTTCTTTAGTGTCAGGCACAGTCTAGCTTCCATTTCCTTCTGAGATAACAAGTGCTCTTTAAATGGAGGAGTGCATCTTTGAACTTGAATAAAAGGGTTGTTGTGCTGTGTGAGATTTAGCAGATGGGCTTAGAGAATCCAAAGCTACCACTGGACTTTTATTTTACATTAGGAAAAGCTTTGCCATTTAAAATGGCTTTGTTTGCTACCTTCCCTACTAAGCACAGTAGTCAGGTGTTCTTCTGAGGAATCGGGCAGCTTAGCTTCCAATGACATTGATTACACTCAACAGTGAGAGCATGAGAAAGAGTAGTGGGTGGAGAAGTGAAAAGGCAGTGTGAGGCATTTCAGGGAGGAAATTTGCACTCTAGCACTTGCATGTGGGTGACAATCCCTCAGAGAAACAGTTTTTACTCTGAAGTGGAGCAGAGTTGAATCCTCTGTGCTCACTTCAGGTTTAATCTCCATCCCTGCAAACTACCAGTGCAGCCTGTAGTTAAACATGCATTTGCTTAAAATGAAAATAACGAGTGAGTAGCGAGAAGCTGCATCTTTAGCATGGAGCTGTGATTTCACAGAGACGCTGGCATGTTAATCCCTGGCATAAACGGGTTCTCAATTCTCAATGACAATGCTAAGCCTGTTTACACATGGGCTGAGCTAAACCCCAGGATGACACACAATGCTGTTCAAAATCATTTGTTTAATCCTTTTTGAATTTTTGTGATCTAACAACCGGAAATGTTTGTGTTAAGAAAAGATGATATGAAAAATCTGTCATTGTCACTGACCATGACTTTCTTTGACATCCAAATTATGACAAACATAGTCATTATCTTATTTTAGATAAACATTCCATCTTTTTATTCAAGAGTGAATATTAGTGAATTGAATAAATCCTCAGTGATAGTTACCAAACTCTGAAATAAGATCTGCTTTTAAAATCAGTCTGAGCTAGCTTATACAAAGAAAGAAGAAAAAAATCATCCTGGCAATAAGTCTGCATTTTGTTTTACTGAAGTTTATGAGGAATCAATATAATCAACAAGAACCTAGGGTTTAGTTTCTTTTTCTTTTACATGTACTTATTTTAATAGCAAAAGAAAGCAGATGGAAAAGGAGGCTGCATGGTACACAGTCTGCAAAACACGCAAGTATTATATCACAAGATATTTAACAAGCTACTAAATCACACTTTTCTTCTTGCATCAATTGGCTTGAGGCAGAGTATCAGAAACAGTAAATATTTATTTTACTTCGAAACAATGTTAGTAAAATGCCTCAGGGTTAAATCTGAAAGAAAAAAAATCTTTGAATCTTTGACCCAAATTTCCAACATCGTTTATGTCGGTTTATATCCAGAAAACTCTTAAAGTCTATAGAGCTTCTTCAAGATATTGACTAGTTGCTGACAACTGGAATCCAAATGAATTGGTGCCTGTTTTGGTTTTGGTTGGGGTAGAGTTAATTTTCTTCACAGTGGCTGGTATGGTGCTGTTTTAGATTTGTGCTAAAAACAGTTTGGTAATATAGAGATGTTTTTGTTATTGCTGAGCTGTGCTTGCACAGCGTCAAGGCCTTTTCTGCTTCTTGTACTGCTTCGCCAGTGAGAAGGCTGGGGTGGGGTTGCACAAGGATTTGGGAGGGGACACAGGACAGCTGACACCAACTGACCTAAGGGATGTTACAGACCACACAGTGTCATGCTCAGCATATAAATCTGGGGGAAAAAGGAGGAAGGAGGGGACATTTGGAGTTACAGTGTTTGTCTTCCCAAGTCACTGTTACATGTGGTGGAGCCCTGGCTGTCCTGGAGATGGCTGAACACCTGCTGGGCCGTGGGAGGTGGTGAATGAATTAATTCTTTAGCTTTGTTTGCGTGCACAGCTTTTGCTTTACCTATTGAACTGTCTTTATTTCAGCCCATGAGTTCTCTTGCTTTTACCCTCCTGATTCTCTCCCCCACCTCACCAGAGGGAAGCGAGCGAGTGACTTGGTGGTGCTGAGTTGCTGGCTGGAGTTAACCCATGACAGGGCCTAATACTAGTTGTAAAGATAAAATTGCAAACACTGAAGCACAAAAATACTTTGTTCACTACTCTTACTTTGTTTAAAGGCTGAAATTTGGTTTGCTCACATATGTGTTTATATTTTTGTGTAGGATATTCAGAATTTTTTGTCCTACAACGTTCTGTAGTCGGTAATAAGTTTTATGAAACTTAATAACCAACCAGATAAGCATGATTGATTAAGATAAGTGATTTATAATAAAATCCTTAAGACATGTTCGTATTTGTTGTTTTTCTCTCAAGTACTTGAGAAAGTTCCTGTAAGAAAGTATGCATATTCTTAAACTTAAAAGACCTTTGAAGTCCAAAATAACAAAATTTGAGAAGATAGGGAAAAAAAAACCCCAATAAGGCAAAAAAATGGCTTTTTAAAATGCATTTTCAGAAAGTGAAAATGCATATTTATGTTTTCCTGTTTTTACATTTCATAGACATTGTGTTACTTCATTACCAAAGACTTTGCACAATGGTATGTGATTCTAAGGAAATAGCAGTAAAGCCATATAATCTAAACTTACATATGCTTTGGGCTTCCATTTTTTTCCAATTGATCATTCTCCTTTTTCTAAATTAGTCAATCAGATTGAAGAAGAAAGCAAACATGACACTCTTTGGAAGACACAGATAGCTGAAGGTAATGCAGGCAAATATTAGGCAAGTGTTTTTTCCAGTGGATTTTTCTTTCCTATGTGAAACCAAGAATACAGCAGTCTTATCTGGTATGTTACCAGCAATTTTTTTTTAGTAGAGGTATGCTATATGTAGGCTTGTGATAATTCATATCATTTTTATGTTCTTGTTTCCAGCTACACTACTTTCTGACTTATCTTAATAAAGCTTTTGGAGATTCTCAAGTGGAGTGTAAGTAAGTATTACTTAGATATTTTAAGCATACATTATCTAAGTGTTACTGGTTGTATTCATAAAGTGAATAAATAAAAAATTTGACATAAACATGCATGTGTAACCACATGTAACTACATGAACAATGGCAGCTTCAGGCCTCTTGGTTTTCGTGCCCAGCTTGTTTGGTGAGATCAGCAATGAACATGCAAACCTTCCCTCTGGGTAGCCCAGAGCGACCTTTTCTATCTCTCTGAGAGTTTCAGTACTCTTTTTAAAAATAAAACAAAGCAAAACCACAACGAAACAGTTATTGCCAAAAATAAGTCTAATGGGCTCAGGTTATACATATACATATATGTACATATGTATATGTGTATGTATAAAAATAAAATGAGAGCATAGAGAACATCAGCAGGGTGGGAGGTAGAGAAATGGAAATTGGCTGGCATCCAATTAAAGAAAGGTCCAGGCATTAGAAAAAAGAAATTCTTTAGATAGACATTTAACATAAGGTAAGAGAGAAAGGTTGTTTGCCTAGAAGTTTTTCCTAAAACAAATGGTAGTATGGAATGAGAAGTTAAAGAAAAGTTAATAAGGATCTTTCTATTCTTAATCTGCAAAAGTATACAAGCCATAACTTTCATGTTTGGACTTCTTAAGCACTTCTATGCAAGGGGCCTGCTGGGGATCCACATTCTTCTGCAGTCAGTATGGATGCTGAGTCATCAGGAAAGCTGGCCATTTGGTTTTTGGTTTCTAAATAGAGAGGTGAACATTTAAAGCCCTAATCTGGGAACAGTCGACACTCGTATGCAGCTTTGGTGATATGAATGATTTCATTCTTAATAAGCTTGTATCAAAACCAAAACTGTGCTTGTATTACACATACTCCTGAAAAACTGTGGTTTCCATGACAAAAAACAATTAATTAAAATTTAAAATTATTAAAAGAAATACAGAAGAGCAACAAGTTTCAGTCTCTGATAAGCATCAGAGCCCTCTCATGACAGCTTGTGTATCTGTGCTATATGCAGAGGAGGTGGAACATGTAGACTTTGGGCAAGAGAGCATGAGAGCAACCTAAATTAGGGAAGGAAGCTTAGGTTAAGCCTTAGAAGGGGTGAATTTTAACTCTTTGATTGGGTTTTAGCTTTTTGTTCAGGGATTAAGGAGTGTGAGTTTGTGGGAGTCTGCCTGAAAATTGTCAGTTCAACGAATAATATTCTCAGAGATTTATACTAACATCACCTTTGCACTTGGTGTACTATACTAACATTCAGTACATAGGTTGGTGTGGGTTTATTTATTTCTGATGAAGTTCTGCACACTTGATTTGTTTATTTGTATGGAAACTTTGCTAAAGTAGGACCTTTGACATTCAAAGTGCTGTGACAGAATCAGAATTAAAACAGACATTTTCACTTTCACTTTAGACAAATTTGTATAATTCAGTATTCTATAGAAGGAGCTCATTCTTCTTAAAGCAAGGTTTTACATTGGTGGTTCAGTGTTTTATTTTGACAGCCTTCTCTGCCTTCTGCATAGATCCTAGCTGAAGAGATGCTTGCTGAATGCTTTGCCACCTGAAAATGCGGGGCAGGGAGGGAGAAATCCTGCCTGGTCAGCAATAATGTCAGTTTGGCTAAGCACGTACATTGCCGGCAGCGGCGTCGCGCCTCTGGCAGGGCAGACCTCAGCCAGTGACTCACCCCTGGCTCTCTCTGCACAAATCTCTGCTCTCTGCAGAGCATGTGCAGCACAGGTGCCATCTCCCCATCCAGCTACCAAGCTCTTCCAGGAAGTGAGTCCTTGAACAAGCTGTGAGGTCCCATGGGTATTGTTCTGGCAGGGCAGGTATGGCCCAGGGGCACTCCAGTGCCTGGCTCTGCTTTGAGAGAAGCACATGCTTCATTATTTAGATTGCTTGTAGTCCAAGTAGGCAAAACTCCTTGTAAATGTGAATTAAGGAAAGAATTTCTAGTGAGTGGATGGCAGCAGAGGAAAGACTGTTTCGAGGAAAAATACTTTTTTTCTTTAAACCTTGTGTCAAACTTTCATCCTGAGTATGCACAGTATGTTTCAAGAGCTATTTTTTGTAGGTGAAATAGCTGGGAATGGAACTCTTTAACAGGATGTAAAAAACCTGTAGCTGTGCAAAGTGGCAAAGCTCTGGCCATTGCATCCAACATGCAGTGCTTTTGTACAGTGGCACTTCATGTGCGGCTGATTCATCAGTCAAAAAAACAGCCGTTACCTTACTATAAGATGTGAGCTTCAAAATGAGGCTGTGCCCTCATTTTCTATGAGAACTTAAAACATGCAAAGTTTTGGGTTTTAAAAGTCAGTTGTTCATGTGTGAGTTTTAAAGCCACAACAAATTAGGAACTCATTAAAACTTGAAAGTACTTGAATTTTATCAGTTTCCTTCCAGCTGGTGTAAGGCTAAGACAGATGATTTTGCAACAAAAGGGGGTTTCTTGACAATATTACAGCAGCATGATGAGAAGAATCTTTTTTTGATTGAACTAGGGCAGAGGACTCTTCTAACACTTGTGCTAAAAGGTTTGGCCCTAGCTATAAACATCTTGTCTGTTGCTCTCCTGGAGTTTCTCAGCAGCATGTAGGTGGAGTCAAGGTCTCTGGGCTCCAGAAGGTAAATGCCTAATATGTGACCTACAAGTGTATTTCTGCTGCCTGTGGTAGATATAAAGAAAACAAGGAAGTCCTGCTTTATTCCACTAGTAGAAAAATCAGTAAATGTTTATTATCCAGCCCATTTCCTAACATGTTCTTTGGAGAAGACTGAATCCTTCTTTCAATTATGCATGGCATGCTGAAGGTATTCATTTGGGACTTTATTGCTGGTTTTTATTATAATTATTTTGGGTGCTGTCTTTCCACAGACTGAAAACCATGATACATCTCTTTTTCTTAATTGAACTTTTTACTGTTATTTGTCTATTTTCTACCTGCAACATTCCAAATACTAGGTATTTCATGCGTGCTACCATTAATATATATTGGATGAGGCCTTGATACAATTGAAAAAATACAGAATACAGCTGAGATGAGACAGAGATATGGAATGAATTATTGATTGTCTAAAATATAGCCACAATTCCAGCTGAAACTCTTAACATTGCGTGACCAATTATTATGTCTCTTTTGAGCCCTATGTGAAAAAAACATGGAAAATGCAAAATATTTACTGTATTTACCAAACTGCTAGTGCTTCTTTCTCCAGTTTCACTCATCTCTGTTAATTCTGACCATGCTGCCATATGACTTGTGGTGAAATTAAAATAAAAAAAAAAAAAAAGGCAAGTTTGGGGTATAAAATACACTTGTGGGTTTCTCTAATGAATGTGCCTTGCCAAAAAGGGCCCACAGCAGCTTACTTGTCTGTGACTATAATCATGCACAAATATAGTCCCTCTTGTGAGAACACCTCTAATATGACACTTATGGTATAATATGACATGTTTTCTTTCATGTGATTCCTAGGATGACTGTGCCTCAAATTTGATACAACAAATATTCCCTTAAGACAAGCTCTCATCATAAAGAAATTTCATAGTCAGATCTAGAACTACTGTGCATACCTATTCAGGGATCTGTTGACACTTGGATGAGAGTAATATCAAGAGCTGTTGGGCTACACTTTCTGGGACATTCTTGGTATTTGTGGTTTCATGCTTTGAGATAGGAAAATGTAGAATCTTTTTCCAAGATGAAAAGGAAAGAAAAAATGCTGCAGTTCAAGTATATCTGTACATTGCTGTGTTGTCAGACCTGTTTTTTAAATTAGTTTTTAAGTTTTTCAGAGAAGTGCTTTAAAAAAATACTAATATTGGCATTCAGCCATCACAGAACAGAAGCAGTCCAGAGTCTGTATCTGCTCCATACAGAAAGGGCCCATAACAGAAGCAGCAGAATGACTTAATATAAAGAATTTTGAAAAACGAAACGAAGCTATTCTGCATTCTCATTTATTAGACAGGGAGAGGGAACTGAAGAGTAACCTTTAAGGAACTCAAGTTGCACCTGAATAATTTGCATTTAGAAAGGATGTTCCTTTCATGTTCAATTGGTTTATTGAATCCATGCTAGATTCCTGTAAATGCTACACAGGCATCTCCAGTATTTTGCCTAAATGAAAGACTAACCTTTGGAATCTGGCTTGGCTATATTACATTTTGTGTTTAGTCTAATAGAGGTGAAGAAAGCCATTGAACTGAATGGCACAAATTCTCTTGGTCCTTTAGAAGCAGCTTTAACAACACTCTCACTAGGATGTTCACTGACAGGAATTAACATCATTCCTATGCATAGGAACATCCTTCTA
This sequence comes from Machaerirhynchus nigripectus, assembly GCA_013397975.1. Taxonomy (NCBI): domain Eukaryota; kingdom Metazoa; phylum Chordata; class Aves; order Passeriformes; family Dicruridae; genus Machaerirhynchus; species Machaerirhynchus nigripectus. The sequence goes on along the minus strand of VZRQ01018915.1, from coordinate 166,047 downwards.
CTTGAAACAGCCTTCACAAATTCATGTTTCAGTAATCTACAAGGGCAGAGTGTGGTGCTGAAGGAGGCAAAGTTGAATATACTTTTCATTCCTGTGAGAAATTAAAAAGAAGGCAAATGCTTTGAGTGGTGAGCAAGTCTGCCTTCATTTTGATTCTACTGGTCTACCATAAAGAAACTTGAAACGATGCTTATTTTACTGAACAAAAATATTTTCAAAATGAATGTCTTAAGGAGCTGTGGGGTTGGTGTGAATGTGGACTGAGGTAATTTTGTTCCTTTAGTGTACAGTATATGTTGACAGTAAATTCTTCCTGCAGACAGTGGTAATAAGAAGTTTTGCCTTGGGGGTTACACAAAAACCTGTATTAGAAGTATAAGAGAAATCTTGCCTTTTATGTGGGACTTCTTAATAATACACCTATTTCAGTCTCCTTCTGTTTCAGCATTTGTGTAGATCTCTCAGGTATCTTGTACAGTCTTTATGGACAAGGTAGTGTATTTAACAAGGTGCTTGAGACTTGTAATATTTTGGAATTTGTTTGTGATTTTTATGCAAAAGTAAAATCGTATTGAAATCAGACAGGAATCTGATTTGTGAATTACACTCAGGAAGTGCTTTGTGGAAAAAATACCCAAATCAGTAACAGAGATTAGGTATTTCATATTCTATTTAACATACCCAGCATTAGACACATCAGATTGTAAGTAGCATTTTTGAGTTTATTCCTAGCAATAAGTACTTGTATTAAGGTGGGGTGATAGTTTGATTCTTATCCTAAAAAGCAGGAAAAAGCTAATATCTTCATGGACTCTGCACTCACAGTGTGTTTAGGGGAACTTAACAATAAGATTTTCAGCTGGAGTCTGGGATGTCCGGAGTTACTCTGAATGTGTGCTAGCCTCAGTTATTGGCGCCCTGGTCCCCAGATGGAATTTTTTCTTCCACTCCTCTGCAGCATTCCTTGTCAAAAAGGCTACTCTTACCCTTTACCACAGGAAGGTAGAAGGGCTAGAGTTTGGAATGAGAGTACTGAAAAGTAAAAGCTTCTATTAAAGAGGAATCATAGCATTTTTCAAAAAAATCCCAATGTAATATTTGCTTTCATATTGTTGAATCCCATGACAGAAAACTCTCCAGTAAACAGTTTGCCATTGCTAAACATCAGGACCAAATAACAAGAGCCGTGGATAAGATAACCACCATAATAAACGTTGACTAAATCTGTATATAAACAAAGGCTTCTCAAACAACCTGGATATTTTGTACGTGTACCATCAGCAAAAAAAAAGGCATGGCATGGCTGCAATCCTTGAGTTCAGTCCAGCTGCTAAACTGTAATTGGTTATGAAGCTGTGTAAGAAATTGTCCCATTCTGGTGAATAATCATCTAATCTCACCCATTGTTAACTCACTGCTTGCTCATGGTTGGGTTAGAGTGAGGGTGATATGGTAACATGCACAGCAGTAAGTTTGGCACCTAAGACTTGCAGCTAAGACAGAAGAATGATGTGTATTCTCAGAGATGGAGGATACAGCCCATCTGTCTTCTGTTCTTTGCTCTACCTATTCAAAGAATAATAAATTGGTATCAGTATTCTGCTCTATTTTCTCTAGACACTCCAAGAATGAGATTTGGTGTACTTAAGAGATCTACTAAAGCTCAGAAATAAAACATAGGTCATCTAGAACAATGGATCTTTCCACAGTAAGAGCAAAGCTTGACCATGACAGTTTTCTTTGGAAAGAGTTCCGCTCTGTCTCAGAAACTATGGATAGGGAACATAAGGATCCATATTGATGTGCATGTGTGTGTAAACCAAAATAAAAATTCCAAAACAAAGCAAGTTGACTTGCTTCTTCCCATCTCCACATAGACACAATCATAGAACTACATAGACAGCAGTTGTGTTACTTTATGCATGCCTGAGGTGTGATCAGGCAACAATATAGAAATACATAAAAAATAGAATGGAAAAAAGAAACTAATGTGCAGAAATGTCTTGCTGCTGTTTTGTTTGCCTCTAAATGCTGTTGTAAATAAATAAGTATGTGCAACTGACCATGGATTATCCTTTACCCATGAGGATCTAAAACCTCAATTTGGAACAAGTTTCACAGCGTACTTCATAACTTCTTTGGATTTTTTAAAACTTTTTAATAACTTGGCATATGAATTTATGAATGTACTGTGGTACTGTCATCAAAAAGAAGATCAAAATAGTGACTAGAATAAGTGAAAAGGAGATAGAACTGGCACAAAATCTGTGTGGAACAAAGAAGTTACCTTTATTATTCAAAGTACAACTCCTGTTGGGAACTTGCGTAGGTATCATATGAATCACGATGGAATAGGTCCTCTAATGAAGGACCATTATGATGGGAAGCAGGTAGTCTCCATTTAAAATAAAAAGCTAGGCACAATTATACTGGTTGTTAGCGTGCAAGCAGCTAAAAGAGCCCCGTGTGTTATTAGGCACTTACCCTTACTACCTGAAGTGGAATTGTCTGATAGGAAAATTGGGTGGGACTTCCCATGGAAAAAAATGCAAATTGTGTACAAAGATTTCTGCATGAGTCTTATGACTGATTTTAGTGGTTTAAGTTTTCTTGGCAATGAAAGAAGTATTTTGGCTCTTCGTGAGGTCTGTAAGCTTTATTAACCACATGCATAATGAGTAATCTGATAGCAAACTTTTCTTTGCCTCCCTAGGACCCTTGAACGTTGAATGAATCCCTTCATCTGACACAGGCATTGCTTTCACTGTTGTTTCTATGACAGATGAATTTGAATGGTGAATCTATCTTTAAAAGGCAGAAGATGAGATGCATTGTCTTTTAGTGGTCAAGTCTGACAGACATCCTTCTTTATGTGTCAGTATTTAGTCTTATAAAAGATTTTTCAAAAGTGAAAATAAGTTTTCCCAAGAGAGAAAGATAAGAAATAAAGGATGAGTATATCTCTCCATACAATAACTCCTACTGTGAAATTCTAGCCCTATTTCTAATGCTAGGTTAATAGTTGGAATTTGTTAAAGGCCTATGATTCTAATGAGACATTTGCTCCTGACTTCAGGATGATCACAGTTTTACTCCTATGGTGCAGTTGGGCTTTCCTAGGAAAGCTAATGTATAAAATACAGCCTCTGCCAGCACATCTTCAGTGCAACATGATGGGAAGAAGGTAACATTGAATGACATCCATAGCCAATACTAGTTGCTGTGAGCGTCCTGTCAATCCGTGTATTAATGTTAGTCACCAGCTTGATTAATGACATGGAAACACTTGCTCTTTCTCTGCATAGTGTCTGAGTGCCTCCTGCCAGAGCAATGGAGATCACCTTTTGCTGAACTTATACACATATGCAGGAATAGAGCCATTATGGGTGTTTCAGTGCATTGTGTAATATCCTCTTCCAAATTAAGGAGGCTCTGACACATCATTCAGTTTATCCCTGCCTGTATTTGTTTGCACACTTAAAATCAGCTGACTCTCAGACCAAGTGATGCCTTGTAGCTTTATACTCAGCAGTGGCTGTAGTCTGTGTTAGGGAATTTTTCTGTCATTGTAAAAGACAAAACAAGACTCATACTAAAGATGGCCCTGGAATTTCCTTGCAATGATCCTCCCTGAGAAACTTGAAGTTTCTTGATTGCAAATAGGAAACACTTGAAGAAATATGTTTACATGGTAGAGAGAACTTGAGAAGGCAAGAAAAGGATTTCACTGAACAATTTCTAAAAAATAAAGTAAAAAAGAATTATTTATATCAAACCAGAAGGAAACAGAACAGTAGTGTGAGGGGACAGAGTCCTTTTACTGTCTGAAAGTACTGGAAGTTTTACTCAAGACTGGGCAAAGTTCTGCATTGTGGTATTAGATGTCAACATCCTGAGATATTCAGCTTGGCATAGTGAGACCACTTCATTGCCTCATTTCATGCTAGTGTGTTTCAGGCTATGTGCTGAATATGTCCAGAACTTGGCTTTTTATTCTATGTGCAATAGATTAAATTTTCCTATTTTGACAGGGAATATCTTTAGCAGTATGCTCTGAAATGCCTTAGGGATTCAAGCTGTCCCTTAATCAATGCTGCAGACAATGCAGTTTTGATTTTTTTTCTCTAATATATGAACTATGACACTAGATTCATCCTGGCATACATCTGTCAGACCAGACTGAAAGCATTCAGTTAGACCCACTTCATTACCAGTACAGGGCCACAGATAGGAGACAATCTAAAAAAGGGGGATTGAAATATAACATAGATGGGAAATATGAGATATCTCAAAATAAGGTCATAATGGAGGATATAAATTGCACAGCAATCCAGACAGCAACAGGATCTCAAAATATGCTACAGTATCTGCATACTGATACTGACTTTTACAAATATACAACAAATATGGATTGCTTGTGAAATGAACAGCTATGGGTCAAGATGTATCATAACAGAAAAAACAACTTTGCAGGTATAAATATTATTGTTAGTGGACAGTAACTGCTTCCTACTAAAATTGGCAAGAATTATGAACCCAACCCTCTTAGTACTTACTGGAGAATTAGAAGGCTAATAAGAGAGTGTAGCAAAAAAACCTCTTTTGCCTTCTAGAAAAATCAGCAAAGCTAACATTGCCAGACCATAATGAAGAATAATCCAGTATAGTGAGAGCTATTGGGCTGCAGAACCACCACTAAAAATCTCCAGTGCTTGATACTGAACCAAGAAAAGAAAAATACAAAATGAAAAATCCTGCATTGGCTGAAGGACATGCAGAATTCTTTCCCATCTGTATTTTTTGTGATTGTTAGTACTTGTGTGAAACACTGCTGGACTGCCATAGAGCAAATTACAAGCAAGAGATGAATGTGTCTGGTTTGATCTTCGAGCTTCTTTGATAAGATGCAGGTAAGAGTTAATGTCATCTACATATTGTGGCATGTTTAACATCTGCTGTTCCTTCCTAGGTTTGTTTGCAGTTTCAGTCCTTAACTTATGACCTTTTCTTTTTTTAATTTAGCCATTGATTATACCCCAGAACATGTGATTCATTTGAACTGCAAAATCCCTCTTACGGTACTAATAAGCATTGTGCTGACTGAAAGCTGTAGCAGAAGAGAAAGGGAGGAGGCCTAACAGGCTTGACACCGTCTTTTGTCTGTGTTGCAGCAAGGAGAGAAGGAAGGATGTATAGGAATTGTCTTATCATCATGCACACGTATACATGTACATAAGCATTTTTTATTTGTTTATCTAATCTCTTGGATGCTTTTTCAATGCATGTCTTAACCCTTTGTTCTTGAAGTAAGCAAGGAGAAACTGTATGACAGGCATTTAATTTTTTTCTTTCTCAAGATCAGCTAGTATCCCTTGTGCTGAGAAGAAAATGGGACTGTGTGGAAAGCTAAATTTCAATTAACACATCAAAGGGCAGTTTGTGGTGTTTGCCTATAGCTACGGTTTAACTGAGTTGCAGGACTCTGGGAATTTTGTGTTTTCCTATAGGCTCACTTATTGCATTCTTACCTCTCCTACTTTTCTGCTCTTCCTCTGCTTCTCTGAAGGGGACAAATGAAAGCAGTATAATCTTGTTGAATATGGTTCTTGCTGATGAATTAGATGAACAGCTGCTGGGAACAGTCTAGGAATACAATTTGGTGAGAAAAAGAGATGAGATACAAACAAACTCCCCTATGATGCCATTCATTCTATATGCAGTATTATACCAGATTGGTGGAAAAATGGGAAGGCCTAAAATTCAATTTCACTTCGAGCTGGTTTAAAAAGAAGCAATTCTGCATATATTGCAGCCACAAAAACATATATTTATAAGCACAGGCTTTTACTTTGTAGGTAGAAACTGCACAGCTGTATACATTTGATTTTTTGCATGCATAAGAACTTACTTTTACAGACACAAGTATTGTACTTTCTTCTCAGTATTTCCTGAACAGTTATGCTAATTCTTACATTATGTAGTTCATATCTTTTCTTTGTGCTTTAAACCAGGTTGGGAAGGGGGAGAAAACTGTACATTTTGGCATGCAGGACAATCAAAAATCCAATCCAGAAAATGGAAAAGTCATTGGTGTATCAGTGTTCCTGCAATACCCTCCAGCGCACATTTTTGCGTTGTAAAAATCCAGCATGCAATTGTGTGTTAAGATTGGAAATTAAAGCTAATTTCCCCAGTTGCCTTATGAATGTTATACACCAAGTGAAGCAATAGCATTTTGCTTTCTTGTCTTGCTACTTTAGTGGATTCTTTCATAGGTCTTTTTCACCTAGCAGAACCTGGGAAACACACACAGAATTAAACACACCTGTCTACAGAAATGGGAGAGCCAAACAGAAAAGAATTACATTGATACTGGATCAATTACCATTTAGTGTAGTTCTAATAATTCACGTATTTTGGAAAGGTTGATGGGGATTTTAGTAATCTAGGCCTGCTAAAGCCTTTGGCCACACGTCCATATTTTTGAACCAGATGTCTGTGGTTTACCGACTTGTTTCCTTTCATCCCCCTGCAGGCCAGTAGTAGGAGTTGGATTCTGTTCTTCATTGGTGGGTTTAAAATAAATTAAAACCTTCTTATGCTATGTACATTTTGTAAACGACAAGCTTGGTCTGAAAATATAACCATTTTAGAGTTTTAGGCAAGTAATTTTAAATAATTGAAAAGGTTATTCCGGAACATAATTCTTTTCTTGCTTAGAAAATTGGAAGAGGCCTTCTTGGTAGTTACGAAAAATGGAAAACCAAATATGTACTTTTAAAATTAACTCTTAGAAGTGATCTAAAAGTTTAGTAGTAGTCATGAATACTTCAACATAAATGATGTTTTGGTTTCTTTAAAAGGGATTGCCTTAGTTCTCGGGATGGAAGTGTCATCAGATCAGCTGTAACTATAGCCTGACACTCTGTGCCTCTGTGCATGTGCATAGCTTGATATTATCTAAGTATCAGTAACAGAGATACCTAAAGCTACCGTGGGTAAACACAGGTTTCTGATGACAGCATCTTAAGTAGAGGAGAAAAGCTCTTGTGCCGTTATGTTTATAATACCATCATATCCCCGAGGTGCTGACAGAGCTTCATTCACAGTTTTTCTGTGAATGTTTGTTTTTCTGTAGTTCATGTATCACTTCTCTTTCTTGATGAAAATCACTGATATTTCTTCGCTTTAAATAAAGACACTAAGAATTAACATCATAATAACTTTTAGTAGCCTGGTTATTTTAAAAGAATTCAAAATCTCAATTTGACTGCTTAATGGTTGTAAAAGGTATGTTTTGGACAATAGAACTGTATTTTAACAAATAATGTAATTAATAAAGAATAACTCTTTGACACATATGTTTTAAAAATGCTAAAGCTAGTTTTGTTTTGTTTTGTTTTGTTTTTGTTTTCTGAATGATTTTTTATTTTATGTGGAGGTTTGTTATATTTTACTAAGGCCTTGGCTCCTCAGTCTTAACAGCTGTACTGCTTAATCTGTAGCAACCAAGTTAAATGAAACAGGTTCTCCAGTCATGAAATCATTACGGGAAAAAAAAAGGAGGTCCAGTCCATCCCTGTTGTGGCAGGAAACGGGTAACTAGGTCATCCCTGACAGATGTTTGTATAGGCTGCTGTTAAAAACCACAAATGAAGGGGATTCCACAACCTCATAAATCTATTCCATCTAATCTAGACTTTAGGTTGAAAGGATTTTTTTTGCTATTGTTTCATTTTTTATATCTAGTCTACTTTTCTTTGATGCAAATCAAGCAATTACTTGTTATAATTCAGGTGTGTACAAAGATCTGCTGACCATGACTTTTTATATGTGACTTTTTATGCATTTTGCACCCAGTCTTCTTTTTCTGAGAAAGCCAAGCCTCATTTCTTTCACATTCTCAAAATATCATTCTTGTTGATTTCATTTCAACTCCATCCAAATTGTTGAAATTGTTCATGGAGTGCATTGCCCAAAATTGCACAGAATGCTCCAGCTGAGACCTCAGCGGCACTGAAGATAGCAAAATAATTAGGTCCTGCATCTCACATACTGCACACTTCCTAATACATCTTGGAATGTGAAATGCCTTTCTGCAACATCATCATGTTGACTCATATTTAGTTTGAAATCCACTTGAACCTTCCTATCCTTCTTTGCAGTCCTGTTGCCTTGTTAAAGCATCATCAGGTTATATTAATATACTGTGTTTTATTTTTGTCAATTTACCTCTGTCTAGTATGAGCTTATTGCAGTTGTACTGTTTCTCACATTATCTAAATATTTAGGATTCTGATCTGCTTTCCTATGTTTGCAACCCCCTTCCAGACTTTTTGCAAATTTTACAAGTTTACTCCCTTTTCTATTTTCCAAACTGTTCAATGAAAAATTGAATAGAATAGGATGGATGAGAACTCCCTGAAGGATGTTGCTGCACTACCATCCTATTCTGTCAGGAAACAGTTAAATAAATACTGTTTGGGAGAAATACTTTATAACTTGTGCGTCAACAGTTACTTGACTTTGTCTACACCATTTTCTGTATTGCAGGCAAAATTAGAGAGGACCCAACTAAAGGCTTTGTTAAAGTACAGATACCGCATTTACTGCTTCCTTCTTATTCAGTATGCCTGCTGCCCTTTCTAGGAAGGAAATTGGAGAGGTTTGACACAATAATGATCCTAAGATTACATTTTAAAATCTTACTACCTAATTGTTTTCTATCATATTGTTATCTTCATGCCTCTACACTAACTGCCTAATAACCTATGACATTATCTCTCAGAGATGTATGGTTATTTATGAAAGTTAGGCAAATGGAAATTTGTTTCCTAAGACAGGCATTATTTTCATCATTTCTAGTCTACTAGGACCTCCCTTGCACTTCACGAATTCTCAAAAAACCCAAACCAAAACAAAAAACCTCTCCACAACACCCTCCCCTTGCTCCCATCCCAGAATCATAATATTATTTTATTATTTATCTTATTTTATAATTTTTAAAATAAAATGATTATTTTATCTTTTAAGTGCTCTAGGGTAATTTTTAACATTTTCCTATGGAAACACAGTTTACATGATCCCACATATGACCAGTCAGACCACACCATGCCTTTGAACTTGTTGCTCACTCTCCAGATGAATGGGACTGAGTAGTTGTGGTCTCAGAGATACCACATTTCTACAGATTTTGTGAAAAGAAGCAGGTAAATATAGAGTTTTCCACTGCAACAAGGAATTCAGTGTAAATGAAATCCTGATATCAGGCATTGGAAAACTCACAGAAGAATGTTATGAATATTCCAGCCATAAATTTCAATTATACTTTCTGCTCTGGGCTAATGCAAACAGGAGACAGAAGGCTACAGGGACGCTGGCTTTATCCACTGCTTTCTGAACGACATGTTTGAGTCAGCAGGATTGGAAACTGGCATTTCTTAGTATTGCTTAACACATTCCTTCCCTTTTCTGCTCTGTGTGTCTTAGACATTTCTTAAAATTAATTGCTTTGCATGTCTGACACTAAGATATTTTGTAGACACATTAGGCAAATAAGAGCATTGAATATATCAGTCTTCTCTGTGTCACATTATTTGCTGCCTTTTACTTAGATACTGGATTTGAACTTTTCTTTTTTATCCTTAGTTTGTGTGTGTGTGTGTGTAACCTTTTATTGGCTTTTAGGTCCTTTCTCAGATTAACTAATTTGGCCTCTTAGCCTTCACCATTTGTTCCTTGTGTGAGTTTACTATTCCTTTAAACTCATTTTTAGTCATTGGTTCTTGTTTTCACTCTTTTGTGTGATTCCTTCCTGTTTTTCAATTAACCGAATAGCTCCTGATGAAGCCTTGCTGCTTTCTTTCAGTGCTTACTGTACTTCAGGGTAGTCTGCTGTTGTGCATTTAATACACTTCTTTCAGTAAGTGTTGTCTCTCCTATGCTCCTATTTCCTTATTAATTTCTTCCAAAAGGTCTACCCACCTCTTCATTCGGTAAGCCAAGAAAAACCCACTTTTGGAAGCCCATACTCTTTCTGTCACTCTATGCTTTCTTTGGCATCATTAATTTTATTGTTTTTTGATCAGTTTTGTATTTACATCTTTCACCTTTGTCTCATTAGGAAGTATTAACTGATGAGCTAAATATGCAAAATAGCCTTTCCTCTCTTACCTCCTCAACTGTCTGAAATCTCAGTACCCTGAAAGAAAGGTTGTTCCAAATCTGCCGACTATGGGACTGTTATCTTTTTTTTGGATGTGTGCTTGGACAGAACAAGGGATAGGACACTGAACTGAGTGGGTGTCAGGACAGTTGGAGAAAAGCAGCTCCCCTATTCCCAGCACAGGCAGCATTGCAGAATGATGCAGCAGACCAGCTCACCTGGAGCTGGACGGGAACAGAGGCAAAGAATTTGTAATTAGAATACTGTTATTTTAGTATCTAATCATCTGCCAGGCTTATTGTTGACTTTTTGTGGCCAAAATTTGAAGGCCTTATTCAACAATTACAAAAACCCCAAACCAACAACCCTTAACTGGTAAGACTTCTGCCTGAATAAAAGCATCAAGACATGCCCCATTGCTACTGGAAACCACATACAGACATGGCTCTCTGCAAACACTGTCTGCCTCTAATGGCTGAAAATCAAAGGCAACAAAATAAGCTCCAGGCAAGACAGATACTTCAGGAAAGAAGATATAAGGTGTAAAGAGTGAGACAGAACTATGAAAGATGTGTGGAAAAGCATGAGCTTAAAAAAACATGGAGAGGAAGCCTGACAGATAAGAGGGGTCTGTTTACCTGAGAGCAGCATTGTAAAAGGAATAGTCTGAGTGTAGGAAAAAATTGCAGGGAAGAGCAGACAAGTAGATTGCAAGGGACATGAGAAGAAAAGTAATATAATAAAATGAAAACAAACAGGTGGGTAAAAAGAAAGTGAATGTAGCATCCATCAAGATGATTTTTTTCATTTCTTCACCACAGAACATTTAAAACCAAATTATTTTTTATTAAAATGACTTAAACAAGAAGATTGTAAAACTGTCCTTGATTTTGACTGGAATGTAGCTAATAATCAAAGCAGCTAGATTTGAAGTCAAAAAGAACATTTCTATGGCAAAAAACTCCCCCAAATTCCATTTAATTTTCATGTTTGGTTTGACAGGAAGCTGTTTGCAGGCTTCTTGGAGATTTGGAGCAAAAATCATTATAGCAGAGGTGGATCACTGGATCTGACCAATGGTGATGATATTAAAGGTATAATAAATGCAGTTTATGACAATTAAATGATAAAAATAGATTTGTGTTTACATAGTGTTTGTGTCTATTTCTTAAATGTGGGCTTAATGTGATAACATTGTTCTCCTTTTAGCTTCTCTGCATCTTGATATGCTGGTAGGGAAGATATTCTTGCTAGTATATTATTTATGTATGTTTTTGTTACCTTGCAACTCATAGTTGCCAGCAAGTGCCATATTAAAAAAATTATGAAGCATGTAGTGCAGTATATGGCTCAAGGAGACAGCCCTAATTCAGTGAGCCTCCAATTTGATTTAATCGAGATCAAAATCACTTTTTCCTATAGAAGTAGTATTGCACTAAACCAGTCCTAGAAAACTTTAACTAAACTTTAAAATTAATGTTAGTACAGTTGCAACATTCCTATTTGCTCATAAATAGAAATGCTTTGTGAGAAACAGGTGCAGAAGCTGCTCCAATCTGAGGTGGTGTTCTATCACAGCAATGCACTTGCTGTCACAGTCACGTGGCATTTTACCTTGTAGTTGTGCCAAAACTGCATTCTGAATCTTCTGACCTACAGAACACAGACTGGAAGGATACTAGTCATTATCCCAACCCAGACTGGCCAGGAGCCTGTTGGGCCGATACAGGGAGGCTCCATGCACGTGCTCAGCTGTGTTAGGAGAAGGAAGGACAGAGTATTTGAGCTACAAACTTGAGCATTCACCAAGACAGAAGACAGTATTTTTTCTGTTTTGTTTTCACAGCATATCACGTTACACCTAACCTAGAAATGTCATAAATACATCATTTTGATGATGAAATTATTTAGGCATTTTCTACACAAGCTGCTGCACCAGTGTGTCTATTTAGCTGCAAGAATATTTTTCTACTATGCTAGTTAAATCAGATTGGCTGCTGGTGTTGGCATAGTTATAGGATGTGTGTAGGTCTTCCTATATATGGGGTAGGTGAGTGCATGTGTATACATATTTTTATGTATAAAATTCATAAATATTGGCAAATACACAGTGAGGCATACTGTAATAATTTGTGCTTTAAGAAAATACAAGTATGGGTTTATTATTCATTGCCAGGCTGACAGGGAACTAACAAAGAATTTGAAACCTCTGTTTCACTGGCATTACAAATAATTGAGGGGATAAATCCAAGGATACCAAGTCTTGGTTGCTCCACTGTCTTGCGCCAAGTCCAAGAAGATGGAAGAAAGCTACATACAAAATACATGCCAAAAGCATCAGAAGTAAAGACCGTAATGATGTTTGACTCCTGACATTTCCCTGATTTGTAGCTGATAGACTGATTTACGTTTGGAAGCAAATAGTTTACTACTTTTCCAAGGATATTGTTATTTTTGATAACTCTTGACTTCCATTCCTAAAAGTACCAGCCTGCTAAATCAAGTTCCTCTTCTATCTCTACTTCTTCCAATCATCTTGTGAATTCGAGGCCTTCCTTCTAAGGACTGACATAATTTTAAAATGGTCTTTATTTGGAACCTATATGTAAACGTACATTATTTGTATAATCAGTTACCTGGTGTGGTCAGTCACTGCGCCTTGGTATTACAGTATCTGCTGCTTGCATGAAACCTAAGCCAGCTAACAGCAAATTGACTTTGGTTGGATAAAGAGAAGTAAGATATATGCAGTTATTAATAACATGTATTTTTTGATGTTATTAGATACATATCTTTCATGGTGACACCAAAATGTATTTGGTGCCTATGAACAATGAAGGTGAAGGTCTCAGAATAGGGAAGAAACTGCCATCTCTCTGTAACTGGTCCCACAATCATAGCATATTCTTCCTTAAGAACATCTGGGATAAACTCTGGATTTTATGTGTAATGTTTGAAATTATGTCTCTTTCTTCTCTAAAGGACGTATGTGAAAATTTTTTAATGACATTTGACCTGAGTGCACAGTAGTCTTTATAGATGCAATGTAGCTGTCTTACTTTCTAGAAATTGGGAACTTACTGTGATAAGTTTCTTGCATAGATAATTCCAGTGACAAAATTGAAAGCTTTTACAATTTTCATGTTTTTCAGAATTTTCGTTGCTTACCTTTTTTATCTTTGGAATAAGGAAAATTCCTTATACTTTTCTGTTCTTCAACCATCCTCAATGAGAGAGTTACTACTGTGATAAAGCTTGCTAACTTTCATTTGACTCATGAGAAAAACAGGTTTTCTGTAAACTAAAGATGGGAAATATACCCAGCTCCATGTATTCTTGATGTTATATAGGTTGTCTCATCTGGAGATGATCTATATAATTCACACTCTGCTTTCAATCTCTACATCAACAACTCATGAAGCTAAGAGATACAGCTCTGCTATGTTACAAAATGCAGACTCAACCCATATTTTGCAGCAGCTACTGTGCACTGCTGGGAAGTCCTGCAGTACGTGCCCACTTACTCCTGGTCCCTCACTGAGGTATTGTCACATTATGAGATGGCAAAGATCTGATTATTTTTCATAGTGTTAATGTTTGAAAATTTTTATAAAAGACACTCCAGCATTTTTATAATATTTAAACTGCATGTCTGATAGAAGAAGTAATAAATGGGATCTTCTTCATGATGTCCTGTTCCCCTAATCAAAGCAAGTAATGCTTTATTTAAACAAGAAGTCTCAACTATGTCAGTGGAATGATTTGTAGGAACAGTTTCTAAGCAAAACTGGCAGAAAAAATGCTTGCTTATGTATGGTTTTGTAAGAATAGCAGGGGTTTGTATTAAGTGGATGCAAAGAGACAATTTCTTTTACTTACTGTTTTTTACTTGGCAGATTTTAAAAGCAGCATGCTGCAGCAGGATATATTCATCAGGAAACAAGGTGTATGTTCATTTATGCTATCATATGGATTGTGGAATTATGAATATGTTTTAGTTTTAACCTGGCAAGAATATTCTATGCCAGCTGCTAAGTATTAATATTGCAGTCAGAGTGAACTAACACTGTTTTACTTCATGCCCAAGTTCTGGAAATTTCCTGATGTAATTTGCTTAGGTAAAGTCTGGGAAGTCTTTAGGATCAAGTCCTTAAAAGCAAGTCTTTGTTGAAATATCAGATCACTTCTCTCTGAAAAAGAGTATAGCTGTTACTAAATATATGTCCTGGAACAGACTTGTTTAGCAAGTAAACATACTAATTTTTACTTCAAGTTAATACCAAATTGCAAGGAAACTTGCAGCTATGCTGTATACTTGTGGGAGGTGAAGATCTTAGATAATTTGACAGATGTCACTTTAAAAGGAAGAGACAGAATTAGTAATATGTGTGTTGAGCACAGATCTGCAATCCAACATTAGTAATCTATTCCTGTCATTCTCAAATAGAGGAGAAAGTAGGTTAGTAGATGGCCAGGATGTCTCCACACTGCAACCACAAAATAAGCGCCATGCCTGAAAATGAATATATTCTTCATATACACAAAATGCAATGTATCTGCAACCCGTGATTTTTTGTTAAGTAATCAAAGTCATTGTTATCCTTAAGTTGCACTGGTAAATTAAAAGGCTTTGAATGATTTTCCGTATGTCTAACATTCTCAGTCATGACTATGTTAATTTTAAGGAAGGAAAAACTGAAATATTCGGCTAAGTTTGCACTTTAGTCTCTAAACTCAAGGCAGTTTTGAAATTTGCCAGGTCGGCGTTGGTGCCCAGCTGGGAGCCCCAGCCTGGTGGTTGAAGCGGGTGAGGTGGTGGGCCTGGTACATGGCTCCTGCTCGACTTCCAGTTCATCCGATGGGAGCTCCCGCTCCGCAGCGAAGCAGGTTGCGACTGGCGGCCAAAGCCTTCTCCCTCGGGACACCAGCTTCTCCCGAGTAGCCCCGAGTCTCTGCTACCACACCGTTCTGTCCGGGAAAAGAAGAACAGTGAGAAGCAGCAGGCACCCGAGAGCGCCCAGAAGATGCTGCCAAAACAACGTTCACCTGGACCTCGCTGGGAAGGGCCCGCTCAGCCCCGCCGCTGCCGCCCGCATTCCCACAGCAGCGG
>VZRQ01018915.1:137392-149707 GCA_013397975.1 Machaerirhynchus nigripectus | reverse complement strand
CCCCCCCGCGCCGGGCCGCGGAGGGCGACCGGCCGTGCTCCCTCCGTCCCCGGGCCGTCCGCCTGCAGCAGCCGCTCGCGTCTCCTCGGGCGGCCGCTCGCCGCGTCCTCCCCGAAATAGGCTCCCCTCCGCCAGCGGCTAAGTAGAAGTGCTGCGCCGGAGGATGCAGCCGCTGTTGCTGGAGGGAGTTGGGCACTTTTGGCATCATGGAGGTGGGAAGGAGAGGGGCCGACACCGGAGGTTCGTCCCCATGGGGAAAGCGCCCTCGGGGGCGGCCGGTTTTGCGGCCAGAAGTGACAGGGCGCCTTGCGGCCGCCACGGAATGACTACAACTTTCTCCTGTCCTCCATCACGCCTTCGATGATAATATTTTTCTCCTCCCTCCCCTGCTCCTCCCCTCTTGTGTTACACCGACAGCGACAGCAGGGTGTTGTGGGTGTTTGCAGGGAATATCTGTATGAAGGTTATGAGCAAACAAGTCCCTTCGCTGTTCCCTTTCGGGTATTGTCTGCTTTTCCTCCTTGTGTTGAAATGTGTTGCCACAAGATGTAGCAGTTATACAGCTAGTGAGTTGCTCGGCGCTTTTAGCTAAAATAACTACTTGCTGAACGCCGGTTAGTGGCGGAGGAGAACTTTTATGCACAGATACTTGCATACAGAGTAGTTGTATAATTTTAATTGGTGTGCCCCAGTTTAATGACTACTATGTAGCGTTTCTTGTAGCATCTGCAAAACGTCATCACCCAAGCAGGAAACTTGCTAACTTAAAATAGAAATAGTTGCGAAGATGGGGAGTCCGTGTTTTTTAGGTCTTCCTGTAGTTGCTTGCTTGCTTTTTGGGTTTTCTTGGAGTTTTTTTTTTTGGTTGGTAAGCAGTGAAGGGACTTGGTAATGGGGATTCGACATCCTGAACATGTATAACGCAGTCTGGTTTCTCCATTTTCCACACCGGTAGTTGTCAGACTTGTATCATTCTGTGTCACTTTTGCACATGCTCCTGCAGGTAGATTGACATGAAATGCTCTAGAAAATACCTGGGAAGGAATTATGGTATATGTTAAAGATGCTGAGTAAAGTGGCAGGCATTTTGTGCTCATCTTCTCTGGGAAACCAAAGCTGTTAGAAAAATGACAACCACCAGCCAAATTCGTAGTTTTAAGTTTATTGAGAGTAGGTTTCTTCAGTGTTGCAACTCTTGTTATGAATATGCATGCATGTAATCTGTATATGTAGGATGTTTTTTGATGTATTTCAAATACCTGCTATACAAGCTTGAAATGATTATTGTAACATAAATTATGTATCTTTATTTTAACAAAAATGGTGATCTTTGAGTACCTCTATTGAGATAAGAAAAATATTTTTTGTGAAACTCATTTTTAATATGATGATGCATTTACATTTTTCTTTCTTACAACTCATGCTGTTAGATTTTTCTGGATACTGTAATTTGCATCCTCTAATACAGATTATGGGGTTAAAAGTAATCAAAACCTTGGTGTTTGCTTGATACTATAATGTGCTGTATTTGCATGGTGTTCCTGGGTTGCATTTAATTGTGTGTCCTCACTAGGTAGCTCTCTTTGAAAATGAGCGTAAGCTGCCATGCTTGGGTTTATGTTTTGCTTTCATGCTTATGAGATATTATCAACACATATTACTTTATGTTTATACATTTTACAATGAAGTATCTTGCTGGAAATCAGTAGACCCTGAAATACAAATACATCAGTATATTCATAGACATTGGCTTATATATGTGAAAGATTGATGCCAGATCAAACTAATAAGCATGCCATATTTGCAGTGCAGTGTGTTTATAGGAGCCTGTGCCGTCATCAATTCTAAACTTGTGATGCCTTGTGATGTTAACGGAGGTTGTGAGTTTTGGAGCAGTGCACAAGGCTGCTGGCCCATACTGGATCACAGCTGCATCGCTGCTGATGCCAGTTTTGAGTGGATAATATTTACCCATATAGCTCATTTGGCACTTGTGCAGAGCTTCTTTCCCAGCCTGGCCTTCGTGTTTGTGGATGAAAATCCCTTTGGTTGGCTCCTGTGAGAGTTATGTCCCTGTTGCCTTTGGTAGTACAGGCCTTCGCAGAGTGTACCGCGTGTGCCGTGGTTGATCTGACCTCACCTCTGAAGGTCTGGTATCAGCTCACGTCTCACACAGGCATTTGAAGATTCTGGTTTATTAAGAACAGAAACCCTCAACACCTTGATTTAGGAAATTCTAAAAATATTTTCTGAATCTCTAATAGGAAAAAAGCAAAGAAGGAAAAGTGCTGGCATCCATAACTATTGCACAAACTCATTTTTTTTAAAAATGGCAATACCATGTCAGTATCAAAAAAAGGCTACTTGGAAAATAGAGGTGAAATTAGAGAAAATAATATTTTAAAAATATTTTATTCTTTTAAAATGCGCTACAACATTGCAGCAACATTTTCCATTGGATGTTATCTTCTATATCTTGATCTAGAGTGGCCTCATGGCTTCACTGTATTGATTTGAATTTATGTTTTGAGGTTTTGAAATGAAAAGACTGGGATGGACTTGAATCCAGTTGCATCTGTACATTTCTACTGTATAAGAACTGTCTCTTGTTTACATTTTAGTGTAGCTTGTAAATATCTGTCATTCTGTCAGTTGTTTTATATACCCATAACTTACGTGTGGTATATGTGGTCACTTAAGAACCTTGCAGTAGATGTTATCAGGAATTTAGGAGGACTGTTATGCGGTATTATTTTACATACTGTATGTGTGATTGTGTGACTAAATCTTGTGCCATAACTCACATAATTGCAGTCACACAATTTCCTGTTTGAAGTTTCTTGACTTCTTGACAGTTGCTTTGTGTGTAACTAAAAATATTAAAGTGCATAACTGCAAAGTGCTGTTTTGTAAATGGAGAATGTTCAGGCCAATGCTGACAAGGCAGAGAGTCAGAAGAGATTCCATAGATTGCCTTTGGTTGGAAGGACTGTAAAGATCATCTAGTTCCAACCCCCTGCCATGGGCAAGGACACTTCCCACTAGACCAGGTTGCTCAAAGCCCCATTCGGCTTGGCCTTGAACACTTCCAGGGATGCAGCAGGCACAACTCTACAACTACCAGAGGGTCAACCTGTTCCAGAGTCTCACCACCCTCCAAGTAAATAATTTATTCCTAATAGCTAATCTAAATCTACTCTGTATCAGTTTAAAGCCATTGTCCCTTCTCCTGTCCCTTCATGCCCTTGTAAAAAGTCTCTGTCCAGCTTTCTTATAGGCTTCGTTTAGGTACTGGAAGGTGCTGTGTGGTCTGCCTGGGGCCTTCTCTTCTCCAGGCTGAACAACCTCAATGCTCTCAGCCTGTCTTCATAGCAGAGATGCTCCAGCCCTCTGATCATCTTCGTGGCTTTTGTCTGGATTCTTCCAGCAGGTCTGTGTCCTTATGTTGAGGCCCCTGAGCTCAACATTGTTCTCCAGGTGGGGCCTCAGCAGAGTGGAGTAGAGGAGCAGAATCTCCTCCCTTCATGTTCTAGACATGCTGCTTTTGGTGCAGCCCAGGATATGGTTGGCTCACTGGGCAGTGCTATAGTGTCTGGTAATTAAGCATAATGCTTTGTAAGTTATTTTTTGTGTGTGCTGTTGGCTTTCAGTACTCTGCTAAAAGCAAAATAGAATGCCAAATAAAACTTTGAATTAATACAACAGGAATGCAAATACTAGTTTTCAGATTTGAGCCCAAATTAATATATGATGGCAAAATGGTAAATAAACCTATGCCATGTATTTGACAGTCTTTGAAGAAGTTATGTTGTACGGGTAGCAATTTTTTTGGTAACTTTTTTCCTAAAATTTGATAAATGTGTATTATTTGTATTTATTGTCACCTAAAATGTAATGGTAGTTGTTGTGTACCTTTGTAGTACAGAGGTACAGTTTCTTTCCTCCTTAAGTTTCCAGTCTAGAAAATGGTACTAGATGCCAGGTTGTATCTGTATGCTACATACCATATAATAGTCCGTGAACACAAAAGCAACCTGAATCTTATTAAAACTTCCAGAGTTGTTGTTTTCCGTTGTTTGCTTGTAGTGTAAAACCTCAGCTACTTTTTTTGCTTTAACAGTAAGTTCTCAGTAAGTTTGTTGGTTTTTATCATTCAACTGCAGATTAAAAATTTTATGGATTTGGCCAGTTTCTATGGGAGCAGAGAAGAACAGGAACACTTTTTGTATTTAAAAATGATGGCGTATATTAACTCAGAATGAGCACAGCAATCATAAAAGGTTATTTAGGCTGGCTGTAGCATGAGCAGGTGTTGTCTGAGATTAATGTTGTGCTAGTGATACACACAAATTCTAGCTTGTGATACTATTGCTAGTTTTGTTGAAGATGTGATTCTCATAGTAAGCTGATGCTTATGCCAAATTCTTAGGAGATCTTGTAGCATGTCCAAATGAGAAATGGAAAAGGAAACGTTTTTTAATACAGATCCTTGTTTGAATCTGGTGTTCTAAAAGGCGAGTGCTGTAGCAAATAGAGTAAATTAGTCCTTGGCCAACTGTTTTGTTTTAATTCTGTTTTATTCTGCCTGGAATGGAATTTCCCATTGACCTATTCCATTTTAAATGGAGAGAGAATTGATATAAGGACAGCATGTTTTTATTTATTATCTCCGTTCAAATAAAAAACTTACTTCTCTCATTCTTTTTTTCCCCCTCTGTTTTTTTCTTGTTTGCTTTTTCTTTCAGCAAGTAATTTTGTCTGCACCAGGATGAAGTAAACTCGCTTCTTAGTAATAACTGTGGTCTGCAGTCTTGACATTTCTTCGGGTTTTTTTAGAGCCTGATTATCCTAAATAATTGCAAGATACTGTTGTGACTGCTGAGAAACTCTGTCATATATATGTGCATCATGATCAAAGTTAGTTCTATAGAATTTTGCTACCTTAAGAATTGAGATTATGGAAATACGACAGGCTTAAATAATCCGTTATGCTCTTTGTGTTCTTGGTATAAGGTTGTGTTTTTAAGTAGTACTTGCTCCCAATCCATTTACTCCCATACTAAATTTTTTGCTTCCATGCTGAGCTTTTTTACACAAGAAAAAATGTTGAAGTTAGTAAATTGTGTTTATGCAGTAGAGTATTTCCTGAACTGGAGCTAAAAAGCATAAAAGCACACAAGTGGGAGGAAGAAAAGCTTTATGAATTTCTTTCTATTTGGCTTGGTGTGTTTCAGCTCCAAAAGAGGAAAAGGGAAATTTAGTTTGCCAAATTCCTCTGAGTGGATTTCAAGGGGGTAGAGGAAGAAGAGTGGTCAGGGTTTCTGTTGAGAATGCCAGTACTTCAGTTGTGATCGTTGGAGAGCAGTTAAACAGAAGCTGTCCACCATAATATAACCCAGTTTTTCAGGTGTTGCAAGTGGAAAGCTTCTAATAATTGCTGAAAATAACAAGTACTGCACTTTATTTTCAGTACTTAAGGACAAAGCTCACTAGCAGTAGGGAAGCGTTAGTGAGCATCAGAAGGTATTTTGGATCCCCTATTTCCCATCATCTTGACTCTATCCTTAGTGAGATGCTTTGTTTGGAATAGGAAGTAAGGGTCTGCTTCCTTCCCAGGCACCTTCTCTCTGGAGGTCTTACTCCTTTCTTTCATTCCTGAGTAGAGTGCTGGGATACACCAGCAGAAAAATCTTGGCACCTAGGCTTTCCCTGGGGAGGATGTGGTAGGTGGCAGGAACATGACTGCTTGTAAGCTTTAATCCACCTCAAACTTAGTCCTGGAAGAAGGGAGCAGAAGGTCTTAAGTGAAGTTGGGCATGCTGAAGATGCTGGGGGAAGACTGGATCTGTGCGACCCTTCAGGATGGGATGGGTCCATGCTGGAGGGATTGACTGACATCAGAGTGACTATATTATTAATTTTAATCATCACTTAAATCAGTGAGCAGGAAACCCTGATTAAATAATTGTTTTTAATTTTATTTTGCATTTGTGCTTAATTATTTTTCCTAAAGAAAAGTTGATTCTAATTGGTCTAATTTGAGCATACCTCTTTCTAGGCAGGAGGGGACACATCTATATGCATTTATTTAAGGAGTTATGCAGCTTAGATTCTTAATGTTTAAGAAACATAATTCCCCATGCTTTAGACAGCTTTTAGCTAACTTAGTTAAATAAAATGAATTCTAATTGTGCATGTACATAATAAGAAACAAATATATCCAAATGTGCTTTGTATTTAAACCAGATAAAGGAGAATTATCTGTAGTTTGTGAAATGGGTCAGTTACTTCTGGTCACTGTGCCTTACGAGATTTGGAGTTAATAGATCCTTCTTGTCCATCCTTTTGAAGAGAAAGCCAGGCTTTCCTGCTTTCCAAGTTGTCGGTTGCTCTTTAGCAGTTCTGAGTGAACCAACTGTTGAAGTGGTTGAACAAATGAAAATGGCCAAAGCAGTTGCTGGTGAAAGCTGATCAAGTGCTTCAAAACTCCAGTTCAGGCAGCTCACCCACAGCTTCCAGTGATGTGATGGTCTAGCTGCCAGCAGAGCATTAAAGTTTATAATGTTTGAATGTATTTTTCTCTTTTATGAATTTAATAGATCATAAACTTTAAACCTCACCATAGATTCTTATTGCTCCAAGCTCCGATTAAAACATTTGGTGCTGAAGCGTGTTTTTAAAATATACAAATAAGAAAAATTGCCTGCCTTGTGCTCAATAGCTTTATCTGGAGAGGCTCTGAAGCTGACAACTGTCCTCCAAGGATTTAGAGGGAAAGCTAAGGACTGTTGAGTGACTACACAATTGTGACAAGAATCTGGTCACTTTGGAGTGGCAAAGTTAATTTACTGGAGCTTTTACGTGAAACTGGGCATCACGGAGAAGGTAGGTATTCCCTAGGACCACCTCTGCTTGCTGAGAGGTGGCAGCAGGAGCATTAAGCAATGTATCTCACCTCATCATATCTGCAGTTTTAAGTAGGTGGAAACTTAAAGCTGCAGTGCTTTCTTTATAATGTCCTTAAGAACAAAGCACTCTGAACTTCAGATTTTAGGAGATGGGGATGGTGGTAAGAAACTCCAGAGTGCCTTTTAGAGGAAATGAAGCCTGACCATAATTATTTTGGGGATTGAGGAGTACTAGATTCCATTTCTATGGACTTCTAATAGATCTATACCTGCAAGAGAAAAATAACAAATTTTTTTGAGGAATAAAGGATATCCTGATGCTTTTAGAAAAATCTGTTGTATGATGTCACATACATGCAGTGTTTTAGCTATTTAATTTTGTAACTACCTTGAACTGAAAGCATACAGATACTTCAAGCTCTGTCTTGCATCTGTAACTTTTGGTGGATTGCTTTTTTTTTTTTTTTAAATAAGTAAACAAACTTCTGAACTATATGCTGAAGGGCAAGATATTGGAAAGTAATCTTACAAATAAATACATGAGTTTCATAAATCCTGCAAGTCTGAAACAGTATAATTTAAATCCTGGTCTTTCCTCTATGGGTCTGTGATCCTCTTGGGATCACGCAGATTGAACAGCAGAGGTATTTCCCATTTCCGTTCTCCACCATGGAACTCTTTGGCTCTTGGTTCTGTGGAGGCAAACTCAGATGATGCTACAAGTAGGAATTGTAATACTACATTTTTTCACTCCTGTGGCTTAGACTAATCCGACCTGTACACTGCATAGCTGTATTTGGTAAATACTGGTTTTTTTCTAGCTAATGATGTGTTCTCATAGGTTCCACAGTTTTGTCCTAAATTTTGCAACAGTACTTTAGCCGATTTTTTTGGTGTGTCCTAACACCCTCTTGCTAACTACTTTGCCTCTCAAGGATGTTATAGCCTTTGTTATTTCTTAGATTATTCTTAGTAAAAGTGATGAGAAAAGTTGTGTCCTTTTAAGAAGTTGGTATTTTTATTATAAAGCAGTGGAAAATAAAATCCAGACATTATTAATAATAATCACTTTAACATCAGTAGAATATTCAAGAGTGGTGGTGGTCTAGAGGCTGTGATTATCTTCGTAAAGTAAGTTTTTTTGTTTTAACTGATAGCAGTGATTATAAAGAGTGCTTTTATCAGTATTACTAGCATTTTTGTTTGGTTTTATTCAGGGTTTTTTTGGCAATTCAGTTATTCCTTGCGCTGGTGGCTTTTTGGGTTGCTGTGTCTTTGATACATGTTTTAGAAATTTCTTGACTATTAAATTAATGTCATGGTTTAGTTTCAGTAGTTTATTCACAGTACTAAGCTTTGGTAAGAGGCTCTCTTGTAAGCTTTCTACAAGCTTTAACTTTGAATAAAGTGGAGTAATTCTTTTTATAGTACCTGTGTTCTTAGTCTTATGAAGGGTCACTGTGAGGAGTGGGATTTTGATATTTTAAAGCTACTCTAGGATTCAAGTAGAAGTAATTCCTGAAGATGCAGATTTGAAATTTTTAAATGAGATTTAAAAAGCACTTTTTGCTACGAATGTTATAGCCTCAGTATGTGGTTGTTTTTTTTGAAGTTCATTGCTTATTTAATTTACTTATACATCCGATTGATTATTGCCTCTTTCTAATGAAATTATGTTATTAAATGATTGTGATACAAATAATGCCTGAGAGGAGTTACAACAGTATTCAAACTGAAAAGCAAATATCATGTTGGTCTTCCTTGTTAGGTGGTACTTTGTATTCTGCATCCCTACATGTTTTTTTCAGTTGTTTGCCTGGTACATGCTGCCATATCCAGAGCATGCAAGTGGTTACTGTTAAGGAAGCAGCAGTTTTATATGTCCTGAATGTACACATTTTTATATATACACAAACCACTGTCTCAGTGAACAGTTTCATCATTAGGAATGCTAATGTTGCTGTTAGGACCCTGCATTTCACAAAGCAGTCTCATAAACAAGCTAAACTTACAGAAGATTTCAGCTGCTTTTTAGTAAAAATATTCTAAGTTCCTGTTGCTTATTATTACATGCCTCTTAAAAATTTGTTTCATTTTTTTCAGATATGTAATTTTGTTAAACCTGGTGACGATTGCAGATGGTGCAAAGTTTGGCAGCTGGATTAATCATGCTAGTTTTGCCGTGTCATGAGTTTTAGTTTTTGGTTTGCTGTTTGCTTTCAAACAGAAAAACAGAAGCAGTAAAGAAGTAAAGTAAAAACAGAAGAAGTAAAGTTCACAACAGCCTGTTGTGCATTAGATGATACATTAATACTGTATTTCTTATATTTTCTCCCTATTTGTTATACTTGCAACATATATCATAATTTGGGTAGGAAAAACTGAAGCTATGACAATGAAATAATCTCTAGTAAATTACCTTAATAGTGATGGGGTTTAGGCTTTTTTCTCCCCATGTTGTGTGATTGCTAGTTGACCTGATTTGTTCTCTTGGCTAAATCACAACATGCTGTTCTCTGAGCTTTTCACTTGTTTTTTACTTCCAGAGAAGTGCAAACAACAGGCACCAGTCTCTGCCAGCGTCTGACACCACCTTCCTGCTGTTTCCCTTAAATCTTTCTCTTCAAGTTTGCTCAAACCAAAAAAAAAAAAAAAAAAGGGAATTTTTACTGCTATTTTTACTTTTTATGTGTGTTGTTCTTTTGGCTGTGAAATCCCATCTTTCTAAGGGAAGCAAGCGATGAGGCAGCAATACCAGTGACTGTCAGAAGTTGCAGAATTTGGCAGTGTGCCACCATCCCTGCTGTCCCTGGGTGGGGTGTGTGCTCTCTCCTACACCACCAGGTCACTCAGCCTGCCTTCTCCCACTGCCAGTTTCCCTTCCTGGCTGGTGCTGGGCTGCAAGGGTGACCTCCAGTGCCATCCTGCTTCTCTGCTTCCCCTGTGCTTCTCTAAGCAGCGGTCCTCCTGCTCAGTTTTCATTTGTGCGCACTGTTGGTGTTGCTGGTGGGAGGGCAGTCTTTAGATACAGGGAGTGGGTCAGTGCAGTAGGGGAGGAACCTTCCAGATGTTCGACCTCCCAAGCTCAGTTGGAGGTGAGCTCAGTGACACGGTGGTGCAAGGATGTACTCAGGAGTCTCCTCCCGTGTCCCACAGCAGATCACCATGCAGGAGCTCTCCTGCTCTAGTGCTGGCAGCAAGAGTGAGTGTTTTATGCAGTTAGGATTTGGCAGCCAAAGGCAGCTGTGTCTAGAAAGACTGGAGAGGAATGCTGGTTTATCTGACGTGTCAAAGTTCTCACTGACCACGAGTAACCACTTGAGAAAAGATGAAATCCAGTTTTAAGGTTGTTGTGGATAACAGTTCAAATGAGAGATTTTTTGGGAAATAACAGATTTTGTAAGCATTTTTCAGTCTTTAATGAAATTGCTTTTGCTTTTTTAGGTTTAAGTTATGACAGGTTCTTACAAATGCATTTCGTTACATCCATTGAGTCATGGAATTTATTGGGTTTGTTGTATCAGTGATCCAAAGATAGTGCGTGGAAGAGCTTATTTCTGAAAAATAAGCCA
Source organism: Machaerirhynchus nigripectus (assembly GCA_013397975.1). NCBI lineage: Eukaryota > Metazoa > Chordata > Aves > Passeriformes > Dicruridae > Machaerirhynchus > Machaerirhynchus nigripectus. The sequence goes on along the minus strand of VZRQ01018915.1, from coordinate 139,227 downwards.
TTTTTAGTGGCGTTTGCTCATTTGGTATATCTTGTTAGCCTGTAGTACTCACAGAACAGTGTCTTGTTGTGTGAAAGCAGTAGATGAAAGAGTGAATTAGTGTTTCAGGTAACTACCAAAATAGGTAGCATGACTAGCTATTAGGGATGGAAAGGGTTTAATTAGAGACTAAAGTGATTTTATTTTAACAGTTAGACCCAAACCTGCCTGGTGTACTCAGTCATTTGTGTTGATATTTGCTACCTTGTATTTAGAAGCTTTCCTGTGGTTAGACTTTATCGCATGTTCATATTTACTGTGGCAATGCAGGAGCTGAAAGGGACGTGGCTGCCAGCTCTGGGGGCGTGTGGTGTGTGTTGGCCCTGCTGGCGATGGTCGCTCCCACTGGGCACAGGCAGGGCAAGGAGGGCAGCCTCCAGCTCAGCCTGTTTGTTCTTCAGGAAACTGCTGTTGGTGAAACTTTCTCCTTATTGATGTGTTTTTATTCAGTTGGCTTTGACTAGTGCTTAAGTTTCAGTTGTGTTTTTGTCACTGGGATAGTGCTAAAGCAGCAGGCTGGGGTCAGGAATGTGGTGGATATCCCCAGGTACCTGGAGACTCGTCAGGGCTTGCGCTGTGTACAACTGTAAGGCACTGGACCCATTTGTTTGTGTTTTCTTACTGACGGAGGTAAGCCTTGTCTGGTTCTGCATCTTCTCTTAAGTCCATCATATGTTTGGTGATAGATGTATTCAGTTTTAAAGCATTTTCCATGTGGTTAGCTGGTGCTTAGTTACCCCAAAATGGATCAGTTGTGTTAGATGTGCGCCAGATAAAAGACATCCCGATTTGTCAGACGTTGGTAAGGTGTGCTGCTGCCTCCCAGTAGCGTGGTCTGTTCTATCTCTGTCAAGTTGGCTGCAGGAAGTAGGCTCCACAAAGCCCATTTTAACCATCCAAGGGATTTCATGGTACTCCCCTGCTTCTGGTGTGAGCTATTTTAAGGAGAAATCCTACTTTATCTTCTGTCAGATGGGGAGGAGAGGTTGGATCACACTTGTTTTTGCTAAATTATGCCTGCAGTGGTCCACAGAAGGCAGTGTAGCATCCTGAGCTCTCAAGAGTAAAAGGGCAGTAGTACTATGAGTGTTCAGGTGCTTCTACATGATGGATGATGTTAATTACAGATAAGCATTTTTACTGGTGTCTTGAAGTATGTTTTGAACATATACTTGAAAATATTATTTTCTTTCTCAATTTGCGATATCAAAGACTTATAACTCTGCTCTTTCCTAATTTCTGGTTGCCCCTAGGGCTTTAACTGCATTTACATTTTGAAGTTTTATTCATGTCATTGCAGACTGTGTTCCATGAGGTTCGCTTAGCCAGCAAGATGGGCAGTTCTCAGGAAGGGACCGAGTTAAAAGGGATGAAAATCCCTTCTGTTTTTTTCTTCTAAAACTTGAATGAAAGTGATCGTATAGCAAAAAAGAAAGCTGGTTTAAAATTAGACGATGAGCTTTGGATAGGAGAAATGGCTGTAATGCAAATTTCTTTAATGATAATGCTGAGCAACAGTAAAACTGAATTTTTGACAGATGATTACATAGGATGTTTCTTTGTGTGTGAACTGAGTGGGTTTTAAATTTTAAAAATGTTCAGTACTCAAAGTTGCAACTGAATTCAGTGTGTACTGTTGGTATCAACAGGCTTTGTAGCTGTCCTGTAAGAAGAATGAGTAAAAAGCTTGAAATATTTCCCCACCATAGCCTTAAGCTCAATTTTTTACTGATCCATGTGTCATTGCATAGAAGCCTTTTTTTTTTTTTTTTTTTTTTTTCTTTTAAAATGGGAAA
>VZRQ01018915.1:64808-137366 GCA_013397975.1 Machaerirhynchus nigripectus | reverse complement strand
TTCTCTACCTGTAGAATGGGAACAATGCTGCAAGGTCCCAGAAGAATGTAGGTGTAGTCATTAACATGTCAGCTCTGTGTGTGTGTAATTTGTCTAGCCATGTTCTGAGAGTCTCCTCCCTACAAAGGACTTTGAGGAAATGAGTTTCTTCCCCTGTTCAGTGAAACTTGGATTGTTTGAGATGCAAATTTAAAAAAACAACCAACCAACCAAGGTTTGGTTCCAACCTGAAGGAATAGTAGCTAGTTGCCAGATTCTCTGAGCACCACCTGGACAGGCTGCCTCCAAGAGAAAACAGTGAGCCATCTCACAGGTAGCATAGCCTGCTCAGCAGAGAGAACAGGATCCCTGTTGCACGAGCTGTCTGGTGGTGTGGTGTTTTGTGGTGAATCTTGTGATTCTGCAGTGTCAATATCTTAATATATGGGTTTTTTTGTTTCAGTTTTTTGTAGTTTCTATGCAGTGTGGGCCATACAGGTATTTTGAAAAAGGAGGAAATTGATGGTGTTACTGGAGGTTAATACCTCTTTCTTAAAATGTTGTAGTACAAAAGCCAAAATATTTCACGTGTCTTGTAATTACAATTAGTGATGAATTTACTGTCCTAGTTTAATCTTAGAGGTGTAATGAACATATTTTCATGTTGGATGTTAAAACTGTATGGAGGATGATGTTCTAATTGATCACAATGTAATAAATGAAATAGATTAATATATTTGGAAAGACTTATGATCTTTTTTTTTTTTAGTTTCTTATTTAGAACATGTTCTTTGCCATGTAACAGCAAGAACAATATAGATTAAGAGTTAGGTACTGTGGTCAGCAGTTTGTCCTGTGTGCTCCAGGGAGCAGAGCACTTGCCTCAAGGGTCAGTGGGCTGTCTGTACTTGGGAGATTTTGAAGATTATGAGGGTAGAAATGGTAGTAGGAGCTACAGAGGTAAGGAGATTAGGAAGTTCAGGGAATTAACAACTGAAATACACTTCTACTGACACAAATGCAGCTTTCAAATACTAAATGACTGGTATTGTAACTCAGAAAAATAATTTTTTTTTATTAAATTATTGAGGGCTTTTGGCCTGCCTCTCTACCTTATGGGTAACTTCAAAAAATTTTATTTGTGGAAAAGCTGCACATCTTCTATTTCTTCCTTCATAGTTTACTTTTTCTGAGGAGGGTGAGAACCAAATGCCCTATGGGAAAGAGACATTGCTTGCTCTGTTCCTGCTCAATAGGTGACCTCTGCTTTTAACTTCCTTTCCACTCCTTCTTCAGATAGCAGAAGCTACTGTTTATTTTTGATATGTGCAAAAGGCCTGTGCCATTTTAAATTCTTGCAGAACAGCCATTTCGTGGACTAGAGTGTTTAGAGCTCTCAGTTTGCTTCCTTATAACTGAATGCTGCAAATAAAATTTGCTGTACTTTCTGTTATTTCTCTAGGTAGAGGTTTCTTCTTCAGGACTGCTCCTGGCTTTTAGTTCTTCTCAGCATAGAAATAAGTGGAGGGATGGAATGTAGTGAGCCTTTTGTTCAGAGTGGGATGCATTTGAGAGTATCACAAAACTGGTGTTATCTTGTGACCCGTTAGTCTGCATCGCCAACAAGTGACCCATGAACTTGAGTGTGCTTCTCCCTGCTTGCTGCCTCTTCCCCGAGGGGACAGGGAGCGTCTGGTTTTGCAGCAAATGAAGCTGAAATGGGCAAGTTCTGCTGCTCTCTTTCTGTTTGGATACCTTTTACCAAGTTGCCTGCAAGCCAGACTAATTGCTGCACATTTCTCTACATAGATGAAGAGGGAGATGTAGAGATAGGCAGGCAGCACGTCACCTGTGTATGTGCAGCCCAGGCTGTTAGTTTTTATCTCTCTTGACATAGTATTGTGTTCGAGGCAGATGTTTGCTATGTAGACAGGCAGTCTTCTAGTGTTCTGCCACAGATGTCTTGTATAACTTTGGCCAAGACAATAGGTACTTTCTGTAAAATAGACATAGTTTTTTCTTACCTTATACGGGGATTGTAAGCATAAACTTGTCTGTGCATTGTATATCTGTTTATTGTAGCGTGAGTGGTACAGTGTAATACATCAACATTGATACTGCTCTATAGGACACTAGCAAGGACTTGTTTTACTTTTGATTGACAAAGGCAACCCAAAGGAGTGCCATCATATTTTTTTTTAACTTTTCTTCTGAATTTGTAGCGTACAATCATAAACCAATGTATTTAGTGTCAGAACATTGATTTTAACTCTGAAGAAAGGAAAGTTACTGCTTTTGACCTTGTAACTGTATAGGAAATCTTCCCTTTCCAGGAGAAATCTGCATGGAACCCTAGATAGGTTTTTTCAAGGCTTTTTGGGAGATTTTAGAGAGGTTAGGATCACATCTATGCATACGCAGACTATCGTGGTCAGAGATAGCAAGAAACATGAGGTGGATGTGTTAGTTGGCTATCCAGTTGCTGCCAGAACTGACAGTTGTCTGGAACAAAACTTCATTAAAAGCACTTTAAAAGAGGGCTTTGTATCTCTGATTATTCTGTCACTGTAGCAGATGTTCAAATCAGATGCTGTCATTAAAAATGAGTTTTACTGAAGATGCATTTGTTTTTCAGTATCTATATATTTGTTCTAAATGGACTAAATGCTTAGACCAGTACTTTAGACAGTGGGAATCAACTAGTCAATAAACCTGGTCTCTGGTATCACTTTCTTTAGCAGTGAAGAGTGCAAAATGGTCAGTGAGGACTGTGTTAACAAACCTGTTTGTTTCTTTGGAACATTCTGGCTCTGGCAGTTTGCTATTAAGTGGTAGAAGTTGGTGTTGTTGAAGACCCACCAAATCCTTCTGCCAAATAAGAACTTGTTCTTTGCTTACTCTTGGCAGTTCAGAGTAATATAGAGAACAGTTGCAAGTGAGGAATCCAGACCTTTTAAAAAGCGAGTAAATGTGACACTTGGGATTATATAGCAACAAGTTTCAAAGGAATGGATACCATTCATTTGTGTATCATTCGTGTACCAACATGTAATGAACATGTTCTGAATATCACCTGTATAGTTTGTATATGTTCAGAGTGTTGTCTTGTCAGGCTTGTTCTGCATGTGGTGTTGTAGCCAGCAACTTGAAATACCTGGTTTTAGCACATTTTTTATTATTTAAACTCCTAATAGTATGAGTTTAGAGAAGGTCTTATAAATTAGGGCATTTCCAAAAGGGATATTATTTACTGTTGTTGCTTTCCCTTGGTGTATTTTTTGTAGTGGCTTTTCTGTTTTATTGATATAGGAGGGCTTTCATGATGGGGAAAGATGTTGCAGATTGGGATTTTGACATAGCAAGTACACGCTGATGCTCAATACTAAGAGCCTAGAAGGGATTACTGGACATGGAGAGGGATTTTGGATGTGGGGAATTATTCTTCCAGTGGGCTGTTCTTCAGTGGGGCACAGCATGTTTCTGTTACAGTGCCCATGAACTCATCTATTGAATATAGTTAAGGTGTGCAAAGGAGAGGCAAAAATACAGTGATACTAGTCTTCAACGTGTAGCTTCCTAAGTGTCGTTGAGGGTTGTCAATTCCAGATAAACAGCTTTCGATCTATTAGTAATAAAGAAATACAGAATCATCAAGGTTGGAAGAGACCTTCAAGGTCATCCAGTCCACCCATTAGCCCTGCACTATCATTGAAACCATTATGTATCACCCAGATCCCGGCACCTCTTAAACACCTCCAGGGCTGGTGCATCCACCACCTCCTTGGGCAAGTTATTCCAGTGCCTGACCACCCTAACAGTGAAAAAAGAAAAATTAATATTTAATCTGAATTTCTCCTGTCTCATCTTAAGGCCGTTTCCTTGGGTCCTCTCACTGCAGGCAGCGTAGGAGAAACCGGCCCCCACCTCACTTCAGCCTCCCTCGAGGTGGTTGTAGAGAGCGATGAGGTCCCTCCTGAGCTTCCTCTAGACTTAAACAACTCGTTCAGACGTTCTGCATAGCACTTGTTTTCTACACCTTTCACAAGCCTTGGTGCCCTTCACTGGACATGCTCCAGCACCTCAATGTCCTTTTTAAAGTGAGGGGCCCAGAACTGAACACAGTATTCAGGGTGTGGCCTCACAATTGCGGAGTACAGGGGGAAATACACTGCATGTTCTTTCGATTGTTCGTTTTTCCTTCATTCCCTTCATTCATCACATTAAGCATTATTCAACAGACTCAGGAAGGACCTTGTCGTGGTTCTGTTGCTCATAGCAGTATTTGCTATGCTAACGCTTCCTGTACACAATGCACATAGAGTTAGAGTGAAAGTCTGGGAAATGGATAGATAGATGCCATGTTGAATGTTCTGTGCTATATCTTATCTTCTCTTTACTAATGATTTCATACTTGCCAACTCCTATCACTAATACAAAAAACCCCCACACTGCAAAAATAACGGCATAATAATTTCTGGGGCAAGATGAGAAAAGTTTGGTGAAGAATTCCTTCAGGAAAAGCTATAGCAAAAAAGAAAAATCTGGCTAAAACCTGACCTATTATATGGTTTTACATGCCAAATAAAACTAAGTGTTGATTCATTTTCTGAATGATGAACTAAATTGAAATGAGACAGCATGCTATTGTTTCAATGAGTATTGCAAAAAAAGTAGCTTTCAGACCATCAGCATCATTAATTTACACTTCAGTCTTGAAAGCTGTCGTCGACATACAGGTTACCATTTTTTATTTTTGGATGTAATTTTTGAAGGTGCTCAGTCAGTTGTAGCTTTTTTTTTTTTTTTTCAGGTCTTTCTATTACTTGCATTACTGTTGGTCTTTCTTGGGTGCTGCACTGTACCTCAAACAGGTTGTATTTATACCTGTCCAGTTGTTGTCTGTGGAACCGAAGGAAAGTGCAATTTCTTGTATGCAATACATAGGGAAAATACTGTCACTCAGAAATTTCTGAGAGTTCTTCATTGCTTCAGGAGGCCCAAGCATTAGTCTTGAGCCAGGTGTGGCTTTCAGGCAATTCAGTTGTACTTTCAGGGGGTAGGATTGGTAGAGGGACTAGTCAGAAATGAGGCATTGCTGGATTGCCTAGGACATAGTTGCATGCCCAGTTACACTAGAATAGACCCTGGGGATCTATTGTCCTCTCTGTTGTATGAATCACTTGCTCCCTGAGCTCTGAATAACCCATTCTGAGCTACCATCCTTGTGGCATATACCCACTTGCATGAGTATATGTTGTTGGTCTGTCGCCAAATTCAAGCATTGGTAGGCAACTCATAAATTATCTCTGCCTCTGCTGCCCACAGCCATCTGATGAGACACATAATCCTCAAGAGATCCCTAGAATACAGCGCCTAGCTGAAGGCAGGGAGAATTAAATGTTCTTAAATTGTTACCCACGAATGTCTCCTAGCTGGTCTGGAGTTGGCCCAAGTGCTTTATTCGTATGTCTTTCTTCACGGTATTGGCAGGGTATCCCTCAGGAACATATTTCTCTGTAATTCACTTCTCTTTTCCAGGTTGCCGGCCACAGAGTTGAAATCCAAAAACTGGCAGCACAGATGTGAAGTCTAAAGATCATTACGATTTTTTTTAATGTTAAAGAATTGATTTCTGTTGTAGAATGATTTGCAGAAAATTACTTATCTATCCAGCAGCCAAAGTTTTCTTTATTTTAGATCAAATTTCTGGACTGTTGAACTTTGGGAAAAGTGAAATAAACAACATTCAAGAGCTACAGTAATTTAAAAAAACTTCCAAAAGGAAATAGACTGCTGCATCTTGGGGAGAGAAGGGACATGGAATATTTTCCTGTTCTTTGGGCACCAGAAGAATTAATTTTGATTAACCTAGCAATCTATCCAAAATGCATTTCCTTGTCAACTTTTTACTTCATGGGAAATTGGTTAGAAGTTACTGTGTTTGAATTTTTTTTGTCCACATCAGAAAAATCTTTAATTCTCTACTTAGTATTTCAGTAAGTTTCCATCCTGCAATTATAAAACTATAATCAGCAGATATAAATTTATAATATTTGTCCAAAACTGCTGTCTTTTTAGGTTCATAGTAAAGATTTTTTTTTTTCTTATACTTTTAGTTTTACCACGGTTGTGCTTTTTTAGGCCAAAATTTGGCAGTTAGATTATTTCCCTCCCACAGGTTTTATGTAGACCAAAGCCTGATCTCTCTGCTAATTATGTCTTTACCCCTCAGCCTCCCGTCAGCAGTACTTACCTCTTGCATGCCCACATTCCTCTGCCTGTTCTTTTGGACAGTATTTCTCATTTTAAGAGGATCAATTTGGAGAATAAAAACTCTCTTTAATAAGAAAAGCCTGTTAAGTTTACCTAGGCACCTTAGCAGTGATAGGGGCGGTGTCTGCTGTGTTACGTGTTTCAGTGTTTTCAGGTGCTGAGAAATACTGCATTTTCACTGTGCTTTAAAATGACTCTTGATTAATTCAGTGGATTCTGTTTTTTCCTTATCCTGGGCTTAGATATGTCTCTCTGTCATTAGGATTTTCTTATCTTTTATGATCTTTTCAAACAGCTAGTTTCACTTGAACATCAGGATGTATTTTTATCCTTTCCTGTTTCATCTACTGCCACTGTTAGCTTCAGATACAGCTAAGGTTTTCAACTTGAATGTAGTACCCTGAACTTTTTCATGTTACCTGTTGTTTGGAGGTTATAGTAGCTACATAGTCTTCTGTAAAAGAAGTTAATCCTGCTCATTAGGAAGTTAGTGATTTTAAGCATTTCTAAACTCACAGATTAAACTTCATCGTGAGTAATCTGTAGCTGTTTGTTACGTATTTTGGATGAGCTGTAACCCTGGGGCATTGGTAAGTAGTGTCCTCTAGGGTTTGGTTATGTAGCTATTGTCGGGACATAAATATAGTTCTGGGATTTTATTTTATTTGCTTTGCTTTAAACCTCAGAGATTGTCTCTTGCTCTCTGCCCTACTGACTGCTGATTTCGATTGAGTAGGACCTTCTTGACTTCAGGACTGTGATTCACTCTGGATGGTGATGTACTTCAAAGCCTTCTGCTAAGAATGGGCTGTATTTTTGCTGTTACCTTGAAATGGAACTCTTCTCAAATTAAAACCGCTTGGCTTTATGCCATTTTACTAGCATCTCAACTTGATTTCTTAGCACTTTAGTAATTTTCAAGGCTGTTTTCAGTTCTGTTCTGTGATTCTCAAAACACACAGTGGAAGAGAGACTATTGAAGACACAGTTTTGCAATACAGGTCAACTTTGGGACTTTCTGGTTTTTTTGTTTTATTAATTTCTCAACCTTACTGCCTAAATGTTCTATTTTAAGTTGAACAGGTGTCATTTTTTCCAGTTTAGAAATCAAGATTTGCATTCACTCCATACAGTTTGATGTCGTAATGTATTTTGGTTTGCCATGCTTTTTCCCTTGGTCAGACTCGTATTTTAGTGCTCCCTCTATTCCTTGACTGACAGCTTGTTGTGGGTTACTTTATTCTCCACTGGTGTTTATAAGGCACTGAATGTTTAATCTGGAAGACACCCGGATCAACGTTTACCTAACTACATAATAGTTTATTACCAAATAGTTTGTTTTCTTGGAGGCAGAAATCTTAACTTCATTACCATGTTTTCCTGGAAATGAAAAAGTCCTTTCTGGTTGGTTCTGCAATAAGGAAAGCCCAGAATTTCAGAAAGCTAGGGAAGAATAAAGAAGTTGAGTGTGTAGTTCGGTTGGTTTGGTTTTGGTCTTGGCTGGGGTTTTTTTCCCAAATGAAACAAGAAAAGAACTCAAATGAAAGGAAATACATGTGCGTGCAGATATGTATCTTCATGTCGGTGAATGAAGAAAAGTATTGTGTGGCTTCATTTTTAAGAGACTGCTTAAGGGTTTAAAAATCTGGGTGTAGTTATTTTCTGTAGTTTGTTCTGCATTTGATATTTTAAAGCTTTCCATTTACCTGCTGGTAAATGTGTATTCTAGAATGGCAACAGCTATCATACTCAATTGTTATGAAGTTAAATTATTGGAGCATTAACATGGTGGGATAAGTACATATTTAGGATATTCCAAATTGAAATAAAGTTACTTAAGGACTTCAAGGATTGCATTGCAGTGCTGTTAAACAGTGGTTTCTACACTTGGAATGGTTACCATGCTTAAAGTCTGGTTTGATACCTTTAAAGGAATCTTGATGAAAAAACAGAAAAGGCAGTGGGGACAAAAAACCCCCTACTTTCCAGGCTGCTTTTCCTGCTATTGGAAGTGGGTATACTGCCCTCCCTGCCTCCTTTTTTGCCCCTCGCCCTTTTTGCTGGGTATTAGTTAGAATTACTGTTCTAAAGGATGCTACTGCCATTGAGGAAGACTACATGGTGCCAATATTATCAATGTTAATGTGAAGTTTTCCTGAAAATATGTTGAGCATAACTCTCATACTGTGTGTGTTACCATAAAATCTGAGTGCCTACTAGGAGCACATCAGGAAATTCAATTTACATTTGGGCTATTGTTGAACTGTCTTTTTCTATTCAACAGATACGTCTCTGTGTTGAAGTATTTTACTTTGGCATTAAAAGCTGTATGCATATAAATGCATTAAAGAAACCAGACCAAACCAGTTTGGCTTTCACTTAAGTGAAAGGTGGTTTGTGCTGGCGTTGAATTCAGGAGAAGGGGCCTCAATCTAATCTGGAGAGTTGTTCTAAGAAGAATCTGGCTTTTGCATAATGAACTTTATCTTCATTGTAGAAAGCTGACAATGTGTGAAGCTGTTGATCTTTCTTCATTTCAAAGCTGTAATTGATTGCCAGATAACAAGAGTCAATTCAGGGTAATAAGAGAGTCAAAGATAAATACTGAGTTGTGGAGCTTGATTCCATATTTAGTGGAAAAGAAGAATAGTCTGATCTGCCAGCCCTTTGTGTTTGGATCTGCAGTGCTGCTCTGTGTAGTCTACCAGTGTTCAAGATAGAGGTTGTAGCACAAGAGTATCGCAAAAGATGCAGTTTTAGAAGGTGAAGAATAATTGCAGCTGCAATTCTCTGCTAAACTTTTTCTCCTAAAATATCAATTTTATTGAGGCCTGAGCAAGTATTTGTGTATTTGGGGCTGTGAAGCCTTGGGGTGGAGGTATAGTTGCACTTCATTGTTTTTTGGTCACTGGTTCTGAAGAGTTCTAACTACCACGGAGAATCCTTTGAATCTTTACATCTCTGTTTTGCTAAGGTAGACTATGGTATAATTGATTATACTGAATGTCATGAAAAAGCTTGCAGATTGCTTCTCTGACTTCGAAGTTTGACTTTTGACACACCCCATTGCTAAAGAAATTCTCAGAGGAATTTGGAGTTATTTTCAAAAAAAAAATCCTGCTAAAAGTGTACCTTTCAGGGCAAGATATCTGTATATTTTATATTAGTTTTTAGAGAAGAGGTTCTCTGTGGGTCTGATAAATTGATGTGGAGGATACCACCAGTCCCCAAAAATACAAAAGCTAGAAAGTGTTGGTAATTAAAAAAACCCTAAAAAACTATCAGAAGAAGCATTCAGAATCTGTAGTGGTTACAAGAAGTGAAGAAACATAGTTTTTTAGGAATCTTCTGTCAATTTCAGGTAACCTTCCAGTTGTTCTTTGGGAGGTAGTAGAAGTTTGAATGGCAGTGGGTGGTAGCAATGTCAGTCTTTCCTTTAGCATCATGGTAGATATGCTGTAAATACTTGTGTAATGTGATGGAATGTCCCTTGAATTAGTGAGTTGGCTTTCGGGTGTTGGAATGACATTAGTTCAAAAAAGAAGTCTGGGTTTATTTTCAGGTTTGTAAGTTATGTCAGTCTTGTTGGTAGCAAGGCATTCTGTGAGCAGGAGAATTTATAAAGTCTAATGTTTAAAAAAATTATATGTCCCTTACATTTAATATGTAATTTCTGTAATTTAAAAAAAAAATTGTCCCTCACATGAAATGCCTTAAAGCTGACAGTACCTTTAAAAGTAGGTACTGTCAGTACCTCAGTAGGTACTGAGAACTGAAGGATTGTGCAGAGCTGCTTGTTTTTGATAAAGTAGCTGTGTGTTTGGATGCAAATGGCGTATTTTAAATTACAACACGAATGAGGAAGGCAGTTCTTGGGATCCTTCCTGGGATTTCTCTCTGTTGAAAGAATGTTTGAATCCAGCTTCCCTGTCTTGTCCTTCAAATCACAAAGATAGCAGAGTGCGTGTTGCTTTTTGGTTTTGAATATTTAACAATAACAAAAACCAAACCAGAATAAAGCCCCCTAACATAATAGCAAAAAAACACTTCAGCAGAAGTAGTGAAGAGAATGCAGTGCATTCATTAGTGTGTGTAGGCTCCAAAATCTGAGCAGAAAAAAAAGGGTTGTATTTTATCTGTGCTGTGGATTGCCCTTTTACCTGCTACATCAACATTCTGACCAGTGACTTAACCCAGGGGTGCTGATCTTTTTAGGGCATTAGTATCTAGACACAGCACATGAGACCTGCAGTACTTCACATGAGCCTTAGCTACATCCACAGTGATTATTGCTTTCCCACATTTCAGAAAATAAACAGTGTAAGGTATGGTAGTATCTATTTTTGTAATGTACACATGGTTTTGTAATTGCTGGAGTTACATCAGTAATTCTAAGTGATCGCTGAACTTTTGTGGGCAGTGACTATCAAATAGGCTAATAAATCAAAATACTGCTAGACCTGCTTCATTAAATGGTTTATTTGGTAAACTGAAATGCTTTTTTTCAGACTGGCCTATGCTTAGAAACTTCTGCTGTTATATAGCAAAATAATAATAGTTTAAACTTCCCAGACAAATCTGTTGTGATTGATTTCTTATGCTTTTTCAGAGCAATACTTTCCTATTGAGGTATAGATTACATACATCATACATACTAGGAAAGATATGCTGAACATATGTGCTTTAATAAAAATACATATATATCTCCTTACTACACAGTCCATAAATGTAAGAAATACTCTTTGCATATGAGAAGTGTTCAGTTTGTTACAGAAACCATTGAAAGCAGTATACAAGCACAATTTCGGAAGCAAGAGTTTAAAGAGGATTCCTGATTGTTCTGCACTCAGCATACAGTATGTACACAAACAGTTTTTAACCCAGAGAGTTTACAATCTAAATGATGTAGAAACCAGAGAAATTTTTACTAGGCAGCTTCAGAAGCAGCATTACAACTGCAGAGAAGCCAGCTGCACTTTCAAACTGTGTAATTCCCTAGTGTTGGAAAAGAGTCCTCCAGCTGTATATATGGCTGAGTTTGGGTATAGTAACAAAATGTATCTCCAACCTGCCACGTGCAGTTTGATTTTTCAAAAGAAGACTCTGCCACAAACACATTTCCTGAATGTTGTCTTACCAGCTGTTTATGTCTTGGTGTGATTTTCTTCCATCAGAGGAGGTCTGTTACCAGTTCCTGTAGGAAAGGAGCACTGACATCACGCTTGCCATCATCTGCCTTCCTACAGGAACAAGGGCAACTTGAATTAGACAATAGCAGAAGCAGTACTTTCCTTACCAGGGGGAAAGCTCCATGGCCAGGAGTGGCCAAAATGTCAGAAACAGAAAGATCTGTCTAGGGCTTGAATACTGAAGATTTAGAGATACCCAGGAGCCCTATAAGAAAGTGTCTTTTGGCTTATTAATAGCGAGGGGAAAGCTATGTTGGTGCATTGGTTAGAATGTCTAGCTGATGGGTAGAGGTTTATAGCAGCAGTTAAACTTTGCAAACTAGTTCTCACAAAAACAGAATTTAAAAAGCGTTTTTTCATGGCACAATTTCTTTATGAATTGCTGTGTTGTCCTGTGGGACTGAAAAGCACCAACTTGTTATGTCTTAGTCAGAAAAAATTGAGGCTATTTTATTCTGTGGTACTTGAAGGATGTGCTGTTACAATAGTGCATAAAGACTTCGACATGAAATATTTAAAATAAAGCAACTGAAATGTTTCCAATTGAAGATAAACCGAATGTTCAAGTAGTTGAAAAGATAAAAACACAGAATGCAGTTTGTGTAAATACGGAAGACTTATTTGTCTACATCATCTTTCAGACTCATTAAACAGCCGTAAGTGATTTAAATACAAATTAGGAAGCTGCACATCATGTTGCAGCCTACTCATGTAGGCTGAGCTCATCAAAAACTCCTTTTGTTCCTCCATTTCCTTCCACCTTACTTTCCCTGCTAATGCCAGCAGCACTGCTTTACCCCATTTACAGGGCTCTGTCAAAGCCATCACCTCTGCAAGGGTCTCTGTTATTCTTGGTTCCCTTTTTATTGCTGATCCTGCTCCTTCTTTCTCTGACCTTTGGACCTCCATATAGCACTGCATTCCTTTGCATGTGTTGAGGACTGCAGTCTACCTTCTGATTTTCCTTCTTTTTGCCCCTATAATTCCTGCTTGTTGATCTTTGACATTTATAGTCTAAGATTTAAATAATACAGAAAACAAGAGCATTGCAGAATGCATTGCAGAATTGGGAGGTTTTATGCTGGAAAATACTTTGTTCCTGTCAGCTAGTTTTTAATCTATAAATAATTGCCTGGTTGGCGTATTGCATACTGCAGACTTTGTGTCTTACATGCCTCTATCAGGTTCTAGTTTTTAACCAGAATTGACAAGGCTATTCTGATATGCAGAACTTTCCACAAAATTTTTGTAATTCCTTGAGTGCTTTGGTTATTAGGTAACAGATGGTGAGTCATTGTCAAGTTGAGGGTACAAGTCCTTTCTTTGCATAGGCCAGCGGTATGTTTGGCTTGTTTGTGAAATATTCCAGTGCAAATACTAGGAAATGTAATGAACTTATATTTTTTTAGGAGCAATGGATGAACTTCATAGCCTGGACCCGAGAAGACAAGAATTGTTAGAGGCAAGATTCACAGGAGTAGTAAGTGGCAGCACTGGGAGTACTGGAAGTTGCAGTGTTGGAGCTAAAGTAAGTCCTAAGAACAATCATTCAGATCTGCCATCTTTGAAACACTAATTTATCTCACACCATCTCATTTTCATATTGTCCATGTGATTTACTTATAAAAGCATTGGTTGAAAGAGGCTCTCAGAAAAATCCTTGTTAGTCTGTTATTTTGCTTTGAGATCGGTTCAGGATAAACAATCCTTTCTGTGACGTGGATGTTGAATTGTTCTTAAAAACACTGAAGAATGAGCTTATACAGGCTCTTTTGTGGTTTTGCTGTAGTGCACATGTGATCAGAGATGGAAGATTTTCACAGTATTTAGGTGGTTGTCGCTGCTGCAGATGAGCGTCTACTTACAGTTCAGCTTGAAATAGACACAGGGAGTCTGGTGTGACCTCTGTTTTTAAGGTTAAATTTTTTTGAAGATTGATACATATACATAAACAAATCATTTCAACATTTCCAGACATTTATATCAATTTCTCTTTCATTGTAGACTTTCTGTCCTTTAGTGTCTAAACCAGGATGCAATGCTTGGGGAAGAACCTTATGAACACTGAATAATTACCTTCCATGTGTTGTATATTACCCTTCAGTTAATACATCTGCAAAATAAATTTGTCTTTGTTGCATATTCTGTGTTGCATAGCTTCAGCTTCCAAGCCTGATTTCTGCAGTACTATTGCCTAGCCAGAAGTACTCAATTTTTTATTTGCACATTTGAATGTTCTCCATCGAGTATAGTACTTAATAAACTGATAATTAAAAGGTGTAATACTAATTTTTTAGGTGTGTTTCCCTCATGATTTTTACTTCTGAATTCTGTTTCCAAAGTGTTTGCAGTGTCCTCATCTTTTAAGTGCTTTACACAAACTTGTAGTATTTTTAGCTTATTATGCTGTATTTTAGTTACCAGTATAAATTATTTTTATATTTCCTGATAGCAGACGTAGATAAAATTTCTGAAGACATGTGATGTATTGATGACTATTAACAAATTACACAGAATTGAAATTATTGTATAGTGATCTTGTATCATATCTTAATTTGCTTTGGAGAGTGACACGAAGGTAACTGTCACAAAGCTGTAAAAAGTTGATGTACTTGTTACTACCATTTAAACCAAGAAGTGAGTTAAATAGTCAGGGGAAGAAATTAGTTTGGATTGAGACAGTGATGTTGATGCATTGTTTAATTATCTTCTCATTATGATTGCAAAATTGTATATTTGCCATATCTTATGCTTAAAATTAAACACAATAATTCTGGCCCATCTTTGTTTATTTATTCCTTGGGTTCTCTAGTACTGCTTACTCCCCTAATTAATTAACTCATTTTAATAGCTCAGGTAGTTGCTCATAATTCAAATTACTGTTTTCCTTTTTAATTACTAGATCTGTACTTTTAGCTTCATTTAACTTTTAGCTTTTGATACAGCTGGTTTTGGTCCCTTGTTTTACTGCAAATTTTCCCTCCTCATCATCTATCTACTGTTGTGTGTGTAATACATTTCTTTTAAATGCATTATCAAGTTTCTTGGGGTTTCTTTTTCTTTAAACTTTGATTCCCTGTGAGCCACTGCTTACCATTTCCATAAATCTGTTCAAGTCTTTTTCTTGTTGTTTTTCTTGTTTCTTTTCTTTTTCTTGTGTGTTTTTCAGCTGATTTCAGCTGTTAGCTAAATTACATTCCACTATCACATTCTCAGTTTGTTCATCCAAGTTAGCCAGAAAAAGAAATGTAAAATAACTAATTTCCTTTTTCACTCTGCCATGGAAAAAATACATTTCTTGTCCCTGATGCATTCCAAGATCTGTATCTCATCCAGTTGGTTTCCAAATGGATACCTAGATGAAGTGGGTTTTTTTAATACTATCAAATACTTTGATAAATGTTTGCAGAAGATACTATTACCACTGTTCTCTGATAGATACAGATCCTCATCTAAGACACTATTGTTCTTACCTTCTAGTCCTGTGATTGTTACACCATCAGTAAAACGACAATTATATCAGTTTGTTTGTATTTCTTTTATTTGTGACCTTCCAGTGTATCAATGCAGATAACATGAAGTGTAGTAGCTGATCTGGGCTGTGTTTGGAAAAAACACTTTTTAAAAATATACTCTTTAGTCTTGGTGGGGGGTGTTCAGACAGGCTTATCTGAGTCTTACTAAAAAAAAAACAGAGAAAAGATTTCTGATCTGATGTGCAGAGGTAACTGGGAAAATGTGAGGTATAAATATAATATCCATTGGTCTGCCTTCACTTTAAAGACCAAAATGAGAAACTTCTTTGTATACAAACCCAAATCCCCACATACTATATTCTCATTTTCCTAAACTAGCAAGACACTACAGAGCTTGCAACTGTACTTAATGCTTATTTTTTGAAATATTCTATGTCATTATATTCTTCTAGTAATTAAATTGAGATAGACTCTTATTTATTGGGAATACTCTTTTGAAAGGTTACCCTTATCAACTGTTTTGCTGAAGAATTTTAGAATTTCTGGAGGGAAAAAGCCTATCATGTTCAAGCTTTTTTAGTAAGCAAGATTGGAAATACAAATGTAGGTTATTGAGATTGTCTTAGCTGACTCCGATGACCAGATACTGACACAGTGCAAGGAAGAACTACATACAGGCATTTCTGTACTGGAGACTGCCCTGGGGGTGAAAATATACATGGAAATTTTGTGTGTTTAATGAACATTTCTCTGAAAATTTTAATTCAGAGATGATCTAGTTATTCAGAAGATGTCACAGATGAGTACTGATACAGGACTGGAATTAAATGCTCGGGAGCAAACTGCTTTGGAAATAGTTTCACTTCATAGTATTTGTTCTGCCTCCCTATATAGAACAGACCAGTCCATCAGTATAAGATACTTTTGGTGGGGTTTTTTTTAATAAAAGGACACTCCGTTGATGATGACTCGTTAAAATGTCCTCATGCCATGCTGTGTTCAAAAGATCTCTGAATAAATCAGTCTTAGTAAATTTATTAGTAAATACTGTAATTTGGGACTATTTCACTATTTGGGTTTGTTGTTGGTGGTTTTTTTCTTCCCTTACTCATGTAAATTTATTGCTTTGTGGGAAATAATTTGTTTTAAGAAGGTAGAATAATACTGTCAGTCAGTTTTAATTTTCTCCAAGACAGACTAGACTATTGCAAAGATTAATTTTTAAATCTATTCCATGACAGAAAATTTAAACCTATTTTAAGTAAAACTTCTTTTTCTTCAAAACTTGAAAAATTTCAGTAGTCTCCAGCATTTTCTTCAGTGGTTTTGAATATGCTAGGGTTTTACTTGGCTTAAAAGCAATGGAAATTCAGAATTTACTGTGCCCTGTCAAAATATCCACCTGTCAAACTTCTTATCCCCCTTGCAAGTCACAAGTGCTCTATAGTTAATCAATTCTTCCATGTGAGCATGAAATGACTGTTACTTGTTGTAACTGGAAGTGATAATAGTAGATTTTGTTTTACAATTCTGTGTATAATGTTGGGTATTTTGTTTGTCTTGCTAGGCCTCAACAAATAACGAGAGTTCAAATCACAGCTTTGGAAGCTTGGGATCTTTAAGTGATAAAGAATCAGAGGTAAGTATATGGGGCAGATCCATTATTACCTCAGAATTTTAATGCTAACAAGTAATGGTTTTTTTTATTCTACTTTGATGCCTTATTTTGTATAGAAGCTTTTAAAGTAAAATGCAGACTACTCAGATAGATAGGAAAGAGCATAAATTACTGAAAGACACCGTATCTTGGAAGAGGAACCATGACTGGAAGAAGTCAGTTTCTTTGGATTTTTGGTCATGAAACTAGCTGCTTCTGCTTCTCTATTATCTATATAGTCCTGATCTGAGGATACATACAGCTTTTGGAGCTGAAAATGCTTAAATAGTTTACTGTCTTTTGTTTCATAAGTAAAAAGTGTTTCATCAGCACAGATGACTTTGACTGGTCCTTGGATGAATCCTTGAAAGTACTCTAGAAACTAGTTTACCATGTTTTCTTTCAAAATACAGATTTATGCCAAGGACAGACAGTAGCCATCATCTTTATTTGTAAAAGCTGCAGTTGTCACTGTATTTTCTTACCTAAATCCAGTTTGTAATCCAAAAATAGGATTCATGCTTTTATTAGGTTTTAATGTGCAAAGCTCAGACTTCCCTTGAGTAGAATATTTTCCTCTTAGCAATAAGCAGTGATGTAGTTGCACTAATACTACATTTATACTGTAGTATAAATAAATAAGTGCTCTTAGAATTTACCTAATTTGGGGTCAGTGAGTCCCTCTGACAGTTTTGTCTCTGTTTATCACACATTACATGGACAAGATTATACCCATTGTAACCAAGAGTGGATTTCTAGCCTAGGCTAGACCCTGTGTGACAGTGTGTCATGCTGGAGAGACAGTTGTTTGGAATGTGCTGTTGATGTTATTTTCACATGTCAGAGCTTTGCTTTGGGGCCTAATTGTTCATTTGCTCAGTCACTACAAGACGCTTTTTTACTGGGCTGCCCAGCAAGTAAATTTAATTGGTTCCCAAAGCTGATACCTTACAAATAACAGTTCTGTATGTGTGATTTGTTTTTCTCGATGAAAAAATCTCTGCTATGTTTTTTTTCCCCCTCACCTTTCCCAGCTGGATTATGCATTCAGCTGCATAGACTATTTTCTTAACCAGAAGATTCTGTCTGCCTGTTGTTTTTATTCATGGCTTTTCCTAGAAATACTCTGGGCAGTGATGCAGTTCTGATGTAGGTGTGGGAATGGAAATGTGCTGCAGTGGCCTGAAGGCTGTGATGCATTATTGCAATTCCTTGACAGAAAAACATGTCTATGAGTAGCTGAGTGATCTCAGAACACCGACTATATATGCAAAAGGTTTTCAGTGTAGGAAAATGTTATTTTACCGTTGTATACATGAGATACAGAGGCAAAGCTTTTCCAAGGTGTGTGAGTTTGGAAGTCTCTGCACAGTGTTTTAATTTAACCTCAAGTCATGCTTCTGGGTAGGGATAATATTTTGCCTTTTAAACATTCTAAGACTTGTATTCTAAAATAGAGATAGACTTCTTTTTTGAAAATGTCTCTGCACAGAAATGAAAGATGAGTCTTAATGACATTGAGTAGTGAAATACAATTTCTTGGTTCTTTTTTCAGAAGTTGTTAGTAGTATTCACTTAAATTATAATTTTAATAGCAAGTGTGTTAATCAATTTTTACAATTCTTAAAACTACAGCTGGTTACTTACATGCTAAAGTACCATAAAAAGTAAGCTGTAGATCTTAGTATTGCAAGCAGGTTGTGGGATTGTTTTGTTAGTTTTTGTTTTAATAGTGTGACCTTGAAGGTTTCACAGTAATAGTGATGGTAGTGTGGAAATAAGGCGACTCACTGCTCACTGGGAAGCAGTGCCATCATTTGATGCTGAGAGAGCACTGTTGTATTACAATGGGTTTTGAGAGGAAAAAAAATAGATATGCAAATCTCAGAATCATTGAAATTAATTTCTAGCAAGAATGTCAATTTCTGATCAAACCGTGGTGATACATTCATGTTGTTACTCTGTGCTTTCATCATTAAGTGGCACATTAAAAAACTATGAATGTGAAGAGAAGACTCAGGGGAAGCACAGTGAAATTGAGGGGAAAACTAGGATCAAGACCAAGATGTATGAGGCTCTGCTAATATGCCAGACTGTGTGTGACTTTAATATAACTTTACAATCTAGCATTGGATAACCTTAAAATTTTTATCTTGCTTATGCAATAGTAAGATTTTAATCTAAATCTTGGCTATATGTAAATACCTCAGAAGCTACAGAAAGTAGCTTCAATCTTCATTTATCAGGAGGATGCTCCCCAGCCCCATTAGTCTTCAGTTTCTTGTAATTCATATGACTCCATTCATTAGGAAGGATTTTGGAGTACATTTTCTAGTGATTGATGTGTGCTGTACATTATCATGTGAATTTTGTGCTTAGAAAAGGGGAACATGACCTTGTTGAGTAACCTCATTAATAACCTCATTAGTGTGCTAGTACTTTCTAGTTTGGAAGGTTAAATTAAACACTGAAAGAAATCAGAAGAGCTTAAGGAAATAGACATTTATGAATTATTTGAGTTTTAAAACGATAAACCTTTTTAAATGGCTGGTTTTTAAATACAAGCCACAGCAGCTGGAAACTAGTTTTGGTGGGGGAAATCTTACGTGTTTTGTCATTAATTAGCTTTTAAAGGGTTTAGGGGAGGATGGGGTGTTTCTTTTGTTTTGGTTTTTGTTTGGTTTTGTTTGTTTTGGTTTGGTGTTTTTGTTGTTTTTATTTTGGGTTTTTCTTTTGTTTCTGTTTTGGTTTTTTGCTTGATATGGTAGGTAAAAATTATTACATTCAAATTTAACTGCAAAATTAAAAGCTGGAAAACATGAATAACATGAAAATGCTTGGTTAAGTAGTTTCAATTTAGTCTGTGGAAAGATAGCTTAATGTTACCTATTTAACTGGCAATAATTCCAAATTCTTAAAGTAATATTTATAAGCTACACTTTTAGAATCAATAGTCTTGAGATAACTTCATTTCTAGGAATCTGTGTTCTATAGTTTGCTGGTGTATGATAGCACTGTAAAAGATGTCAGTTGGATGAGTTTATTTAAAATAAAATATATTTAATTTGAACTTAATTTATAGCCTGATAGTACAACAGTTACAGTTGTAAAACTTCCAAAGATATTTTTATGAAGCTCCACAGAGTCAAAACACATAAAAAATACATGGTGTAGGTAAGGAAGACCTTTCTTGTCCTGCTGGTTCTTTTATAGACTAATAATTTTCTAGGGATCACAGGTAGCCTAAAGTGGTTCTTGCCAACATAAATACTGTTGGATATTTGTAGTAAATTTATATTTGAGCATATCCACATGAAGATTTTGGAATTGAAATGTCCTAAAAATGATTTTACTGATGGTTGGAATTTGAATGTTGATACAATTTGCTGTGTGGAGAAAGCATACTTGGAGCACCAAATGATGGTATCATGAGAAAAAGAAGGATCTTACCACTGATCTTAAATTTAGTCTGAGCTATTAGGGATCTTTGATTTATTGGTAAAATAGTACTGGTAAAACAGTTTGTGTAATGTCTCCTATGCTTTCCAGTTACGTTTGAGGCACCATGAAGAATACACACACACAGAGCTGCAATATGCTTTCCTTGAACGAGAGCAGCTTGTATTATTTAACTTACATTGGGGAGTCTTAACTGGTTTGAATCCTCAGATCAAAGAGGAGCAAATATAATTTAGAGATGCTTCTGATCACAGCCCTTGCCTGTTACCTGTGTTGTACATGCTGATTGTAATTTCTAGGCAGCTGTATAGAAAAATTTATTCCAGAAATATTAATAGATTTGTATTTTTTCACTTAGCATTCACGCTTTTCTTTCTTTTTCTTGAGATAAAAGTATATGGGGAGGATGACACTTTCCAAGTGGATAGACATTAACACTTTGAGCAATTTTTGCTATTTTTTCCTCTTTTTCTTTCTTTTTAATTCTCAGCAGATTCTAGAAATCTATACAATTTCTATTAGTTTGGAAATATCTTTTGCACTTCTGAAAAAGTGTAACATTATTGGCTTCCTATTGAAGCACTGGTACTTTGTGTTTATGCTACGGCAGTGTGTAGCAAACACCATCAATAATCAGATTATTTCACTTAAGTATTAAGCTTTAAAACACACTAAAATAGAGAGATCTTGGTAAAATATAGATGTAAATGAAACAAAGTTGGATGTTCATAAACCCTGGAATGGATGAAAAGGGGTAATTGCTTAACAATTAATATGTGGAATTGCCTTTTGGGAACTAATTTAAGAACTACTTCCTAGTTTCTTAAATATCTCTTCTAGCTTGTACTTACCTGATTGACCAAAGATCATATTATCTAGTTTAACTATGATCTGAAATTACATCCCTGCTGAATTGTGAAATCATATTTTATGGATGAGGATTTAAATTTATTTCACAATAATACAGCAATAATATAAATAAATAGAGCTTATGTTGCATCATGTTCTTTTTGTTGTTTGTAGACTCCAGAGAAGAAACAGTCAGAACCTTCCAGAGGAAGAAAAAGAAAAGCAGACACTCAGAGTGAAAGCAGCCAAGGTAAACTAAAATATAAATTGACTGGATAGTGATTGCATGTAACACAGTTTTGACTGTTAGCCTTAAAAATTCTGTATTTTTGCTTGCGTAAGACGGGTGTTATGTTTTGGATGATAAGTTATGTATTCTTCTGACCCTCCCATTTGTCACTGGAAGGGATGGGCAAGTAAAACATGAACTGGACTGGTAATTACCCAAAAGAATCATTAGCTACTGCACGTGTAACTCGCAGCTATGATACAACTCTGTAATCGTTTTAAGAATTACAGCAACTCTTCTCGTGCAAAATACCTTGTGGTTTGAATTTCTTCTCAGTACATAAGGGGGAAAGGGGATTGCCAATTACAATATCTGATGCTTGTTTTACAGGTACATATAAAAATTGAATTTTATTCTTCATTTTCTATGAAATATTGTAGTTGTCTAGAGGGATGGGGAAATCATGATGAGACTGATTTCTAGTTTAATATTTACAAAGTATAGATTTTGTCATTCCTCTCTTTAAGTGATTTTTGGGCAAGGACTGGTGGACAGTCAAGACAAAAATTCATCAGAGGGGGAGCAGAAATAGTTCTGATAACATCTGTATCAGCTTTATTTTTCATTCTAACTAAACTAGAAAATGTCACTTCAGATGTATATCAATGGGCTCCATATCTGGAAGTCTTTGTGATGCAGCATGCTATTAGTAGAAGAATTATGTCGTTTGACTAAAATTAATTTCTTTGTAAGTGTTACTTCGTAGACACCTGCTTTGTTCAAAGAACCCGAATGAAATTTCCCATTTTCATTGTTTGGGTAGCTTATCCTTCCTGTTACTAATGAGTGTTGAAATTAGAGATGATGGAAATTTTCAGAACTTTTTAATATAGAAAACACGATTATAGTGTCTTATAATTACTGTTTTACTGTCAGCAGCAGTGAAACTGAATAGTCTGCACTGCAATATTCTCAAGGAGTTGGCCTAAGAAGCTGCAGCCTTTTGGAGTGGTACAGTGTAGTCAAAGCACAGCAAGTAATTCACTTCTGTTGTATTGGAAAAAAGAAACAAGAAATCAGTCTCTTGTATATTGCATACCCAGGATATTGACTATGTAAATTAATCCATAAATGTTGAAGAAAAGGATTGTTTAGAACATAGAAGTAATTGGAACGTGGGATAAATCAGTGTAAATCTATTCATAATTGGCTGTACCAAAATAATTTGACATTTCTTCAGTGCAGAGTTCTGTAACATGATATCAAATAGATTTTTCTATACTGAAAAGGAATGCAGTCTGTCTCATTTATGTGAATGAAAGCAAATTTTAATCTGATGAAGTGATATATGAGAATTAAGCATGAAGTCAGAGGCCACTAGCAGAATTACAGGCTAGGCAAAGAATTGGCTGGAGGGAAGTAGCAGTGATACGTACACTGACTGGATAACTACTGGAGAAGTTGGCTGTATGCTTTGCTAGGTCTTGGAATTATTTTATCTAAATTTTTCTGTTAAAAGTCTTGACACAAAAAGGGCTGCCAAATGTTTCTGGATTTTTGTGTTACATCTTAGTGACACAGCATTGTGCAGCAGTGTCAGTACAGAGGTATATTGAACTAGAGAGAATTCATCAGTGCTGAAACAACAGAAAAGTTTGAAAATCTTTGCTAAAAAGTAGAAATTGAATTTATGGATTGATGGGTAATGATCTCCTAAGGTATTGCAAAAATTTCTTTCTATAAAGTAAAAAGCTTTGAACAGTAATCCATTTCCAAGATGTCTCCCAACAGGTAGTCTGACTTATACAGGAGAAAAACAGTCTTAAAGGTTTATTTATTGGTCATCTTAGGGCCAAGCAGAAGAAAGCGTTTGTGCATTGGCTAAGGTTAGGTGCAATCTCTGGAATGCCACATACGGGTCAGGTCCTCATGTTGAAGCAGTACAGTTCATGTTAGTTCTCCTGAAGTCTCAATACATTTAAGATGAATTCTAATCTCATTCTCTGGTGTTTTGTTTCCCTAGTTAACACTGTGAGTTACCCAATTCATAATCAGGTTAAGAGGACTGGAAATACTTGTCATCGTCTATGCCCTCACTGTTACTGGCACTGAGGAAAATCCTTGGGCAAAACACTTGGGCATACTAACTCACCTGGAGTATATAATGTTAGTAGACTTGGTTAATTTGATACTTTAGAAGTGGGTGAACTTTGAGATAGTGCTTGAAAAGGGGAGGCACTTAAGAGCTAAAGGTTTGACCTGTAGGATGAGAGATGAGTTTCCTGTTATCTAGAAGAGGTCTAAGGTTTCTTCTAAGTCTACTCTAAACTGGTTTAGGAATTGAGGGTGACTTAATATCTGATTTCTCAATGAATGGAATATGAAAATCCCTTTGTTTTGGCCAGTCCCTTAATTACCTACATAGGGACATCACGTATTGCCACATTGAAGAAAACCAATTAAAAAGTGGTAAGATTTTGCTATAATTACTTAGGTAAAAATGTAAGACACC
Organism: Machaerirhynchus nigripectus; assembly: GCA_013397975.1. Taxonomy (NCBI): domain Eukaryota; kingdom Metazoa; phylum Chordata; class Aves; order Passeriformes; family Dicruridae; genus Machaerirhynchus; species Machaerirhynchus nigripectus. Next base: position 113,743 of record VZRQ01018915.1, on the reverse strand, counting down.
TCTACGGGTAATTTATTTAACCAGTTCTAAATGTATTACTATGTTTATTGCAGGAAAGAATATTGGGGGACGTGGTCACAAGATTAGTGATTATTTTGAGGTAAGAATTTTGTAAAATTTACTTCGATTTTAAAATTTCCTTTTAAAATATCCTTTTAGCTTTTTTTTGGATGCTACAGCATTTTTGGTTGTAATGGACAGGCCTCTTGACAGATTACTTCTTTTCTCTTCATGTAAGCTTCTGACTATTAAACCTTGAAGTAGAGATGCAGTCATCTCTTGGTGGAACCTGAACTAAAATACAAAACCCATTATCTTTCACACTTTTCTTTAAACAGCTAAAGGCTGCACTAAAAAAAGTAAAGCAATCTGATTTGCAAATTCTGTGTATGGATGAGCTGTATCATTCAGTAGATGTATAATATATTTTGAGAAGATTGACTAATTGGAGGGCCATATCTGCTCTACAGTATCAAGGTGGAAACGGCTCGAGTCCAGTGCGAGGCGTACCTCCTGCAATCCGCTCTCCTCAGAATTCACATTCCGCTCCTTCTTCTGTAAGTCTGTCAACTTCCTAACTGCTGGAGATAGTTTTATAGTCTAAAAATAGCAAAATTAAAAATAATCTGTATTCAAGGGGAGAGTTTTGAAAGGAACAAGTCCTGGGAAAGAGTTCATTCTTCCAACAGGAAAAAAAATCAAATTAAGTATTAAAACCAAATTTTTCTATTAACACTGGGTCATTTTTTCTTAAACATCTTTTAAATACAAAGTAGTTACGTAAAATGTTGAACAAATGTTAAAATGTTGTAATGACATCTGTTCGTAGGCCTCACACAAAAAATAAGAGTTCTTTTGTTACTTATAAGGAAACTTGAACTCCTAACTTTTGACTTTAAAATCTCAGTTTTTGATAAATAATAATTTTTTTTTTAATAATGGATACCTAATCTACCTTTAAAATTCTCTTTGTTGGTCATGCTACTTCATTTTTTTCTTTTTCATAAACACAATTTCAGTGCTCAGCATACCAACATGTTATTCTAAATGGCCAAACAAATTTTGCCAGTTTTGCAGAAATATTTCTGCAGAAAATATTTGTCTTCTGTGATGGTAGACCTCAGCTTTTATTCCATGTACATTCAACTTCAGGCATCCACTTGGTCTTGCCAACAATATGGAGTGTGATACAGATTGTGGAATTTGGCTTGAAAAAGGTCTCATTCACACAAACTAGGTTCATTAACAGGATTTGTGTTCTGATCTGCACTAGCTTCCCCTCTCTGGTTCTCCCACGAGAACTAAACACTCCAAAAATAACTCACATTATTCTTGAGTTGTGAAAGCTCAGAATCAGAAAAATAAGTCTGTGTAAGACTGACATTACCTTATGGCAGTCTTGTATTGTCTTAAATCTTTCAGTCTGTTTCCCCAAAGTGACTGTCTTAGTTTTCTTAGAGAATATATTGCATCCTTCCTGAACGGCGAGTGGTATGTAACGCCATACTGATAGCTCTCAATGCAGTGCTCCAAGAAGTAGCTTGTGTAAGAAAAATACCTTGTTTCTCTATTCTTTGTGATATTCCTGCCAAGAGTTGTAACAAGGCTATGTTCATAATTAAATATTACAGCTGTATCTAAAATACTTTGCTTTCATGCCTTTCAGGTTCGACAGAATAGTCCCTCTCCTACTTCATTAGCTTTCGGGGACCACCCTCTCACACAACCAAAGCAGTTATCTATTAAGATTACTCAGGTAACTTTTTGAGTAGAGCTATCCTATATCACTTCAGACTGCAGGAAAGAAAAGGTAGTTATGTTTACTTCTATCTCTTTTAACTTCTTCTAAACTCTTAAAGGCTTACAAAATCTTTGCATTTTAAAATTGCCAAAACATTTTTCTGTTAAGTTCAGCAGCTCATTAATTTAAATATCTCTGGTGAGTTTTGTATTCTGCAGTTGCTTGGTTCCCAGCATTGCACTTCATGATTCCATAGATGACCATGTCATTGGTAGGTTTTTGCTCAAGATTTTAGCTGTTGTGTGATTTTAGAAGACGAGGCTGCTCTTTCAGGCAGTATTTGAATTGACAGCTGCCATTGTCATACTGCATTTAAAATCCGACATTGAAGAAGAAAAATGAGATGGCAATCAAAATGATCAACACACAGTTCTGACACGACTTTAAAAAGCTGAAAGCAACTGTTTCATTCTCTGCCATTTCTTGACATGATCTGTTCTATCTTTCACATGTTAGTCAGAAAAGGTTGCTTCACCTGTTGACCAATACAGAGAAATTAATTAGTTGACATTTGCATTCTGGCCCTGTTTTTTATGCTCTTCATGAACAGTAACTTCTCAGTTGGTGATGAAATCTTTTAATACTGTTAATGGTTTGTCCCAACTGTTCACAGTTGTCCTCATGGAGAGGGAAAGCAGTTTTGAATTAGAACCTGTCATGACACTTCCAAAACACCTGAAAATAAGATTTGCTGGTCTTGTTGGATGTTTTAAAGTAGTTTATTTCTCTTCCTAACAACCATAAGAAGAATCGTGCTGTAGTTGTTAAAGGAAAGGATAAATATTTCAAAATATTCTTTTTAGACTGATCTCACAATGCTGAAGTTAGCTGCACTAGAAAGTAATAAAAATCAAGACTTGGAAAAGAAAGAAGGTCGTATAGATGACTTACTCAGGGTAAGTGTTCGACATGGGATAAAGGTATTTATTCAGAACAACAGACTGACTATGGGGGAAATATTTTAGCTTTTTTAAAAATTACCTAAATTAAAAGGTATAACAAGTTTTAAATTTTTGTAATTTTTTTCTTAAATGTAAGAAGTCTATATAATGAAATGTATAAGACCTTTTTTTCAGCTTCTGTGCTACGACTTGTTAATGATTAATTATGTTAATAGACTTCTGAAGGTGCAAAGAAAGCTAATGTGGTTCGCAGGCAGTTGATTAATTCCTAAAGTTCATATTATAGTTCACCTAACAGGTAGTTTTGGGTTGGTTTTTTTTTTTTTTGTTCTAATTGTGGATAGCCCTTATCAGTGGAACAACTGTTGGCATTTTCAGAATGGAGGTGACTGTGACAGAAATATTTACAAGCAATGAATGACTACTTTTAATAAGAAAACTATGCTATACTATGCTCTAAGACCTGTTTTCAGAAAAAAAATCTTAATGCTTATGCTCTTGAAGGAAGCATTGGAGAGGTGATACATAGAAATACGAAATATGAAACAAACCTGTATTCACAAGCTGTAGTATGTTTAGTGTTTGTATGTGTACATACATATGTACACTACATAAAAATATCAACCCATGCAATCATATACTATGAAATTGTATATGTAGACTGTTTTAACACACCTTTAACAGTATGGGATAGACAACCCTACACTTTTTAAAAATTTTTTTGTTTTAATAAAAATAATATTGTTGTGGGATTTTAAGGTAATAAGTTAAATAAAATTGGAACACAGGAAATTTGTTAAACTTCCTACTCAGATAATGGAAACTTCTATCATTGTGTAATTTTTACTTTCTTTTAAATTGAAGGTGTTAGGATTCACATGACTTCAGAAATCATATATAAAGACCTGATGCTAAAATTTAAACTTTCTGTTTAAATGAAAGTGGAGCCGTCAGTGAAGAGCTGAATAAGAGATTGGTACAGAGCTTTTATATATCCTCTATGTGCTGAATGCTCTGTAATACAGAATGCAGGACAATTTAAAGAAAATAAAAGAGAAGCAAGGCATCCTTCTGCAGATTGGGATAAATCTGTGAAATGAAATCTTTGTTTAGATAAATAGATGTGTTTATGTGTGTTCCTTACTTTGGTCATGTGAAAGTAAATACATTTATTTTCTGTGACAGCTGATTTAAAAAACAGTGTTTCAATATTGCTCTTCTTCTTTTGTGTATATTTATTAGGCTAATTGTGATCTTAGAAGACAAATAGATGAACAACAAAAACTACTTGAAAAATACAAAGAAAGGTTAAACAAATGTATTTCAATGAGCAAGAAGCTTCTAATTGAAAAGGTAAGTTTACTGCTCTTAAAATCTTTGTGATAAAAGCTGGAAGATTGCAGTAAAACTCCATTATGATTTCCTCATTTTCACTTTGATTTTTTCACATTAGTCTCTTGCAATTGAAACTTCATATCCATGGTCTCTGTCTGGCAGTATTTTTATAAACCTGAATAAGCTACATAAAATGTTTAGCCTTTTTCAGATTCAGGAAAATGTACCTTTTTTAATTTAAGGATTTACCCATCATAAGTAATTCAAGATACAGCAAAACATAAAAATTAAGAATTTAGCATATGGCATATTTTCTGGACAAATTGTAGTATCACCGTGGATAAAAGAATTTTTGCACATAATCTGTCATGGAGAGGAAATGGATAATACCTCTTTGTGAGACTCTTAAGTGGCTAAGGTAATTTTTGATGTAAAATGATAAAATGCCATGTTAGCTCAGAATTAATGGAAAAAAGGAAATGAAGATGACTGCCTTCATACTACTACTAATGAAAGAATTTTTTTTAAATTTCATGCCATTATATTTAAACTGGCAGCAATTTATTAGAAGACAAAGATACCCTGTTTCTCTCCCTCTTCTTTAAAATAGCCTCATCTACAAAAAATCTTGAAAAGTTAATAGAAAATCATGTTATTACAAATCAGGATACAAAAATTTCAAGATGAACAGCCCAAGTGCCTTCCCTAGTGCTAGCTGCTGGGATGCTGCTGTCATATGCAGTGGCAAAGAAGTGTCATGTGCAGTGAGCCATTGGAGGATTAGGAAGAGTTTGCTCACTAGTATGTCATAAAAAAATTATTGCAGATCTTTTTAAGTTCTAGCATAAGGGGAATGCAGGGAAAAGATGCATCAGATCTGTTTGGCATGATAGTAAATGGGAACCTTCAGACTGAGAATACCACATGGGTATGTTTCTTGTGAAAGGCCCATCTTCAGTCTAGAAGTCTGTTTGCAAAAAGATCCTTAACCCTGACAGCTGCTGACTTTGTGTGTGTGTGATTTTGGGCCATAGACACTTCTTATGAAGCAAGCATTTGTAACAATTAAAGAGGTTTCCTTGCATTAGATGTTCAGTGGTCCTTCCTCTCTGAGACTCGGTTGTCACATCCCAAGGATGCTTGTGGTAGCAGTGCTGGTTCTAAGAAGGACATCTGCTTCTGTCACTGCAATTGAATATCTGATTGCAGTTAGACCTGCCCACAGTGCGTTCCCACATAGAGGCCCCTGCCCCAAGTCACTTTGGTACAAGTAGTAACATAGATGTCTGTTTCCAGGAAGTAAGTTTCCAGGCTAAGTATAGTAGGTGCATTCTTTATATCTTAAGTCAGCTCATGTGTTGTAGTAGACATGTACAGACAGAATCTTAATTATATCCTCTATGATGCTGATACTCTATCAGTTTTTCTGTATTTACAAATAAAGTGGTTTTTTAATGACGAAGAGCAGCAAACTTTACAGGAAAACTGAGCCAAACTCAGGTTATTTTTTTTGTACATAAATCATCCTCTAGTACTGGTTCTGACAACTGCAGATACTTGAGTTCTGTAGAAATTAAAATAGAGTAAATATTACAAGATATTTTCATTTACTCTCCTCTTATCCTTGCCTTAAAAGGCTGTTGGAGGAAAAAAACCACTGAGTGTTTTATTGACTTTTTGAACACTTCAGTGTTACTAAATATGAAAATTTTTTTTGTTGTTTTCTTAGAGCACACAGGAGAAGCTGGCAAGCAGAGAGAAGAGCATGCAAGACAGATTACGCCTGGGGCATTTTACAACAGTTCGTCATGGTGCTTCATTTACTGAACAGTGGACAGATGGCTTTGCATTTCAAAATCTTGTGAAGTTAGTCAACGCTATGTTCTTAAAATTCTCACTAATTGTTACTTCCCTCTAGTGGATTTTTTTATTACTAATGTTCTAGGATTGAAGCAGCTTTTCATATGTTGTAGTTTGCTTTGCCTTTTGAAGACTGAGAATAGAGCATAGAACTCCATTAAATCAGCTGAGGGAATGCTAAGGTTTTGTGTCTTTAAAAAATAGTTTGGTTTCACTTTGTTTTAACTATCTTTAGAAAAGCATGGATGTAGTAAATAAGCAGCACATAATTATTCAACTCAGTTGATAGAAAGAGCTAGAAAACGAAATCAGTTAATTTTCAGGAAGCTAACCATGTATCACCAGTGGTCATTGGGACAGATGAGGTCTGTGAAGTTCTCACTGGTCACATAGGTGCTACCTGCACATCCTCATGGCAGCAGCTTTTTCAGGCATCCTGCTCCTTAGTGCTGTGAAGGAGCAGTGACAAATCTGGTAGCCTCAGATGGGGTCTAGTGCAAGTGGATGGGGGAGAACAACCACCTGGAAAAGAGCTGCTGTAGCAGGTGTTTCAGCAGAGATGGGGCCAAGGAAAAAGACTCTGCAAGACTGTCAGAGATGGTGGTAAAACAATTATGCAGTGCTTCCAAAGGTATTCTTTGGTAATGAGTCTGATTCATTGGAGATTCAGATAGGTATATAGATAGAAGGATACATATATTTTAAAAAGTAATTCACCAAGGATCTAGTTTTTGAAGGGCAGTATTTAGTCTTAGCACTGTAGGATTGCCTAGGGCACTGTTTTTCTCAACAGTCTTAAAAACAGCCTGTAGATGTTTTGCATAAAAGCTGTAATCCTTTGCCATACAACCAAACTGATGATTTATTTGGTCAGATCAAATTCTGTATTCGGCCTATAAAAATCAGGTACTCTCTACTGATGCTGTCAGGGGTCGTTTTTTATGATATAAAAGAAGGTATCCACCAGCTCAGATAGATTTTTTTTTTCTTTTTCTAGTGCAGAAGTCGTGCATAAACACTTTCAAAAACAAAACAAAAAAACCCCCAAAACAAACACACACAAAAACCCCAAAACAACAAACCAAAAAAACCCAACCAAACAAAAAAACCCTGAAACCACCCTATATTTAAAAGTTAAATTGTGCCATAACTTGAGCAAAATTTTTCCACCTCATGAAGAACACTGGTATTCTTTCTCCTAGGAAACATTTTCACATGTACAGTAAGTTTTCTAAAATTTCTAAATGCCTTATCAGTCAAAAAGATAGTTCTTTAAAAAATGCAAATTGATGAAACTTTAATAAAGCTTTTTTTGGGGTTTACAGGCAGCAAGAGTGGGTGAATCAACAAAGGGAAGACATTGAAAGGCAAAGAAAGCTCCTGGCCAAGCGAAAGCCTCCAACTACAAATAATTCTCAGGCACCATCTGCCAATTCTGAACCCAAGCAGAGGAAAAATAAAGCTGTGAATGGGGCAGAAAACGATCCCTTTGTTAGACCCAATTTACCACAGCTGTAAGTTTAACATTTCAATCAGTCTTTTACATAAATTCTCAGATATTGTCTCTGTGTGTTCTATTCAAATAACAGCATAAAAAGACACTCGGTATACTCAGCAGCTATAGTCTCACTAAGGACTTGCTGATGTTAGGGAAATTTGTACCACTGTCTGTGAAGTCGTTGTACAATTGCACAATTTATTTTTGGTAAAGTCACTAGAGAAGGACCCATTCTGGGGTTAGGCAATGTTCCTTATGTTATCTGATCTAGAAGTGTTCTTATTCTGGCTTCTTAGTCTTGGAATGTCGCTGATACCGATTGAACTTTTCTTTATCCGTGTTGGTTTAAGAGCTCCTCCTTTAGGTAGAGACTTTTTTTCCCATATAACAGTACTTAGTTGACAAAAAAAGCTTTTTTCAGCCTTTGGTATTTGAAGACATGTCTTAAAACAAATAGAAAGAATATCTTTTTCGCCCTTCTGAATGCTATGTCCTGAGACCAACTGTCAGAATTACTGATCTCATTTCACAAATTGACAGTGTTGAAATTTTTTGTCTTTGAAACATAAAAATTGAGAGTTACTATAGAACTCTCTTTTTTCCTGGGGACATTTTTTTCCTGCAAACAGAAAGGGTATAATTCAAGGCACACAAAGATGTGTTCTTGACATTTAATTTGAATATTTTATGAAATTACTGCTTCAAGATACTAGTTACTGCCCTTGATGCTAAGAGGCTGCAGCTGATAGTGTATCTGTTCCTAGTTTATTTTTAGGTAAAAAGTAAATAATTCAGGGTTAAAAAAGACGGGCAAATTAATCTGTGTTACTTTGCAGAAGTAAGCTACCTGTGTTGAGCATGGTCACCTGTCACCTCTCACGTGTGGAGGCAGTAATTTATATCTCCAGGGATGGAGGGTATATAAATTGCTCTGGTTTGATCTGCAAAATACATACATTTAGACTATCGCTTTGAAGACAGCTGCATGTGTTTTGCATAATGCATCATTCTTAAAATTCACATTGTGAAGTTGTTTTGCTGTGACAGAAATATCATGAAAATACAGCAGTAAGGCAATGTAAGCAAATCTTGGTTACCATTACTCATGTTTTGGTAGAAAGCTGAAGAGTCATTGCTCATTGTGACTTTTCACTAATGCTTAGTGCCTGGGTTTCTTCTGAGACCATAATTAATACTTCTGAATAGTACAGTAAATATTGCTGTCATGTTAAAAATACCTGTGTACTTGAATGTAATCCCTTCTGGTATTAAAAGTAACATTTAAGTAATGGAAAATACCCGAAAATTTACAGAAATTTTTATTTGCTAGCTTTGGGCTGGTTATATTCTGATAATCTTATTGCTGCTTTGAGAGATGATAAAATAGAAATTTGGGGGAAAATATAGACAACGTTCTAATTTTTAAGTAGGACAAGATGAATTCCTGGTAATAAACTTTGGAATATTTTCTGGTATTACATGGTGTTAAATAATTTCCAATTTACTAACGACTTTGCAAATTTTCATTTAATCTGGCTTAACCAGATACATGTTAAATGACACATGAAAATGCTTGCTTGTTATGGAATCGCCAGGAGAACAATCAAAATCGTCCTTTTGTATCTAATGCTAGCACGAATGTAAGCAGTTATTGAATCAAACCTGTTTTGGCTTTAAGTATCATAGTTTGATCATTATATAATCTAGATAGGAGATTACTTGCCTGTATCATAAGCTTATAAATTTTGTTTCAGATCTTTGAGAAGATCTGTAATGCCTCCTGAGATCACTGAATCTTTTAGCCACATTATGCTCTTAGGCTTTTACTTGAAAGGAGATTTTTGTATTTAGGATTTGCTGTACCTTTGTATAGTAGTAGTATGTGTTGACTCCTTTCTGCTTCTCAGCAGAGAATTAAATGTTTTGTGTATCTTGGGAAAACATTAATTGTGCACTTCCATTTTAGAGTAAATTTGTCATGTGCTCTATGTGGTTCTCTCCTGCTACATTGTGCTTATCACTGTTTCTGCATTACTGGGGCAGCAATGATTTTAATTAGTATAGTCAAATGAAAAAGATTCTGTTTATATGACGCATGAGGAAATGCAGAGCTGCTTGAGATTAGTGCACTAAACCAGTAGTGAATTAGTACAACAAATATGCAAGTGATTGGGCAGGTCTATTTTAAACATACAACTTGCTAGGGGTTATTACCAACAGGTGTCTTTACCACTTCATTGTTTGCTTTAAAAAATATCTCCAGCTTCTGGTATTGACAAGATAAAATGATCTATAGCTTTGTAACAATCAGCAGCATTGAAGCTTTTTCTGCAAACAGGTGTCAACTATTTTGAAACAGACTTGAAGGTGTTGCTTGAGGCATTCTTAATAAGGGCCTTGTTTTAGTTTAGCTGAATATACGGTGGTCTCTGATAGGAATGTAAAAGCAGAATTTTTGCTCTGAAGTTATTGGGATAAAAGTGGCCAGCTTGCCAGTGTCCTGTGAGTGAATGGTGGCTTGGTGTTTCAAGTAACGTGGAACAGATGAGTCTAAACATTGTTCTGGTTTTCCATCATTCTTTCCCTTTTTGTGGCCTAAGCCAAAACTAAAAAGAAGTTTCAATTTTGAGAGTTCTCTTTTGTACTGAGCAAAGTAATTTTATTAGTCTTATGTGAAACAAATAAATTAAAATGTATTTAAAGAAAAAATACTTATTTGAAGTAGAGGTTGCCTTCTTAGCCCTGGAAAAAAATCTGTTTGAAAACTCTATTCCAAATTCTTTGGAGATGTGAGAGAGGATTCTGTAAGATTATAATGCTAGTCCCCACTTTTTGGAAGCAGCTCTTATTTCACAAGACAATTACTTCTAGGAGCAATGTTTTATTTGGTTTAGATGATGAAATCCTTCCTCTGCAGCTTCAGCCATTTCAGTTGTATTCACTTCCCAGTCACCTCTTCAAGTGCTTCCCAGTTCCTCCATGGTAGCCTGTATGTGTCCTTTGCCCTGCATGCAATTTGGACTAGGATAGCAGAGAGAGCTGACAGGGTTTGTTACTGTGGCTGAATGAATGCATCATTTAGCAGGAGCATTCTGTTCTGTATGGAACAAATATTTTCAAGAACATTTTCAGGCTGAAGTGCCAACAGTGTGTCCAGGCATTACTGGACAAGTAAAGACAGCTCCTTTCCTGAGGCAGTCTCTTTCTAAGGCAAACATGGAAACAATGGGTGAAAAGACGTTATGAAAGTTTTTGACTTGGTTGAAGTTTGTTTGTCCTTGTAGAAATTTGGGGAACTGGAGTGAGAATAAGCTTGGACCACAAGAGAAGAGCTTCAGAAATTGTAGCCAGAAAACTTGTATTGGATATGTATATGACTGTTTGGGAGCATGGCTACATTCTGTTGTGCCTGTGTATCCAGGATGATTTTCCAGCTGGGAGGAGGTGGGAAGAGAGATGCTTGTAAATGTACCAGGCATGATCATGGTGAAAACCAAGAAACACATGGCTATTTTGGGGTTTTTTGTCTTGTCTGTACCCACTAGTAAAAGAATTTTGATCGTAGAAACAGGTTTTGTCTGAACTTGTGAGGAAGGAGTGAGAAGAAGGCTGGTTATGTCTACCCATGCATATTGTGTCAAAACCTTTGAAATTTGATTGTGAAAACACAGGAGTCTGAAAGGCCTATTTTTGCTAATTTAAAAAAAAAAAGTTTGAATTGGTGGTAGTCAAGCCTTTCAGGCCAGGAAAGCTATCCAGCAATAAGAAAAAGTGGCACATCGTGGCCCTACATGTCACAGGAGAATTATGCTACATGCACAGAATATGTCCAGCACATTTTGGGGAATTTCAGGAATTCATTGCCCGTGTTTCAGAGTTTATTTGGCTACAGACAATTAAAATACAGCATTCATTGTACAGTAATTTTTTGCAGAAAAGATCATAGTCGGGAGTAGACTGTTGCCACATTAATTGATGCAACCTGTTCCCAGCTACCCTTCTTCCCCAGTGCTCCTCAGGTTAGCCCCAGGCCTGACTATCCATCTTAAGATGGCAGCAGCCTTGTTTCTGTTTGACATCCCTACCCTGTGCTCCTCAGCCTTTCTCCCTCCACGTCTGATGAGACCTGTGTGTCTCAGGTGATGGAGGAGCAACCCCTTGTGCAGGAAACTATGGTGTCTTGTAGGTGCCTTGGATGGTGCTCTGAGCAACCAGAACTAGTAGGTGGCATCCCTGCCCATGACAGGAGGGTCGGAACCAGATGATCTTTAAGGTCCCTTCCAACCCAGACATTGTGTGATTCTGTAATTCTGTTTTCAAAAGGTGCCTCCAGCATGCCACTGCCCTGCAAGGGGTGTGGTGAGTGGAGGCAGGTGGAAAGTGGTGGGCTGATGGGGAGCAGTCTCTAGGCTGGTAGGATGTTTTCAGACTGTGCAGTGGACTGGTGGCCTACAGCCAGAAAACAGTATGCACACTGTTACCAGCTTATTGCTGTTTGTTGTGCTATATTTTAATACAAAGTACACTATATTTTTAGATAAAAATGAATAAACTCCTAATAAAAGTGTTTCCAAGTATGAGAGAATAAAGTTTTGTTTTTCACAAGTAAATGAACAAAATCCAAAGCGACTATACCTGTGTACAGCTCTGTGTTTTATATGCCTTCCTCCAAAATGTGGTGGTCAGTAATGACAGTTTTAGATTGCTGTGAAACATGCTGTGCTTCTAATAGAGTGAGATTTGTAAGGAAATAGAAAAATGGAAAACAACCATTTATTGGCTTATAGCATAGAAACTTGGAAAGAGTGACTTTGAATCTTAATGTTTTCAATATGACGTCCAAGTTGTGCTCTGTGCCCAAGAGGACTATTTCAGGACTTTTTGAAAGGCGATACTTGCTGGAGCTGTCTAGGCACTTTGTTACAACTCCTTGTGGACACCTCAGGTTTTATAAAAAGGACCAGACTTTCTGTATTATGTTAGTTTTCAAGGGGATCTGTGGTCTTAGGACTCTCAGTGCTCACTGAAAGTTCTGGAAGGTCATGTCATAAACTCATACTTTGAGTGTGTTTTTCTGGTGGTTCAGCTTTGCAAAGCCACCTAAATACTTACTCTTCTTCCTGAGAAAGACAGACTTTACTGTCTGTATTTCTGGAAATGCACAAACCTGTAATTTATATTATAGACAGGAATCTGGAAACAACAATATTCAACCTTGTGCACACTGGCATTGATCCTTTGTCTTTTTTAACTGAGAACTTAATCCACATTAGAGTAGTTCACTGTTTTAATAGAAGTATTGAAAAAGTGTCAGGCATATTGTTGTGAGTTGTCTAGCATGGTCTTGTTGATCTCTTTGATAGTGGTAGCAGATGTATTACAGCAGGAATTGGAGCATTCATTTCTTACGTTTCTTGCTGTTGCTTGGGCTGTACAAAGTCCAAGTGCATTGCCAGCTTTCCTAGCTATTGAAACACCCAATTTCACATTTTCTTTAATGCCTATTCTTTTAATTTGTAGCATACATTGTCTAAACCCAGAGGTGATTCTGCTAGGAAAAGAATATAGATGTTAGGTCCCAAAATCAAAAAGGTTGTAAGAGACCTTTTGCCTGCCTTGGAGAGGCAAATTTCCTCCTTCTGTTGCCTTCAGAGTGTTTGGGGATGTCTGTTGACTGTAATACAAGACTGCTCTGAATTCCAGTAAGAGAAAAAGATGCAGGGTAACTCTGTATGACATGTCTTAAAAGAAACGATTGCTTCCCTCTCAGATTCTGACAGGATGTGATGATGGGTGCTTTTGTCGCCCGATCTGAGTGTTTTCTATATGTTACAGACCCAGAAGGCTGATAAAATAACTACAGTCTTGTGAGGCTGTTTCCAATTTCTTGAAAGTTTAGATGCTGTGGTCAAAAAAACCTTCAGTAATTTCACTGAGATTCGGTTGAATCAGTTTTCTGTCCTGGTCAAATCAGAAAATGGGCAGCAAAATTCAGTAATTACGATAACAGGAAAGGGCTCTATGAAAGCTTCAGTACCACCAGATTTTGTCTGAAAAAGATGCACTCCTTTATCAATATCTTTTGAGACACAATGAAAATACAGGTGTTAGAATTCTGAAAACTGTGGTGAACTTTAAAAGGGAGGAAGAAGTCTTATAGTCTATTAGAGTTCTGCAATTTTTTTTGAAGTTGGTTGGCATTTGCTGTACGAAAAATCTGAATTAGTGTCCCTTACCTCTAGGAAAACTGCTGGTGATTCTCAAGACATTCGAGTCCTCAGACTTGAAATATAAACAGCATGTATAGCATTTTAACCACTTTGGGTAACTATCTTCCCAGCTGAAAGTTGAACCCACAGAAATATGGACTTTGTGAGAACGTATTATACTATGAGTTTTAGTTTTGTATCATGCAAGAAGTATTAGGTCTAGGCAAAACAATAAAAAGTGTAATTTTCATTTCTTTTGTAAGGATTTGTGTGAACCCTTTCAAGGAGGCCATACCTCTTTTTCCTTCCCCATCCCCTGTTTCTCTTCCTCATATGTGCATGATTTCTTATCTGGAACTTAAGTGTCTTGGGTTTATTTTTTGGGTGGTTTGTCTTTTTTGTTCATCAGGTGGATACTGCATGCAGTCAGTTTGCTAGTTACTAATCTGTGCAAACAGTCCAGATTCTCTGCATGATAACTGACTCTATGTCCAAGCAAGTCTATAGACAGTGAGGGACCACTGAATTATTTGTAGCCAGAAATTGTTGAGAAAAGGAAAATGAAAAGAGAACAAGTAAGATAGTCACGTGTGAATTCAAAGCTGAATTTGTGGTTTCATGCAAAATGTAGTGCTAATGAACTTGAAATGTATGGTTTTGCACTACCTTCTGTAAATCACAGCTCAGAAATCCCGTGTTATCACTCTTGTCTAATTTCTGAATGTGTTAGAGTTGAGAACCAAGCAGTGGAGTAGCATCAGCTAAAAACTGGGATGGTGATATGATTCAAGATGCAGTTAGGTAATTAACAGGCTATCTGGAAGAACACAAATGGCTCTGTGGGAGAAGCAGTTAATATTGCAGAATACCAGACACAGGCATTCTGTAAGTATGTTTTGACCCTGGAATGACAAATCTGAAATGTTCAGATGGTTCAAAAATGTACTTCTAGTACTTCTAGTGGCAGTAAATAACAAGATACTGGATATACTGTAGTTTTTAAGTAAAAATGCTATTGTTTTGTTTGCCACCATATAAAAGCTATAATTACATGATTGTTTCCTTTTCCAGTTTGACTCTAGCAGAGTACCATGAACAGGAAGAAATTTTCAAACTTCGATTAGGACATCTCAAAAAGGTATGTTTTTTTAATCACAACCAAACCCATAAAAAGGAGTACTGTCAAAATAAAGAGAAAGCTTGGTGAGAGCTGTCTGAATAAAAAAAACCTAATACTAAAATTGCTGTACTATTTTAGTGGCCTTCCTTTTGTTTCTGTTTGTGCAACTTTTCATAAAGCAGTAGTGAGTCCATCCAGTGTAACACTGTACTGGTTCCTTAAATCCTTCTAAGACTGCCAACAGTGATGATGCCATCAATCCTGCTCTTCCACTTTCTGAGCTCTCGTTTCAGAGCTCAGCCAGCCAAATTTGATGTATGCACTTTTTATGTTTGTTTTCTGGCCTTTAAAAAGGTCCAATTCACAAGCATTGTATTTCTGAATTAATACATTTTCATCATCTGCAGTATTCACTTCAGTTGTTATCAGCATATTGCCTATCACAAGAGAATATAATTTTCCTACTTTTATGGAAAATCTTTTCTCTGTATTTTAAATTATTTTTGCAGTTAGATAATTTACTCTAGTCTTTGACTTTTGAAAAAAGCTTTTTGCTTGAAGCCCATCATTCTAATAAATCTGTGTAGTGAGATAATTATTATATGAAGAAACTATTGCTCATTCAAGAAAAGATTTTGAGGAATAAGCTGTAAAAAAGAATGGCAATTGATGCAGACAGAAATACCTCAGCAAGATTTAAAGAAGAGTACTTCTGTCTGCTGAGTAATAGTTCCCAAGCTGTTGAGTCAAAACAGGTCATAGTGTTTTTCCCCTTGAAATGTTGCAGAGTCTGTTTCAGGCCTGTTCTCTTCAAATGTACAAGCCACCTGTTATAAATCCTACTATAATAAACTGAACTGGGCCCTGTGAGAATGCTGCAGCTGTTTCTAAAGAATATGACAGGAAAGTACTTGAATCTGTAGTAGGAAATCTGCATATAATTTGCTGGCACTAGTGAAGTAGACTGCCCACATAGTTCTTCATTGTTAATGGTTTAGAAGCTCCAGCTTCACATGAAATTCTATTAGGAAATTCTGTAGGGTTTTTTCCCATGCTTTAACTTTATGGAAGTCTAATGGGAATTTCAAACAATAGGTGAAATAAGCTGTTACATGGTTATTTAATACTGGAATTTTGGTTTCACCTTGAGCATCACTGCTGGAGTACTTTGCAAAAGAAGGAAATTCCTTGACTAAATGCCAGAGAGGAAACAAATGTTATTCTTAGCAAGTCATATATGAGTATATCTGAAAAAAATAATAAAAATCCATTCTTACATTACAATTCTTATGTGTGATACAGATTTTGTCACTAACTAAGAACACATTGTTACCTTCATTTTACATGGTTGTATTTCTTCCCTGTGCTTCTTCGCTATTTACATTTTTCTTTCCTTCCTTCAGCATATGCTGTTTTGCTGACTGCTCCTCTTCCTTTTCACTCTTGAGATGCTTTCCTGGTGTTCTTATTTTTGGTGCCCTGTACATGCTGCCACCACCAGTTTTCTTTTCCTACTGCTACCCAGGAAATTCTTTTCCAGCTAGTTGCTTTGGTCCTGGAGAGAGGCTCTTGTTTTCTCACTTCCTTTTATATAGCAGTGACCTGAGGCAGCTAAGCTGGTTCATTCTTGCTTAAAGGTATTCACAGCCTGAGTGTCCTAAATAACAGCTGGAAACAATGCAACCAGCCAGTTCTCTTTGGGCTGACATTGGCCTATGAACCACATTTTGAGAACCACTGAATTGCATAATATATGAACAAAAAGGTCCAAAAGAGGCATAACTGATGGGGGTTTTTTGTTAGCCTTTGGGAAGAATGTAGACAATTGTGTGTATAAGTGTGTGGCCCTTTGCGAGGGGAGAAGGACTAAAATTCTTTATAAAGGACTACTGGGTTATGAGGAACTGCCTATCATTTCAGGGTATTTAACAGAAAACTGCAGGGATGCCTCTAAATAGAGAAAAAAGAGTTTAACATTATATAAACAGGAAAAAACCCAACTCTTGACATTGTATCTTAGGAAGAATAAATGGTCCTCCCAGATCTGCTTGCAGATTAGTTCTTCTTAGTCCAGCTTTAAATTATTAAGAATCTGATTTTCATTTTCTGAATGGAGGTTCATCTCATGTCTTGTTTTGGGATGAGAAATTTTTTCCATAGCGTATGGGGATGGTTTCAGAATATCCACTGAAATCATCTAGTCCAGACTCCTCAGTTAATTGGATATGTAGTCATTTAACATGTGTTTTAGATCATACAAATGCAGGTGTTGCTTCAGGACGAGGGTTTGTGAAAATACTAACTTTTTGGCATTTTCTCTCTACCTTGCTGACTTCTGCCTCCATCCCCTCGTGCCATGTCTTGTTGCCCTGTCGCTTTTACCAGCACCACTAGGTTGTACAGTCAGAGAATAAACTGGAGAACTGATCTAGCTTCTTTTAAAAAACAAGTATATCTTTTTCTTGTGATGCTGGTTTCTTTTTTTCTTTTCTTTCTTCTGTTTGTTTTTTTTTCTCTTCAAGAAAAGATTGATTAGTATTCCAGTTTGAGATACCATGTGGCTGTGCAAAAGGCTGTGCCAAAACAACAAGAGATGATGAGAGGTTCTGCTACTAAAAAAAATTATGTATCAGATGCCAGGCCTTCTTTTTCCTTTTCAGCTAAAATAATTCCATAATTATGAGCTTTCTGATATGGACTAATCTTGTCTCCCCTTTCTTCAAATTTTCAAGTTCTAGAGGCACTAACTCTGAAATCAATATAACCCTGGCCTCAATATCTTCCAATGATTATGTGTTTCAATTTAAATATAGATACATAGGTTTCCACAAGTTAGGCATCATGAATTCTTTACAATTTTAAAGGACCTGAATAAATAATTATTTTACTTTTTCCTAATGCATAACATAAAGACGAGATAAAATTAAGTGCTGAAATTAGTTAAGGAATGTGCTCCTACCTGACATGCTTCTTTTGAAGTTGCACTTAAAATCTTATGCAATACACATTCCTCATTTGTAATTTTAATAAGATACAAATGGAAAAACCTATTCAAATTAGGTTGGTTTTGGTGTCTTGTATCAGCACCTTAAGAATGTTTCTGCTGTAATGATGTGCTCTTTTATTCTTTTACTTGATTTGCACTTCAGCCTTAAAATATTTTAAATGTCTTTTCTTAATCTGTCCGTTTGTACAGAATCTATAATTGCCCATATCTCAGGGTTTTTTTTTGTACATCAATTTCAGACTGCTTCCCAGATAATTTATCTCCTTGGCTGAGGTACAAAACTCAGCTGCCTCTCATTTCGAATAGCATCCCTACAGTGCAGAACAAAACCATGAACATCCCATTACCTGTGGGTTCATGAACAGAAAAATTTCTTGAAACAGGCTTTTGCCTTATCTTTCTGAATTTTTCTGGCTTTAACAGAAAAGCAGTGCTTTCTTCTAGTTCAGCAGGGTTTTGTAATGTAATGTTCCTCCATCACCACTAGTATTGATGCAGGGGTAAAAATACCCTTTTCAAATGGGAAGTAAATGAGCTTTTATATTTCCTTCTTTTCATTTGCAGGAGGAAGCTGAAATACAAGCAGAACTTGAACGTTTGGAAAGAGTTAGGAATCTTCACATAAGAGAACTGAAAAGAATAAATAATGAAGATAATTCACAGTAAGAGTCTTTACTGTCTTAGTTTTGCATGTCTGTTTTTAAAGTAATTCTCTAATATCCCATTTTACCTATAGAAGAGAGACTTGTTCATAATTTCTTTTTGGTTCTCTATGTTTATATATGTATTTTAAACACCAATTTATTTAAACTTAACTAAAATTTCTCACAATTTGGTAAATTTATTAATGTTTTTGTTGAATACGCAGGAAATAACATACCTACCCAGCTTATAGTGAAGAGCTGAAACTTGCTAGACCATATTAATAAGCCAAAAAAAATACTTGTGAGACAATGCAATTCACTTAGCTGACAATAATGCCAGAAAATGGCAGGGAGATTTGATGCAGCAGCAATTTTGTGCTGCCCTTAAAATTAGTTTTGTGCTTACAGCACTGTGATTTCGTTCCTTTGAGGTATAGGTACCTAGCAGGAAAAAGCCGTATTGTGTTGCTCCTTTGTATTTCACTGTGAATGGCAGTGTACCACAATGTTAAATTGCTGCCTAATATGAACTGTTACTGTGTAGTTTTGAAAGTAATATTTACCTGACGTAAAAAGTTAAGTCTTTTTTCCATGATGACAAATACAGACACTACAGTTTCACCAGCACTTCTAGCTGGCACTGTTGCTTGAAAGGAACTGGTTCTGCCTCTCCCTGGCTACTTAGCCCTGTTTTCTTTCACATGCTTGCCTTTCTTTCCTGAACTGATGCTGGAAATTAATCCAAATTAAAACCAGCTCCTGTGGTTTATTTTTCTGGATTAATTTTAATCCAGGATCAATTTCCTGGTCTAGTTCTTTGCCCCAGTTGCAAAAATATTAATGCTGCCATGAGGAGAGAGGGCGAGCAAGGGTGGAATGAGCCAGGGGGAAGGACACGGTGGGACTGGACTTCTCTCTTTCTGCACTAGGAAATGTTTCTGAAACAGTAGCCTTAAGCCTTCAGGATTTTATTTTATTTTTTACTCTTTAGACACAGTAGAATTATGCATACACAATGGCTTTTAAACATTAAAAGAAAAAGATGTGAAATTGTGCCTAACTGTTCTGATAGTACCTACTGCAGTAATACAGAAATTTTTTGTTACCATGTGGCTTTAGTGCTAATTGATAGCTACATTGGTGTTGTGGTTTAGATATGAAGAATAATGGGTGTTGATACTTACATATTGATGGCAGAGTATTTTCTTTTTAAAAATATATAATATATTTTAAATATATTAAAATAAAAATATATTTTATATTATATAAAATATATAATATTTTATATTATATAAAATAGATAATATTTTAAAATAAATGTCCTACAGCAAATAAACAAGCAGGTTAAATGACAATCGTTTTTAATCTTCAGTGTTTGCATTAGAGCAGGTTTAGGTTTTCTTTAAAAAAAGATCCTTCAACGATAAGTGGCACAGAAAAATGACAGGCTTTGACTATGAAAATACTGCATATGTGGGGCAAAGAATGTCCAAATTACAGTCGCAGTTGAAAACAGTTACAGGACATGGACAAGCAGAATAGTGCAGCTTCACTACTCATTGCAGTCAATGCTAACATTTTATGGTACAGAATGAAAAGCTTTCAACTGTGTATTCATGTTTTTGTGGGAGTTTAGACAAGTATTTGCCAAGTGGCCAAGCCACAGCTTATAGTCATCATGTAGAAGAGAGAAGCAATGGAGAAGTAATTTAGGTTGGCAGACTAGTCCTAAACCCTTCTTTAAAGTTTTCTATGGAATATAACTGGCAGCTTACCTTAGATTCTTGAGTATAGTTGTCTAGTCGTTGTACTAAACATGTGATGAATATTCAGATCCCTTGCCTCTGATTAGATGGAAGAATGTATTTTGTCTTCTGTGTATTTCAGGAGAGAGAGTATGGTCCTTTTTCTTGGTCTGGCAGCATCATTTCGTATTTGGAAGAAGTGTTTTCTTTTTGTTTTTGCTCCGAGTATGAGCAGATAGTCAGTTCTTTCGTGTGTTTTCCCCATATTGCTCTTTCTGATTTGTTTTAACTTCTTAGTGTTGTATAAAATCCATTTGTTAAAAGGAGGCAGTAATAAACAACATATCTGGTCATGTTTTGTGTGAAATTGGAAGAATGTCTTTGTTGTCTGTTCCAGAAGGATGAAGTGTGAGGCTTCTATAATATTTGGCACAACAAAGAAAGACCCATGTATCACATGTTTAAATTTAAACATGCTTTGCTTAGCCTTAGAAAAAATAGAGAAAAATAACAAAATGTTTGCCAGGTTTGACTGTTTTGATGACAGTGTTGTGATAGTATTTGTAAACTAAATAGTCAAAAGGTACTGAAATTGGTCATGTTGTACAGTTGTGCCATAAGATTTCTCATGGTATAATGTTGCTCAGCATATTATATGGTGTTTCTAAAAAGAAAACTCAATTTGGTGAGTAATACTAAGAGATTTACCTTTTTAGATGCCACTTGTATACCTTCAACAGAATAAAACAATTTTTTTTCCTTTCAAGATTTAAAGATCACCCCACATTGAATGAACGGTATTTGTTACTCCATTTACTTGGCCGAGGTGGCTTCAGTGAAGTATACAAGGTAGAGTTTGTTGAGTCTGATAAATCTAATTTTTGAGTCATGTACATTTAATTTTGGGGGGACAAAAGTGGATCTAATTAAGTAGAAGGATTGTAATGGTAGACCAAACTTCGATTAACCTGTGGAGGGGAGGTAGCATGACAGTAGCCTTGTCAATAGACCTGTGAATTACATGCCAGCTTTTTTTCTCACTTTATTGGGTGTTATTTTTATCACCTTTGGTTATAACTTTCCCATATTCATGCATTTCTTTTTTAGGCTTTTGATCTTTATGAACAAAGATACGCTGCTGTGAAGATTCACCAGCTTAACAAAAGCTGGAGGGATGAAAAGAAAGAAAACTACCACAAGTAAATATTAATGACTTACACTTCGTATGTTAAGCTTAATAGCAGTTTGTTGATTGTAGAAGGTTAATGTATCCATCTTCTTTTAGACATGCCTGCAGAGAGTATAGAATACACAAAGAACTGGATCACCCCCGGATAGTTAAACTGTATGACTACTTCTCCCTGGATACAGATACGTAAGTAGAACTTGGCAAGGATTTTAGGGCTGTATATTAGATAAACAGAAATGAAGAGTATCTGAACAAAAATAACGCATGTTCTTGCTTGCAGCCAAAACATTTTAAAAAAGCCCACACTAATCAGAGAATTTTGTCTGCTAAATATTATAGGCCTTCTATAAGGTGACGAAAAGAGTATTTTGCAACACCTGACTAACGTAGAAAGGCTGCTATACCTTAGACAAGTTTCCAAGACTAAAAGACATCAGGAGCATTACTAGCCTAGGTGTAGCCCCGGTGTCTGGGCCGCACCTCTTTGCGTGAAATTGTCACATCTTAAGGGGTAGTTAAGGTATTTTGATTTTGAGAAATAAGCCTACTATAAATAAAGAGGCTTTTTAAAATTCCCCATCAATATAGATGCAGTCTCTCTTTTAGTGAGTATGAATGTTCAGATTTATGTCAGTTTTCGTAAGCTATTAGTTACACCATGTGTTCTATTAACAATTTCAGTAATATATTTTGATATTTAAGCAGCCATTCTTAAACTTGTCAGATTTTCATTAGGTTGTCATGTCTGTTTCTGATTGTGCAATATGATACATTCTTTAATTTTGTCTCTCTAAATTCTGCCCTAGGTTTTGCACGGTGTTAGAATACTGTGAAGGCAATGACTTGGATTTCTATCTCAAGCAACATAAATTGATGTCAGAGAAAGAAGCTAGGTCCATTGTAATGCAAATAGTAAATGCACTACGGTATCTCAATGAGATCAAGCCCCCTATTATACACTATGATCTTAAACCAGGTAAGTGAGAAATGTTACAATTGAAAATTTAATATTTTTTTTATCCTGTATTTTGTGTGTAATTCATGCCTGAAAATGCAGAAGTTATCTTCTGTGTGTTAGGATTATTGTGAACAACTGGAAAAAGTACATACTTTCCTTTGGAATTTCATTGCCAGAATCATCTGCCTTTTTAGTGGAAAATGTTTGTTACAACTTTTCTACTTTGCATTATTTTCTTTTGAATTCATAGTAAAAAATCACATAGCTAATAGATACATGCATTGGTAGTTAGCAGTATAAACAGATAAGATCATTAGTAGGCTCAGTCTTGTCTGGTAATGTGGAATGCTGATGTCTAAATAATATTTCCTATATGTTTTTTTTAACCTGCAAGTATGTAATCAATCACTTTCAGCATCCCAGCATAAGCACTCCAAAACAGGATTTTACAGAAAGTTTTCTTTACAATGAATAATAAATATTTTTATAAATAATATTTGTCTTTATTCCATGGCCTTTGTTTTACCACCTTGCACTAACGATGCTTGTATTCTTCATGTGCTTTGATCTGCTACACTTCCAAGTGTGGGGTTTGTAAAGTAATTCTTGGTGCCAGGCTGTTTGCTTTCTGTTCTGTAATAAACTGTTCATACAGGTTTCTCTTGTCTTATGAAATTGTACAGAATGTATTCTTAGTCTCATTAGTTTTTGTTCTCAGAGGAACTTCATCAAATCATTTTTATATCAAGAAATTATTGTACAACTTTAACACATGGAGTAAGATTTGTAGGATTGCAGCAATTTCTTGGCACAATTTTGTGGCATATGCAAACTGTGAAAATTGTAGTGTAGGATTTGTTCTGCCAGAAAAATAATGAAACGTCATTGTAACTAGCATACTGCTGCATTCTGGTGTTTCCTCTCTCCATTTTGGTGTTCCTTTGCTGACCAGCCAGCTTCCAGCTGAGAGAGACATTTCAAATCATGATGGTAACCTAGAGAGCTGCTGAAACTGCACAGAAACTTGTCATAGTTAAGTTACTCTAGACTTGAGGATGTAAAGATTAAGTAAATGTATCTCAGGTGGTTCAAGCATGGCGCTAATAACACCAAGGTCCTGGGTTCTGTCATGGGTCCCTTTAACCCAGACTGTTTTATGATTTTGATTCTGTAAAATTGTCACTTACCCCTCATGAAGTTAGATGTTCTTGAAAGTTGAACCTGGTTTTGAAAATAAAGCATTCTGTTAGCTTTCTTGAAGTAATTTTTCGTTTTTTCCCCCTGAATAGGTAATATCCTTCTTGTAGATGGAACAGCATGTGGAGAAATAAAAATTACTGATTTTGGTCTGTCCAAAATAATGGATGATGATAGCTATGGGGTGGATGGAATGGATTTAACTTCACAGGGAGCAGGAACTTACTGGTAAGGCCTGGTTTGATTTTGCTGTTTAGAGTTTGGATCATTGTTCAGATTTTTTAAATGCTGTCTTATAAAGCCAATTTGGAGAAACAACTAGGACTAAAAATATTAACATGGATGACAAACAAAGGTTTTTGTGTAGTACTGTGATGTTGATATTTCCAAATGTTAGAAGAATAACATAACAAGTAAAATAAGAGAGAGTGTGTGTGTTATTTATTTATTTATATATATATATATAAAAATAAATAAGAGTGGAGGTGATCACTGTGATTTAGAAGTATGGTTTCCTCTGAAGAAGCAGATACTTAATCTTTGGCCGCTGGTGGTTGAAAACATTTGACAGAGCTGTGATGATTAAGTGTGGGTGCTTAGTACTTGGAAATTGTAGAACAGGGATTACCAACAGGTAATGTCCTTAGGACAAAAGAGTATTCACTCTTCCTTCCTAAAGGTTAATGACAGCTCAGCAGCTGTGATTTATTTTTTGTGTGCACCTGCATGCTTGTCCAAAACACTGGAGTCTTAGAGCTGCCAAAGCATAGAAATGACAATAAGCATTTCATTGCTTACAGAAAATCTGTTTTTAGAATGTGGTCTCTAAAGATGCAGGTTCTTCATGGCACAGTAACTCTTTGAGCCTGAGTTTGTGCTGGCTGTGTCAGGGCGGGTGGATTAATAATCCTCTATTGGCCAGGTTGTTACAAGTCATTTCCTCTGCAGAGAAGCCAGTGTCATTCCCATTTGCTTTGCACTTCTTCTCATATTCAGGAGTTGCATGTGGTAAAGTTTTTGCCTTTTCCTTCAGAGTTTTTAGAAAAGGAAACACATATTCTTCCACAAATGCCACTGTGCACATGCTGTGAAAAAATTATTTTAGAAGTGTTAGGCTTTTGCTACTCTTTTTAAAGCTTTACCTACTTAAATGTTTTCTTTTAGGAATATATATCAGACAAATTTTGGCCTTTGGATTTCATCTAGAATGCCTCAGGCACTAGTGGTGCTGCAAACTTAAGAGTAAAAAAAGTTCTGTAATCATTATAGATTCATGATAAATCTCTGCATTTCTAATTCATGGTTTCTCTGAGCCCAAATTCTTCATTAGGGAGAGAAATACTTAGAGTGAGTTTGAGGTTGGGAACGAGCCTGTTCAGAGTACATTGCACAAACTGTCAGCAGCATAGCCGTGGAAGGGATTTCCTCAGTGACTGGGTCCAGTTACCTGCCTTCCAAGGCAGTTAGGCTATATAATCTCTTTTATAAACTTCTAGATGTTTATATTAAATTTAGTTAGTGTTTTGGCCCCAGTAATCTGATTTGAAGTGTCTTCTGTAACCTCAGTTTTCTGATCATTAGAAACTTAATCCTCTAATTTACAGACTATGTTTATTTGTGGCCAGTTTATACTTGTTTGTTCCTGTGCCAACATTGTCCTCCCTCAAGTAGGTTGTGGCCCCTTCCTAGTAGTTGCTCCTTGGTGTTTTTATAGCCTTCACTTCTTTTTTCCCCTGAACTGTAGGCTCTCCATTCTTCAGATCATTTTAGTAACCTTCTTTGCATTTGTATCACTTAAGGATCGCTTGTCTTGATTGTTGTAACCAGAACTGTAGACAAGTATTCCAGAAGAGAGTTTGTGCTGCTGTTTAAAATTGTTGCATTTTCATCTCATTTTTGTACCTATTTCCATTTCTACAAATATTTCTTCAAAGTTTCTGTTTAAATCTTACACGTTGTTGACGAAAGAGTGCCTGTTCTGTAGTTGCCCTAATATTTTTTTTCAGTTTTAAATATTGCTATCAATAAACTTGACTGCACTTAAATTAATACACTTGGAAGGTTTTGTTTGCTTTGTAAAGGAAGTTCCATTTCACCAGTTATTCTGTAATTCGGGAATGGCATGGGAACTTCCTCAACTTTGATTAAGTAAAGTTCTCTTTCTGCGGAATATGGGGATGGAAATAACAATCACCTTTGTCTATCATATACCCCTCTGGGTAATGTTACCATTTTCACTAAAAATTTGGTTAAAGGATCTTTAGGCCATATCTGCATTTTTTTTGATTCCTAACCAGGCCTTTCTGTAAAATGCCCTATTTGGCTTCCATCTTTTCTTTGCTTTGATAGATGGCTAAGGTTCATATTTAACCTGGGGTCCCAATTTAAAAAAAAAAAAGTGATAATTGGCAGTTTAGGTAAAAAATGTTAGTATTTGTGCGTGTGTGAAATAGACCACTCTATTTGACTAATTGTACAAAACTGTAATGTCAGTTTTGATGGGTTGCAAGATGTTGGAATGCAGACCGTAGGGCAACTGTACAGTTGTCAAAGCTCCGAGATGTGTAGCTGAAGTGTTTGTACAGTTTGATAATTGATCACATTCCAGTGATGCCATATTTACAGACCGAAATATGTTTTGTTTTCTAGGTACTTGCCTCCAGAGTGTTTTGTAGTTGGCAAAGAGCCACCAAAGATTTCTAATAAGGTTGACGTGTGGTCAGTTGGAGTAATCTTTTTCCAATGCCTTTACGGTAGAAAGGTAAGGAAAAGATTTGAAAATCTAAACAGTTTTAGTGTAGGTGCCTGTTCTCAGTAGACTGTGAATTACATTTGTGAAGACATGAATCTTCATGGAAAATGACTTGTGTTACTTTTTGGTGGTGTACGTTGATTTTTGCAAAAAATTAGAAAATCTTGCCTGTAACTTTTTTATTTGCAGCATGGTTGGCAGTTTGTATTAACACTGCAACAACATACTATAGCATTAATAGTTATTAAATCAAAGTAGTTGGATAAATCTGAAAAAAATCATGTGCTTATTTTGCAGCCATTTGGCCACAATCAATCACAGCAAGATATCTTACAAGAAAATACAATATTAAAAGCCACAGAAGTTCAATTCCCTGTCAAACCTGTTGTAAGCAATGAAGCCAAGGTAACTTTTAATATAATCTCAGAGTGAAAGCATTCATTTTAAAGGATTTAGCTGTAAAATTGTTGTTAACCCGAGAATGCTGTGGGACATAATAACTAAGTATATAGAAAAACGTAACTGAGAGCTAGTATTCGGATGTTTTTATTTAAGCAACCTTATTCTGGGAGTTCTCAAAATCATGTACTTCAAAGCAAAACTATATATATATATTCCAGAAATTTGCAAGTGGTTTTAAAGTAGGCCACCTCAAAAATTGTCTGCTTTGCTTTTTCCCAGAGGACCTTATGTGTCTCATTCAGGCTGTCTCACTAGAAGTTCTTGTGAAATGCTGCTGCTAACAGTAACAAGCTCTTTGTGAAAATAGTGAATGTTCTTCTCTGCAGCCTTAGTGGCTAGAAGAACTATTTGACTACCAGGTACCTGAAGGATATGACCAGTAATACTCTTCCCCTTGAAAGGTCATAGTCTGTGTGTGTTAACTAAAAGCTGAGTTTAGAAACATGAATTTTTAAGATTAAGAATCTAGAAGGTATTTTGGTGCTGATTCAGGAAATAAAACTGCCAGAATAGTTGATCTGCCACAAAGGAGTTGATGGCAATGTGTCCTGTATTTAAAAATTGTAGTAGTATCAAATTCCTCTACACAGACTGGCTATTCATAAACAGATTAAGGTGATTTCCCAAATGATTACTACTGTGAGCATCTGTAACACAAATCCAATTCTGTGAGAGTGGGAGAAAATGTTCTATGTTACTTGCTTGTTAAAAGTCTCCCAATTTTTGAAAAATATATTCATGACCAGATGCAATAGATGTGCTCTTTGAAAAAAAGTGCCGAAACAGTAGAATGCTTATTCAAGTTTCAGCAACTAATTAAACATACTTAGGTTTGGGACACAAGATGCCAAAAATTTAGGAATGTTAAGATTCAGCTTCCAAAGATTAAAAGGAAAGGAAACCTATTTCTAGAGGCAATAACTTCCCAAGAAAATAAGTCTTTTGGGTACATAAACCTGCTGTTACAAGTGGTGGTATATTTCTGGTCATTATATTTTCTAAAAGTAGTGTTAGTTAGAGAGTTGCAGTTAATGTTACGAAGAACCGGTTGAAGAATTGTAGTTAGTATTGGGTTTTTATTTTTAGTTGAGGTTTTTGTTTGCTGTTCTTTGTTTTTTTCACCTGCATTTGAAAAAACTCGCTTGAATGCAGTTGACAAATACGCATCATGTACCTGATAACATTACATACTGAGAGTTTGTATCTGTGTCTTTCAACTTTGCATTTCTTTGTCATTAGTGGTTTTTATAGAGAGGATGTTAGGAAAGAGTACACAGTTCAGCACGGAGAATTGGCAGCTTCTTGCATTCTCTGTGTATTTGCGTGCTCTGTTTGTTTGAAAGACTAAAATAAACTTCTAGAATTCTCCACTCATATTAACCATTGTCATGATAGCTTTAAGAGAGAGGGAGAAATTATTCTCTGGTGGAAATGCTATAAAACAATTTTAGATTAACTTCTTAATGCAGAGCATTTACAAAGACTGTGTAGAATCCAAATTGTTTTTCAGATTTATAGGCCTGGCAGTTGGGAAAGAACAGCTTGTAAACTGAAATTCTGATTCGGAAAACACAGAGATTAAATAAATATGGAACCTCAAATGACATTGTTAGTTAGTTTTCAGACTGTAACTGTCCTTTGATCCTCCTCACTGTTTCCTATTTTGTGCACTGGTCTCCTTTGCTTCACACTAGTGTGGCTACAGTGCCACAAAACTGTGAAGGATTTTAAAAACATTTTAATACAAAGTGTTACTCTGAGGATCTTGCAAATAACTGTTTAGAGTTCATTTGTTTTGAAGGCTTTATTGTGAAGAATTTGATTAAAATCTGTAATATCCAGGAACATGTGAATATATACTAACAGATGTGCATGATTATTATATTGTACCCTGTTCATGCTGGATATGTAAATGATAGAAGTAAATTCTAGCATGATTCTTTGGAACTTGTATCACAGATTTTCTCCTTTAATCTCCAGTTTTTAATTGGAGCAAAGAACAAACAGCTGAACAGATTTATCAAAGAAGAGATATGTAATTCTTTTAAATTAAGTTCTAAATTAAGTAATGATGTGCTAATCAGTTCTGTAGCAATAATAAGGATTTTTTATCATTAAATGTTGAAGCCCAGACTCTCAGGAGACCAAATGTTCTGTGTGTGCTAGACATAAGACTTGACAGAAACTTTCAGCACAAAATGATTGGCATACACAGTATGGACCTAAGCATAGGGATGACATAGTGACTCAAGAACAGTTGTGACTTTAGCTACAGAGTTTTTCAATTGATTCGATAATTTTAAGCAGGTGTGATCGAGTTTTTCATGGGAAGAGAGATTCAGCAAGGTAGTGGTTTCCTAAATATTCCTTATATAATGCCTACCGAGCATGGCAACCATCACTGTCGATTTCATGTTTTGCTATTCCCTGTCATGGCACATGTGGAAATGCCTGTTTTCAGAAGTCAGCTAAAGCATTGAAATTCTGTCCCTACATCACCCACCTATTCTTCCCCCCTCTAATCAGTGGTTTTGGAAGCTCACTGGACAAAGTAGAAAGGTCTCCTTTTTCAATCCTCTTACACTTGCTGCTGGTTTTTATTAGTCTGTTCAGGCATAACACATGCAGAAATCTAATTGGTTGAGTGCTAATGTTTTACTTGTAAATATAGTCCTAAGCATGGAAATACATATTTGAAGTATGATTATTTGAAGCCAGTTAATTTGCTGATTTTTTCTTTCTGCCATGATGTTACATTTTTTCAGTGGGCTCAGCAGTAAAATGTTACATTGTCATTGGAATTGAATTATTTAAGAACAAGAATTTGTTTAAAAGCTACTTCATTCAAGAGGCCTTGCTTATTTGCCTGAAAGCAGATGTAAGTATTTGGAATGTTATTGTAACTTCCTGCATTTCTTTTCTAGGCCTTTATCAGACGCTGTTTAGCATACCGAAAAGAGGATAGATTTGATGTCCACCAGCTGGCTAATGATCCTTATCTTCTCCCTCATATGAGGAGATCAAATTCTTCAGGAAACTTGCATATGACTGGCCTAGCAGCATCCCCTACACCACCTACTTCAAGCATTATTTCGTACTGAAATGTCTCCAGCTGAGGAATGGGATGATACCTTTGTTTAGTTTCCAGATGCAGACTTGAGCTTGAAAGCATTTGAGTGTTTTTACACAGGACAAGTTTGATAACTGTGTTTTCAGACTGAAGTCCTCCTACATAGTGTCATTTGTATGATTGGAATGGATCATGGACTGTGAATAAATGTACCCTTCTGAGAAACACCGTTAAACGTTGAAGGATGACACTTCCTGTTACAAACTAACAGGTATACTGTGTTTAAGACTGAAGAAGAGGTTTTTAGTTTTTTTCTGGGGAACATTGTAAATAATCTTTTTAATACTTTAAAGTACATTTGGTGGATACTGGAAAGTTCTAACATGAAGGGTAGTTTTTCATTATTTAAATTAAAAAGGGTAGTGAGCAAATTTGAAAACACAGGAAAAATTTTGTGCCTGGTTATAAACTAAATGAACTGCCATCTTTCCAAGACATTGATCTTTTGAAACCAAAGTAAGGAGCATGAGACAGTGAAAGATAATGTTCAGCATCAGATTTCTCAAATAAAATTGGAGTATTTTATTTGGCTACTCAGGCTTGTACCTCCAAAAATGTGGTGGTGTTTAACTGAATTTAGATTGGAAGGGTGATAGGGAATTCCTGGTACTTATTTTTCAAATAGATTGCTAATTTTGAAATCCATTCAGTTTTTTAAAAATACTACACCTGCTGTGGTATTGAAACTTGTGAAACCTTCCAGGCTTCTAATAAAAGCAAGAAACACTATGAAACCAAATGCAAACAGGTCATGTATAATGTTCTATGCAGGAATAATGATAAATTCCCTTCTAGCTCTATTGTAAATTGTTGTACAGATGTCACATTTTCAGTTAAATTTCAGCAATTTATTCCTGTACAAATGTTTAAAGTATGGCTTTTTCTAATTGGATATTGTATTTTTTTTAAGTCTCCCTCAAGGCGCTTTTAATTGCTGCTAAATGATGTTGCTTTTACTTTTACAAGAGTCAAATGACCTCCTTAAGGTGCGAGTCAACTGTACAAGAGATTGAGAATAGGCAATTCGTTAACAATCAAGGCATGTAAAGCAGATCTGTGTTGGCAATATACAGTACAGTTCTTTAAGTCAGTTTATTGCGTTCTCGTCCTGCAGAGCGCATTGATAATAGATGTAGAAGTTGCTCATGGTTATTCTCTGTTTCTGGAAGTTCCTATCAACAAGGAAATGTTTCTTGTGGCTTGTACAGATATTTTAAAATGTGAAACATTTTCTAACTGCCTTGTATGGTAGAAACTTATTTTTCAGAACAGTGTATCTCTCTCCTGTTCACTATTCTTTTTACTATCCCATTCTTGATGCTGAATACCTATATGTAATTTTGTCCATGTTGCAGAAAGAGGAGGCTGTATTACCACAGGTTTTCATTTAGTATTGTACAGTTAAACTGTTGCTCTTGTTTCTGATGTTGCAAGCCATTTTGTTTTCATTGTATATAGAGAAATGTTAACTGTCTCTTTAAGATGCTGCTGAAATTGTAGAGAATGTAGCCAAAACAGTAATAAACAACGGCAGTTGAAATTTCAAGGTTTTCATTGTGTGTTTTTATATTTCAGCAAAGGGCAAATCACATAACCATATCACTGATTAACATGAAAATATTTAAATATTTAAAGCAAGCTTTCTTAATTACAAACAAAAGGCCAATAATACAATAATTAATTTAAGGAACATTGGAGGTGAAAGGGGAAGATTCCATGAAACTTAAAACATCCGTCATGATGAGGTAATCAAAACTTCATTTCATTGAATAGACCTCACAGAAAGAACTCGTAAGTATTTCAGTGGTCCTTCTTTAAATACTGAGCTGTGGAATAAGATCAGCTCATAGAATTACTAGAAAATTAGACTCAAACAGAATACTGGGACTCCATCCTTTCCACGCTCTACAGCACAAGACCAAGTGCAGAGATCAAGGAGAATGTGCTATAGCTGCAAGTTCACAGTAGATTTCATTCCTTCTTACTCTGCATGTTGATAACAGAAATTGAATTGATGGTTTTACCACATGAAAATACGTAGGATAGTGTTAAGTGTATTTTTATTTATTTGAAATGTGTTATGGTTACCTTTAGTAATGGTAAGTTATACAGTATATTAGATAACCACTTAAGTACCTGGGAAATTTAAAGCTACCTAAAAGAGGAGGTTGATGTACAGACTTGTTTTTCCTATGGTTGGGATCTGGGAATAGGCTGTTGTGGCTAAATACATGACATTTACTTCAGCTTTATAGGTATGTGTCTGAAACTTAAATGCTCACTTTAAAAGTGCTTAATACAGGAATACTTGAAAGAAATAGCTTTCTCATCTCATCTTTTGAATCAAAGTTGCAAGACATTTACCCAATAGCACAGTTGTGTTTGTGTAAACATCTTGCAGTACTGTTAATGAAAACTTTGTATCCCCACTTGGACTAATTCTGTGGTCACTAGAAGGTCACAAGGAGACTTCTGAGTAGTGTGTTTGGTGCCTGCTACTCAGCAATTTGTGCTTGGACTAGAAGTGCCCCTGAGGCTGAGTTTAGGACCCCGAATTATGCTGCTGACTGATGCTGCTGATCCACTTCTAGGTAATTCATGTCAGGTGTTCAGTCTGTATTTCATACCCATTTTACTAAGTTCACCATGTGTCATCCATCACTAGGTCTCCCAAGCTTTCTCCTGAGTTAACAGCAGGAAGACAAAAGAAATGAAGTTAAACATCATCACGCAGTTCCTAATGAATCTTGAAAATAAAAGGCTTCTTTTAAATTCATAAACACTTTAAATGTCTGCACTGGAAGATTGTAAAATACTACATTACTGTAGAATAAAAAATAATTAAAAAACCCCTTTACATATTAAATAAGTGACTGTAGGAGAAGTTACACACTTTTAACTGAATGTAGTGCTATATCCTTGCAGCCAGAGTTAACACTGGTTGGCTTGTTCGTGCAAAACAACCGTGTTTTGGCACCATTTTGCTTATATTAGTGCTGATTTTGTTCAGATTTCACTGTGGAGCATTAAGCACTTTGAACTTGGTCTACGCCAGTTAATAGATACCAGTTTCGTGGAGGTTGGTCAATATTTTGACTTTCCGAAAAGTGCTTTTGATGCTTGCGGGACGTCGGGAAATGCACCATGGCAGTGCAGGCACCAGTACGAGCGCTGCCCGGGGAGCTCCGCGCTGCTGCGACCCGCGTGGCAGCCTAAGCAGGTGACTGCGTGTTTTAAAACCAGCAATCCCGAAAAGGGAAGCATGTTTTGGAATTTAAAGCATCCTGCATGTTCCTGCTCCAGCTTTGATATCTTCTTGAACATGCAAAAACCACAGGTCTGAGGCGGGGCCACCAGCCCGGCCAGGCCTCTCTTCCCTGTCCCACAGTCCCGGGACATCCAGCCTGGGGAGGGGATGCAGGTCCCCAGCAGCGCTGCTCCTTCAGCCTTGCTCTGGAGTCCGGCCCTGCTGGGGCTGGAGCTGGGGGCTGGAGCTGGGGGCTGGAGCTGCTGCTGTCGGGGCAGAGGAGCTGCGGCCCAGCGGGGCCTCGGCTGGGCAGGTTCAGCACCGCCCCCGCAGCCGCGCCCCCACAGCCCTCTGTGTAGCAGAGTGGTTGGGTGAGCGGGGGGAGCTGCAGGCAACGTGAGAAGTGTCTCTGGGTCTTTTATTACTCTTCAAAGAACCGTCAGGACTCAGTGCTCTTCTCCAGAGGTGGGATAATGCGTTGGGAAGGGAGACTGGAAAGCCTGGCCTGGTGGGGTAGGGACCTGTGTGGCGTATCAGGACAGGGAAGGCTTAGAACCTGGAGACACTGTGGTTAGAGAGTCCCGATGTCGATGTCTAAAATACTTGAGTCTCACAATTGCTCTTGCATTTTATTTTTTTTTTTAAATTTTATCCATATCAGCTACAGCCAAATTGAGGACTCTGGTTTCATAGCTGAGGGATGCCAGGCAGCAGAGACTGACGGTGTTTCCCCCGCACAGCCCCACACGCCGTGACCCAGCCAGCCCAGCGCGTCCGTCTGCCGCCACATCACAGGGACCAGGGCACTGTCGTGTCCCAGCATGAGCCTGCCATGGGTGTCAGGGTGCAAATACCCCTCCTGAGGCCTGCACCATACCTGGCTCCAGGCAGCCATGGACTGTAGAGTTGAGGACCATGTTGCCTTTGTAGGAAAGGTAAGACTGCACATTTTTCAGAGAAATAATGAATGATTCAGCAATCTCATGTCTTTGTGATCACAGATTGGTGAGATTGGTGAAAGGAGTCTAATGAGATACATAGAGCTCCCCAAATCACCATCGTGGGAATCTGGCATTCTATACCTGCCACCTGAGGCCAGCGTGTTTCCAAGCACCCCTTCCAAAAACAAAGCAGGTTTTACTTGGTCCTCAGTGCTTACTAAGCAAGGATCCCTGAGAAACTCTCTAGCCTCTTCCAATACCAAGTTTGGCTCAAGTTTACTTATATCCTGACAGATTTGTCCACCTTATTCTTAAAGATGCCTATCAGTGGGTGCTGCATTACTTACCCAAGTGATCTATTCTAGATTTTCCTAGTATCCTGTCTTTCTTATTGCTCTTTAAGCCTATTATTTGCAGTCCTCTGCACTGTGGCACGAAAGACAGTTTCCTGCCACATATAGTACATGAACCTTGCTTTCTGTACAGCCACCATATATTTAATTTTGAACTTCAGGTGTATTTTGTGGAATTAAGATTATTATCCTCTGAACAAGTAAGGTTCTTGCAATATTTTCAGATACTCGACAGAATGGTTGGGAAACTCTTGCAGTTGGAGAAATTAGATTTTTCTTTTTTGCTCTAAGTAATTGAGTCACCTTGCAATCTTTTCACTGTGCTATGTTTCCCAAGCCAATAAAATTCTGTGTGTAAGTCAAGGAAAAATGCTTTCCCTAGAAAGCTCCTTTTGTATCTAGTTTCTGGAGAGCTAATTGGGTATCAATAAGAAATTACAGGATGTTTAAATTTCAGAATCCCCTTGTATAAATCTATGGGTATCTTTTTCTCTGCACCATTGAAACACTCATAGGGACTTTCTCTGCAAACAGTGGAGGACATCAAAGCCAGATTTGCTATGTCCTCAGAAGATGTGCAGCCATCAGGCCTGCAGGTCAGCCAGCAAAGTGAAACGTTTTCTTGCTCTTGTATGAAAGCTCTGCCATGGTATTTATTCAGCAGAGCACAACTCTGCAGACCAATGGAACCAGTATTTCCTGGGAAGAGAACGCCGTGGCCTCAGCCCTGAGCCCCTGGCCCATTAGTGTTTCTGTAGTTTTGCAGTTGTACTTACAGTGTGAAAAACAAGCAGTCCCTGGACATCACCCTTGTGTTTGCTGCTACTCTTGGGTAACCTGTTTACCCAACAGGTATATGCAAGGTTTAAATCAGTCTTGCTGGTGGCCTGGGGTTGTGTCTTCCTGTTATTTGTAGTACTGATGTCCAGGGGGGTTGTGCAATTGCACCCTTCTCCAAAACTGGAAGGACAGTCCTTAGCAGAGTTACTATCTTCAGTAAGGTCTGGGAGCAGCTATAGCTCAAAGAGGTGTAAGCACTCTCCAGCATTTCAGTGCTTAGAAGTGCCTGTCAGTACCTTACTGAATCAATATCCTAGTTTATTTTTGATGTTGGAATACTGAAATATTTATAGTTCAGGAGAGAAGACACTTTCAAATCAGCTTCTTCTAAATATTTTTCACTAGTAGAGAACTATGATAGTTTAAAGTATCAGTGGTATACGGGTTTGTCAAAGGTGTTTTATGTTAAAGACATTGGCTGTATGTACAAGCACAGGGTTATTTTTTTTATGGTTCTAGTTGAAGGGATAAAAGTGCCACACACATCTACGAGTCAGTGGCTTTTATATAATATATGCAAATACTGTATTTCACTTTGTAGTTCTCTCAGGTAGGATCTGGCAATATGTGTCTCCTATTGCCCAAATGAATTTTAACTTAAATTTATATATTGTCTGCACACCTTTCACTGCAATGGAATAGTTGGAACTGGGGCTTGTAGAGAAGAGATCCTGTGATACTTTAATGTGTATCTTCCAGCCCTCAGATACTGGCCTTGCAGCTTCTAGAACAGCTGCTGCTGTGTCCAGCAGCGCTCCAGGGTGTCACCATGCAGCCATGGTACATGATGTGTGGAGGATGCTCTCCTGAAATGTGCAATGGTTAACAATTGGATGGATAGCAAAGATTCCTGTGAGAATTGGTGTAATAGTGGGGTGATATGTGCAGGGCCTTGAGAAACACTATTTTAATACACAGCAATGTATTTTGCAGCATGAGCTCTTTCCTATTCATATCCTACTAATGCTTCCAGAAAAGAGCTGTCAAAATGCAAGACAGAGGAGAGATGATTTCTAGTGTTAACTTGTTGGGACACTCATGGCTTTAGCAGGCCTGAAATGAAAGCTGGAAAAGGGAACTGATCGTCTGTTAGCACTGGCAAAAGCTTTGCAGGAAAGAGCACCAAGAACTGCATTCCTTTGTGCATTTTTGGGCAGACCCAGTAGATCTTCACTTGCCTTCGCTGATAGAACAGCAGTTTCCACCAAAACTGATAGAACTAGCAAAGATTTGAAGGACTCAGAGAAGTAGAACATGCCCCGTGCTCCCAGAATTCTGCCATCTACCTCCTCTGCCTTTGGGCTGAGCATGGCAGAGGAACAGGACTTGCCAAATAGTCACCTGCAGGGGGCTGACGTAGCGAGGTGGGGCAGCTTCTTTCATTCCCCTACATTTTTCGCTATAAAGAGCCACACGAAGAGTTACTGCACAGCTTTGTATATTTGCATAATGTAAAATTTCCTTCATGACAGACGTAATCACCCTAATTACTGCACAAATTTTTTGTTTCAGGCTTGCAGCTGTGGCTCATTGGCTGCTGGCAGAGCTCTCGTCACTGATTTGAGCACCAGAATACCTTCCCTGCATGCCCTTCTATTGCAAAGACAGGTAAGTAATGTGGTAGTTGGCAAACTACACTTGCCCATAGTGTATTTGGAGCATCTTGTTCCATTGGTTAAATGTCAATTCATACACATTCATATGAGACCATGAAATCCTCATGCTGCTTGTAGAGTTACATAAGGATGTATCAGGTGCTGAGCTGATCTCATAAATTGTCTTCTTAGAGCTGTCAGGATAGTTTTATTACTGAGCCCAAACACATTCCAATCTAACAAATTACCATATTCTAAAGGTTATTGTCCTATCACCCAATTAATATAACCTTTAGAGATAAAATAGAAGAATTACTCCTCTGTCATCCTTTATCATCTGTCAGGATTCCTGTGTTTTTAATGACCCTCATCCTTTTCCACTTATATTAATACTTTAATATATTGCTAAAATGAAAATCTTAATATGTAGGTAGCACATTCAACAAAAC
Organism: Machaerirhynchus nigripectus; assembly: GCA_013397975.1. NCBI lineage: Eukaryota > Metazoa > Chordata > Aves > Passeriformes > Dicruridae > Machaerirhynchus > Machaerirhynchus nigripectus. The sequence goes on along the minus strand of VZRQ01018915.1, from coordinate 76,509 downwards.
ATGGTCCTAATGATGAAAACTGTAAAGATTGGTGGTTTTTCTCCTTATCCCTGAGACCACTGAGAGGAGTTCAGCTGAATTACATTTAGATAGCTTTTTCTATTTGGGGACATGCTTTGATGGGTTCTGTTAACATGAGGCAGCAATGTGAAGGCCTCTTTTCCTTTTTCCTTTTTTTTTTCCTCCTTTCAGGTTTTGCAAAAGAATCCTTAGGTTACAAAGAATTTTGCTAGTTTTGTGCTTAGGAGCAGCACAGGTGAGCACAGAGATCACGGGGAAAAGCCAGTATGAGCCATTCATATTTGAAACCGGGGAAAAGCAACCAGGAGTCAGCTGGGCAAGGCTCCAGATGGATGGTGTGACTGAAATAACACTTCAGATGTACTCCTTTAGATAACTTGATGTGTGTCCAGAACACTTTCCAACTCACCCACTATGCACTGGGGGGATGGAAGGTGAATTGCTGTTAGGGCTAGTGGAGAGTTTTATGTTGTGTTTCATATTTAGATACACAGAAAGCAAACCCAGGACACAAGGGGAGAAGTGGTGCTGCCTGACCCATCACAGCTTTATTAGCAGCACTTTGGTGCTTATAAATCAGTCTCTGTCCACAATCAGGGAGGTACATCAAAACTCAGCTTGCCACTGGAGATGTGCCCCAGACATAGTGTTAGCAGCCCAGGAAAGGAGGCACCCGGTTTCCCAGTGCCCACTAGATGGCAAAGCAAGGTGCTCTATTCAGACTGCTGAACATCTGCTTTACCTGTCTGCACCACAGTGCCATGACACAGAGCATGGGCGTGGCAGTATCAGAGCTGCAGATGCCTGTAATTGAACAGTCAAGACTGCCTAGCCCTCTGGGATATTGGACCAAGGCTTCTCTGTCTTCAGTAGGCAGAGGATTTAAATACTAATGACACTAGTTTTCCTAGAAACTGGCATGGGAATTCAGTAGCATTGGAATTCAGTAGCATTTGGCTGTATTTGGATAGCGATTGACTCAGCAAATACTAAGAGAAACATGCTTCTCTTACAGGTTATGTAAAACAGGAAGGAATAGCTTGTAACAAACAGCAAAGGAAAACTTCCTGCTTTATAGAATCCATCTAACTTGAAGCAGAAGTCTTGAAATAAGAATCAAAGCCTCTGGAGTGAAGCTTTGCTTCTGCTTGGAGTTCACATAGTATTGAGATGTAGTGTCTAGGAAGAGGATCTCTGAAAGAACTTAATTCCATCAAGGCTAAATTTTGTCTTCTCAACTTTTGTGTGAAGCCCTAGGCCCTTATTGGGAAACTTTGGACTTTCAGGTGCTCAACTACTAAAATGATGAATCTATGAAATGCATTGATTGATGTCCATAGTTGGGAGCACGACTGACAAAATATATTTATAATTGCTGGAAATATTGTAATTCAGCTCTTTTCTCTGCTCTGGACTTTATTCTTATTACTGCCATTCTTGTAATTTGAAATGACACAATCCAAACTCAGAAGCCTTTTAAAGTATTATTTTATAATGTTCAAGTCACACATTTCCTTGTGATGGTCACTGCTTAAGATTTCTAACATTATTTCTAGGACACTGTGCTGATAAAGGTGAATTAAGGATAGGAGGTAGATCTAAATTAATTTGGTGAAAGTAATTGTGGTAGCTACTACTACTGCAAGGGCATTTTTCATGCAAGAAATTATAATGTAGTAGTTACTAATCCAAATAGCATGGCTCTTCTGTTTTAGGGCAATTAAATATCCTTTTACCATTGAAGATTTTGTTGTATTTTTGACCTGAGACAAATATTTAGTGTTAAAATCATCTGAGTGCTTCACATAAATTCATTCCATTAGGGTGTAGTTGTAGATTAGAAATTTCTGTCTTAATAAATAAAAATTTTTGAAAATATTGTTTTGCATTCTTTTGTGTGTCTGGACAGAAAAATGCTATTTCATGTCTGCCGAACTAAAGTCACAAATAGTGTGAGAGCTTTGGTGCTCTTGGTCCAGGGTTTAACACCACTCAGTTTTACTGGAGTTAACTAGCTGGAGATGCGGGTTGTGCAGTCAGGGTAAGCAAACCCAGGGCTCAGCCCTGAGCCCTTTGCACGCACAGCCTCCCTCCTTCAGCTTCAGGCCGAGGGGCACCCAGCTGTCTGCAAGGTCTCCTCAGCTGGCAGGCGTGGGGGGAGAGGCAGCCCTCTTTTTTGGCTGGGTTACCCCTCAGCCAGGACTGAGGGCTGACCCGGGCCGCAGGCAGCCACCCGAGTGCAGGCACAGTGCCAGGAAGCGGGTGTGAGCACTGGGGGGCGTGGGGAGCAGGGGGAGGGACACTTGGAAATGGCAGCATCTTAGCTTGGTGCAGGACAGGTCTTCCCTTTCAAGTCAGGCTGTGCTCCTCTGGAGTCCCTGGAGGAGGAAGGGCTTCCCGAGAGGCAGGCTTACCCCCAGCAGCTGGGCTCTGGCTTGCTGGCTTTCCCTCAGTAGGAGCACCTCTCCTAATGGGGACAGGTGGCTGGCTATCCCACCAGTATTCTCAAATTTTCAGTGTGTGGACATCTTGCTGGAGATGCACAGATGACTTCCTCCTCCAGGCACGAGAGTGCAACCAAAATTTCCAAGAAATAACAATCACAGCAGCCACCACAGAGATTTGGGTGCTTACCAGCATATAAGCCCTCAGTGCCATTTCTGCTTCATTGTCTCCAGGGGGTAGGAGTTACAAAAACCCACCATCTTTTTTAAGCATTCCCTGACTAAACTAATGCAGGAAGAACCTGGTGTTCTAATTATTCTATATCCCAGAGTTACTGAAGTGTAGTTGCTGCACATCCTGCATGAATTCAAGCATCTGAAGTTCAAATCTAATACCGCATCTATGTTCATTCTCCTTTGGACACCCAAAGCTGAGGTGACACTGAGCATCAAATGCCTTTGCACTCTGTGACTAAGCAATGACATCTGTTCTTGGCAGATACATACCAATCCAGGATGCAAGTGTAAAATGCTTTCGTAAGTGCAATAAACTTTAGTTTTGAGGGCAGTAAAATTCTCACTCAATAGTCCTTATATGTGATTCAATTAATGAATAGTATTTCTGAGTCGAAGAAAACCACTGATAAAGGATTAGCAAATACGGAGGCTCTGGCAGACACCATGTTTGCACTCTGTGCTTTTAGAAGTGCTGATGATGTTTTCAAATCTTTGTCTTTTTAGATGGAGTGTCTTAACACTGAATTTTTAACCAGACCTAAAAGGAAAACAGGTTATTTTCTTCTTTCCTCACTGCCCCATTCCTTCCTCTGAGAATTGTCTGGTGCAGAAGGGCTTGTTTAAACCCCACCTTTCTCAAACTGAAGACATCCTCGCTGATGTTTTGGACAGTTACTCTGCACATGGACTAAGAGTAGGCTTCTTCTCAGTGAGCAGAGATCTGTCTCTGGAGGCATTTTCTTCAGGGAGTAAGGGGGTGGATCTCCTCTTTCTCGGCTGAACCCCTTGGTAGAAGTCACAGATTTAGGGTGGCTTTCTAGAATCTTGCTGAAATCTACTAGTAACTGTACTGAGCCAAGCAGTTAGAAATAATATTTGTTACCAGGTTAGTAGTAATAAACTGGTAAAACCATTAAAGTTAATCCCAGAGAGATATGGATTGGGTCAAGTGCTTGACCAAGACTGGGAAGGTTAGACTCAAATTCCTGCGAACTTTGATGGTTTGCATTTAAAGAGATAGACAGACAGAACATACACACATTAATGCATACACACAAGTGTAGAAGAGCAGACCTAAACATGTTTTGTCTCAAACATTCTGAGTATTGCTACAGGAAAGGTGATCAGAGGAGAGGGTCCTGCAGAGGTGGGGCAGCACTGTTCTGAGCCAACTCCCTGCTCTGCCCTGAGACTTGTGCTCAGTGTCCTATCCCCCAGCTCACTTCCTGGAGAAGGGCTGACTCTGCATCTGCAAACAAAGCAGTGCAGAAAATCTAATTTACATAAGAGTCATGCACCAGGTTAACTGTAAAAGGAGTGGCCCCCATTCTCCCTCTTTTTCCTGTCTCCCTCTTTCGCTCTTGACAATCCACGCAGCAGGACCAACACGGGATCTAAGGACTGATGATATTCTATGTTTTCTTCCATTGCTTTTCCTGGGCAAAGCACAGCTATCGTATTCTACTCTGTAATCTGTACTGGAGTTTGCTGTGGGAGTGGGGAGCTTCTGGATGTGTGTTGTGGCTTGTGTGACAGCACCTTTGATGAGTTTGCTGTGGGAATTGAGAACTTATTGAAGTGTACAAAATAAAGGCTTGTTAGCCAACACCTTAGTGGAAGTGTATTGTAAGAATTTAAGGGGGTTTTAGCCAATACCTTTTTAGTCTAAACGGGATGGTTGCTACAGTTATGGCAACTGTACAGTAAACCATAAATGTTCCTGACACCTGGTCTGGTGCCTTTGTTCAGCCTGATGAGACTTTATAACAAACATCCTGGTGGGTCATGACAACAAGCACATGGAAAATACACTCCCTCTGCTTCGTTAAGAATATAGAAACCCAGGCACTCACTCCATGTGTACACACAGACCCAGCACAGGAAGCTGAGAAGTCATCTGAGACCTCTGGACTCTCACAGCAGTGCAAATATCAAACATAAGCCATTGCTTAACCAACATTTTTCACTTGTAAGTGGTGAAGTGTCAGCATCTTTTCTATTTATGACTCAAGCAGACAGGTCCTTAAAACTGTTGATCTCATAGGAGAGAGGAGTATTAGATGTGAAGAGGATTACAACAGGGGAAGCAAACACTTGCCCTTGTGAATTTGTATGAACTATATTTAGAATTTAAATCCAAGCATAATTAAACAGTGCTAATGAGACAGAGGGACTTATCTTCATTTGGTGTATAATTGGTATCACTGATTTCCTCATTCATTTTTTCCTAGATTTAAAGCCTTCTTGTTCCAGTGAGATTAGATGGTAAAAGCTACCCTGCAGAGAGAAAGTATGGGGCCTGGAGCTAAAATTCAGTTGGAAGCCTTTTAAGGGATGCTGCTTTCTTGATAGCATCAATAACTGACAGCAAAGACACCTGTGAACGTGTAGCCAACAGTCAAGCAAGGTAATCTTTTCGCAGTGCACCCTTGAAAAAATGCACAATTTTACAAAGACCATAATGGGGAAGAAAAGTTCACCCTTTCCAGCAAGCAAAATAAAATACAGTGAATTTTAATAGTTGTAGGTATATAACCCACCTCAATTAACTGAAGTATGACTTCCTTCTCAGGAATATGCTCCAACTCATCCAGGAATGTAAAGCTTGCATACGAACTTTTGGTGACATTTTGTGGTGGGCACACTGCAGCAGGTCTGGGTGGAAGATGGTAATGATCTTACCCAACTTAAGTAGCTCTTAGAGCAGCAGCCCCTGTTACAGCTGTGTGCCAATAGCTGATTATATTGCTGAGCAAAGGACAACAGCTACCTGCAGCTGCAGGGGCTGGACATTTTTTTTGACCTAGTCAAAGCCGGTAAAGAAGTTGGTGCAATAGGCAAAGTCAAGTTACCAAAGTCCTGTTTTTGCTTTGCAGATTTGTCTTTGGTTGGATTCAGGCTCCTTTTAATTATGCCTCAAATGGATAATTTTTTTTTTTTTTGAGGGTTTAATCCACATCCATTGTTCCAAACTGCAGCAAAATCAGCTATTTCCTAAGGGATAGCACAATAATGACTATGCCTGTACATTTCAGTGCTGCCATGCATGCCAGGGTGCTTGTGCTTATCAGCTGACAGGGGTACTCAGAAGCATGAGACTTTGCTGTGCCTCACATCCTAGTGGCAGTGCTTGCAGCCAGCTGGAGTCTGTTCTCAGTGGCTGCCTGTAAAGATTCTCCAAACCCTCCTCCCTCCAAAGTGACCACCACTAACCAAATGCCTGTCCACCCACTGAGCCAAACCAGTTCAAAGAAGGGCACTACAGTGTCTGTGAGTAAGCTCTGCTGGATAGGAAGAGGATAGAGTGAGATGAATCCCACAAAAACAGCAAATGTTTTTCATCATAGTCCAGTAATTCAGCACAGACTTATTCTTTGTGTTGCTGAACCCAAGACTTTGGTTTGTCCTTTTCTGGAAGGGAATTTGAACACTTCCCTGCTACAACAGCTGTGCAGATTAATCTGAGACATAGGAATTGTTACGAGCATTTGGTCTCAATTTCCCTTTGCTCAGTTTCACTAGACCACTCTAACTATGTCATCCTCTGTAAATACCCCTCTCTCTTTTGGAGGCTGTCTGTTTTGACCACTTAGGGCCCTGTTGCTGTTCCATAAGGTGAGATTTGCAGCTGTACTTCCTGTTCATCATTGCCTAGCTAGGCTGTTCAGTCAGCCCTCTGGCTACTTACTGATAGTCAATAATACTGGGTTTAACTTTCCAGGGGAACAGATCATTTCAGAAGTTGTTCTGCAGCCCAAAAATACCTTCATCTGCTTATATATTTCACAGAATGGCATGTCTTCTCTTGCTGCTTTATCACAGTCCAAGTGTTCAAGCTCTTAACACTGCCTTGTGGTTGAACAGCAATGAGAAACACCACTGGTAACCAGAACTGAGAGCAGCACCAAGTACAGCTGCTCTACTTGTGAGCAATCCAGAGCCACAAACACTTGTCCACTGAGTCCTGCTGAAGAGATGTCCTTTTTTGAAAGCAGGATTTATTTTTGACTGAGCTGTGAAACAGAGGTCCTGACTGTCTACATCCATGAAAAATCCCATAACTCTCAAAGTGTCAGAGACTGGAGTCTTAAAAAAATTGAAGTCATATCACTGCTTTCTGCTGCCTTAAACATAATTTTCAATTATATTCCTTTTTAACCATCTTAGCTTAACTGCTGGGGAGTCCCACTGTCAGGATTAAACAGATGTTTTATTTCCTGCCAAAGGTGGGTGAAATAATAATCACCAGCTCTGCCTCATTGGCTGCCATGTGGTCTGGAAAGGAGCCATATGCTCAGCACTCAGACTGCTGCAGACAGGAGGCTGGGGGCACTATTTATTATTTGCCTAATCAATTTAAATACTGTCTTTCTTTCAGAAAGCACATTTCTAGTCTTTATAAGGAGATACGTACAGGACTTATCAAGCAACCTCCTCTAGTGAAGTGCATCTTCTATTTAAATAGCCAATATTCTGCTTGCACAGCATATGGGGCTAGAAGCAAAAACCTTGCTCTTGGAGCTGCACTGTGCTCATGAGCTGCTCTCAGCATCACAGTCAATTTTAGCAGTTGTTCAAGTTTAAGCCCAATAACAACAGTTTTCATTTAAAACTTTTGAAGAGTTTTCCTTGAAGAGAGTGTGGTACCTCTCCTCCAGCAGGCAGACGGTGTGGGTGGAGCAAGCTGCTCGTTGCTGACCTGCCTCTGGAAAACTGCTGCTGGGCCTTCACAGTGACAGCATGTGGTGTCTCAGGTGGCAGGTGTGGGGCAGTGTCGCTCGCTCACCGGCTGGCTCATGATCCTCTCTCAGGCCAGCCCACATCTTCTGCAGAAGCTGCAGGGCTCTGAGGTGAGCACAGGCTGGGGCTGGATGGGTGGTGACCAGAGCATGCCAGGCATTGGATGTGGGTGGTGATTTCTGCTCCTTTCTTGGGAGGTCCAAGCAGAAGCAGTTGAAAATGCATGGGCACTCCTTGCATGAGGATGGGAAATGAGGAATCCTTGGCAAGAGGCGACAGTAGGACCCCTCTGCTCCATGGAGGAGCCAAGCAGAGTACCAAATGCAGTGATCAGTGAGAAGACACCCATCTGGCTTCTGTCCTTTAACAGCTGTCTTTCACCATCTCTCTTCCTGTACACCACAAGGAATCTCTCTGTTTTTGGCAACCCATTGTAGCCTTTCTGAATCATACTACAAGGTCCCATCTACAAATAACAGGTAGAGTAAAGTGAAGAGAGAAAAAGGGGAGGAAGATGATATAGTGAACAAGAATTTGAGAGGCCTTCAGGCCTTGTCTTGAAATATTACCTCAGTAGCGCTGGTTTTGGCAGCAGCCACCAAGGCAGCAGGTCCTTCAGAGCAGGAGCCAGCAACGTAGTTTTTGAGGGAGGCTGTTGAGTTGCCAGAGGCAGAAGTTTGAAGACTGACAAGTGGGCATTGCGAAGACAAGAGTAAAGGCTGACACAAGTGCTTCTGCAAATTGATGAGCGACTCGGGAGCAGACTATACTGAACTCCAGCAGTGCGTATCTGCAGGTAAAGATGCACGAGCACGCTTGTGTGTGAGTGACATATGGCAGTTTCCAAGGAGTGTCTGAAAAATATTTGGTTCAGTTCCTCACAGTTCTTAATATTTTATCCTGAATTCCTCCAAGTCTTCCTATTCCTTCATGATGTGTACTCTTAGGCTAAAAATATTCAGAAGCACAATGCAACCCATAAGTACATTATTTTTGTTACTTTTATTAATTAGGAATGAAAACAGTCAAGAACTGGGTTGGGAACAGTAAGTTCCTTTTCATTATTAAACAGTTAGTGCCCAGACTACAAATGTAGTTTTGGGTTGTGGGGCTTTTTTGTCTTCTTTCTGAAGAGGTGTTACAGGTAAGATGGGTAAGAAACCTATTTCAAATGAAAAAGAAGCTTTGAAACAAAGCTAATTTTTTCACAAATTCAGTAATTTCTGGTGCACAGCATGTTATTTGGCAATACAAAGACTTCCAGTTGCTTTCTTTTTTTTAGAAGTTGTAGTTGCTCTCTTGAAAGATTTACCCAAGTACTGTTTATATCTACAAAAACATCTCCTATGGTCAGACTTCTGAGTATAGTAAAGCAGTGTCACTGCCCAGGACCACACTTTTTCTGTTCCCTGTTTCATGTGAACAGATATTTACCTGAGGGCATAAGCAGTGTTGTGAAATAGCTTTTCGTATCTTTTCTTACAGTTCTAGCTTTTAGCATCATAGTTGATAATACTTGACCGATGCCTAGTAACTCAGTTAATACTGAGCTGCTGTTTTGCAAAAATTGCAACTTTTGTTTACAAGTTCTGATGTTTCTTAAAGAAGTCGCAGTATTCCTCTGAGCCAGCTTCAGTTCCCAGATTCTTTCTTTCATGTGTGTAAGCACTGCTTGATGGTATGTGCACAGCTCCAAGCCTGTGCAGCGGGTAAGTATTTAGAAATGCCTGGATGAGATTTTAAATCTTCAGTTTGTTTTTAAAGACTATTTTGCAAAGTCACTAAACAGAATTTCAGGGGAAAGCAGCTTGAAAGATAAGGGTGAGATGGCAGCAAAATGGTCCCTGCTAAGTCTTAGCTATTGTAGTGGCTGTCTGCTCTCTCTGTACAGTACCAGGAACTGGAAGCTATTTCTATTATGCCAACTGAGAATGTAGTGGGCTTTGCTGAAGATTGGCTATTTGTGTCTATCATTTATTTAGGAGCAAGATCACTGACATGAACTGTTTGTTCTTGAAAGCTGCCAGCAGAGGATGTTGGCAGAGGAACTCTGAGGGCTGGGAAAAGATGTGCTCAGGAAGCAGGACCTGGGCAGCACTGTAATGTCCTTTCTGCACATCGGAAGGTCCAGATGAGTCGACCCTCAGTGAGTCCCATTTCATCCAGTGCCCCTCATCAAACACAAAGCTCACAGCTCTGCATTGCTTTTGCTAATATTATAATCATCCACTGCAGGCTTTTCTTACATAACTAGCAAGCCTGTGTTGACAATGGGTTTTGCAGCTTGAGTTCACTCACGTTTCCTATGTTTTAGCTTCTGTTGGGGTTTCATAGTTCACCTAACCCGCAAGGGCCATGAACAAAGTATGTGAATATGCAACCACTTGCTGGCAGAGCAAATAGCTCTCAGACAAGAGGATTGTCATTAAAACATTGTTTTGTTGGCAGAATAGGCTTTCCTGGTTGCCCAAGGTGAGCCTGACCTCTGTGGTCGCTGAAGCTCTCTCTTGTGGGTGAGCTGAGCAATGCTGGAATGCAGCTTTTAAGATGGATTAACTGTGAACCTAACAAAGGAAACTGTTTAGAGAGAGTAAAAACTTTACATTGCACAACTAAGGATGAAACCTAACTTTTGATCCTATAGGACAAAAGTTCCAAGGCTGAGAATGTGATTATTTGATAGGGTGACAGTCATCTTGTCAGTGCAGAGTAATGTTTGCAGCCTCCTCCTAGGGCAGAATTCTTCCTTTCCTGGTGCAAGAAGGGCAGTGGAGAGGCAGGCGTGTGGTCAGTGGACAGAGACTGCACTCTCCTGCTGTGAGTAAAGTAACAAAACCATGTACACCACCTCACCCTTTCCACCCCGAGCAGCTCCCCATGTGCCAGGTTTTTGAACTCTTAAGCCTTGATGCAGTTTTACATGCACAAGCCCAGAACTTTGTTACTAAACTTCAGCTGAAATCATGTGCACAGGCTGTTCCTAAGAAATACCAGTCATCCACCCAAGTGAAATTCTGAATTGCTAACTGCACGCTGGCCTACAGATAATCATGAATTAAGTTTTCAGGAAAAGACTGTATTTGTTCCTGGCTCAGCTCACTAGCTCTCTAGCCACCATCTGCAAATCTCTTAGGTATTCCATAAAATGGCAGATTACTATCCTTTAACTCTTTTGCCACGGCTGCAGGACAGAAGTGCCAGAGATTCACGTGAGCTAAATGAAGTTTTCTGTTTGATTGAGGCCGTGGATTTGCTTTTGGTTTATTTTGAGATCAATAATTTCACTTTAAGTGTTTAACTTTTAAGCTGTGCTATGGCAGATGTTGGCTCTGTTACACCACAGCTAAAAAACCCCAGTTTCTCCACAGATACTACAGGGAAATCAGTCTGAACATTTTAGTTTTCTGACCTACACAGGTTTTTACTACCAGACACTGTGCTGGACTGTGCAAATACATGTAAAGCCTTGGTACTACCATGAAGAATGTACAGAGGAGGATTACAAGCATGAGTTACGAACTACAGACACTTAAAAATGAAGAAACACTGCTGTAGACTGATTCTTGCCTTCCATTACAGGATTCAAATCTAAAATGAAACAGATTCGAGGTGTCTAAGTCCAAGTGAAGAACCAAAAAATCTAAGTTTGGTGCCAGTGAGGCCTCCATGTTACAGAGTGAGTGTGAACACTTACCTGACGAGTACAAAGCCTGTTCATAATAAAGGAAGACACGGTGCCGTGATCAAACATCCCCAATCCTTATCCTGCCCCCTTCAACTTAGTTCCATAATCAGCATTTACATCACGGAGAGGTTAGAGCTATTATCCAGGCCTCTCCTTCAGCATTACAGTGTCTAAAACAAGTCCCTGCCTGTAAGGATCTGCTTTCTTCAGAACTTTCAGCCGGTCCCATGGTTAGCTTGACTTAAGCCAGCAAACTGCCAACAAAACTCTGAAACTTAGGAAACAGCTTAAGCTCAGCCCATTTCTGCCTTCAGATCAGTTGGTTTTACAGTCCCCAAGCACCATTATTCTGCATCCAGCTGGCATCCATTTGACTACAGTTGCTGCTGGTGGGGGGGCAGGAACCAACCACCCTCGTTGCTGAGTCTTAGCCTGTAAATTCAGCCAAAAGAAACTAGTGCACGCCATCTCGTGGCCCTGCACAGCTATTTCCCGGGAACGAATGGAGCTCCAATTGCGACAAGGTTTGATGTGGACAGGATTTAAAAGATGGCTGTCAGAGGCTCAGACACAG
>VZRQ01018915.1:48143-64778 GCA_013397975.1 Machaerirhynchus nigripectus | reverse complement strand
CCCTCCCCCCGCTATGAAACGTGCATCATTAGTGCTTTGTCCACACTCCTGCCCTGACCTTGCAGCCTGAGCAGCTGTTTCCTGGAGCAGCAGTAGCAGAGCATCAAACTGCAAAAGGCACCTCTTCAGCACATGCTCACGTGGCTGTTGAGGCAACCCTGCCCTTACAACAAAGCCAGGGTGCCAGTGAACACAGCCCCCACACCAGTCTTTGGTGGAGCAGGAAATTACCATATTCATTTTAGAGTAGGTCATAGACATGTAAATCATTTTTAATTACATGCAAGGTTGGGGATGCTCATGGTACATCTGTCTTCATCTGTCGTCAGGACTTGTTACAGAACTCCATGTGTCAATGCTTTAAGTAAAGCTAATGTGCCTGTTCATAACTGTTCATTAACAGCTGAATGTATGAGCTCATGAAAACAAGGTTACATCAGCCGTCAGTCCCTTGCTGTATCTTATGTTCCTATTCCTCCTTACTCTCTCTTTTTTGGTGGGAAAACCAAATCTTTGGGAGACTCCTGCCAGAAGTGATAAAGGTGCAATTTCATCACATCGAGTTGAGGGAATTTAAAAAAGGGGGACAGAGTACAATAGTATGACTTCAAGGCCTCTGTTTTCATTTTAAGTAGTAAGTGTTCAACTTTGCAATGTTTATGACTTTTCAGCTGAGAGATTACAGCTTAAATCTGCACCACTGAATCATGTCCATATCTGAAGTCGCATTATCTTCAGCAGAATTGCTGATGGTAACACTGCCTTACTTCCACTGCTCTCGTAGCTATCAAAAGGCTGGAAATATAGTCAGCAACGAGGGACTTAAAATAGCTAACAGAAGTGCAAAACTTCAGACTAAGCATCTTCTTTTGTCTGCTACTAGAGACAACTGCAGAAGACCTATGAAAGTTTGCAGCTTGCTGTTGGAAAGCATAAAATCATGCCAGAGAACACTATGCCATACTGCAAGAACAAAAACATCTACACAAGGACTCAAGTTCAAAATATCTGATTACAAGCAGCAATTGCTCTAAATTTGGTTTGTGACAAACATATTTTTACTCTTCTTGTGTTGGAAGTGTGTCACAAAGTTGCAGGAAAGGCTGTTAGAGCTGTGAGGCTCAATGAAGCTTGATACCAACATACTTTTTCTGTTAGAGGAAAGAAAAGAGGGAACATCCTTATTCTCACGTCAAGGTTTAATTCTGAGGTACACGACACTGGATTTACAAAGGTAAATAAAAATACATTCTGAGAAACAGCAAGTGCCCTACTTAGCAAGGCACAGGGATTTCACACTCCAAGCAGCCAAGAAAAGAAACTGCTCACAGTATGAAAAAGTATTTGGGATCTGCCTTTGACACGGGCTTTTGCCATAACAGATGATGAGGAATGTGCGGCAGAGAAAAGACAAATACTTAGGTGATAAAGATGAGACAGGACAACAGGTATTAGATAAGGCTTCCACTTGAACAAATTATTTGAGACATTATTATTATGATCAGAAGTCAGATGCAACTACTGTTCCAAACACTGATCAGGCAAACTACATTGCCAAAATTAATTACACAGCTGTTGAGACACACTTGAGCCTGCTGATGATATGGGTAAGTTCATATGCTTGTAGCAACCACACAGAAATGAAATCCCAGTAATATAGAAGGACTGGAGTGGTACAGAAGAGTTTTCCACATCAACTGTACCTGATACCAAGAGCAAAGGCTATCATCAGAGTACAGTGCACATAACAGTTTCTACAAGTATCATCTCCAGTTAATTTACAATATTCATCCTAAATATGAATTTTAAAAGCCAAGTATGAATCATATGCAGGCAGATTTAATGACTCATTGCTGCAATGGGTTTAACCACAAGTGCTGATCCTGCCTGCCATTAAGATGTCTGGCATTCCCACTTGGACCCATTCCTCTGGAAGGGAGCCCTTTCACAGATCTGTGCTAGAGAGAGCCAAGATAAAAACAGCTAAATGAGACTTAAAAATTAAACAAAAAAAAGAGTGCTATTTTGTCACACAAAGAATAAAATTCCAGGAATTTATTGCTATATGTATGCTTAATCCAATAATTCATCTTACAGTAGTCATGAAGTGCCAAATTGTGTGCTACATTTAACATTCCATGTATTCCCTTCCAAATGCCATTTCACAGTGGGCGTACGAAACAACGCAGCAGAGGTCACAAAACATGGCTTGAGCATCTCTCAAGAGCTTAAAGACAAAGATTTGTGTACAAGCTGAATAACAACATGACAGTTAACAGGTCACTCAGCAGTTTTAACAGAAATATCTTTAGGTGGAAGTTTTGCAGCGTTAAAATTCACAACTCAGACTAAACATTCTCATCCCCACTGCAGAAACAAGATACTTGCAAAGAACAAGAACTATGGTATGTAAATGTCACACGCAAGACCCGCTTCATTTCTATCAGAAGCAAAAATTGCTAATTATAAGCAAGGACAAGCCTAGCAGGGTAAGGCTGTCAGCCTATATNCCCCTTTTATTCTTATTATACCTCCATATTATTTACAGGACTTCTAAAGATTAAGTACAAACTAGTATGAAATTAATGACAGCTTGCTTTTCAAATATGTATCCCATGGCTAAATAAATACCAAGCCAATCCAACAGAGTGATCTGGAGTTATGATTCAGAAGCTTGTGTATCTGTGATTCCAGTTGTTTTCTCATTAGCTGTGGAGGATTCATTCGATCTGTCAACAACCGTTGCCCTGGAAGTTGGAGTAGCACTATCCAAGGAGAGTGTAGAGGTCTCCTCTACATTTTCAGTAGTGCCAGGGTTGACGGAAAAGCTTCCAGCTTGAGTAACAGAGGGAAGCAAATCTGTAGGCACTGTAGATGCCTCTGTGACCAAAGGAAGCACAGGAACACATTTGGGTGGCATTGATAGAGGCGTTATTCCCATTAGATGCAGAGGCGGCAAGGGGGGAAGGGGTTGCAAACCTAAAGAGAAAAAAAGGGAAAAAAAAGCAGTGAGCTGCTGCACACCACAGACAACTCAAATGGTAATTGTGCAGCACTGACTCAGCAGGCTCATTCCAAGCCTGATACTTTCCAGATTTCAAAACTGAAGTATCAGAGTAAACTCAAGGTTGCTTGTACCTCCCCAGAGGACTAGGTATTTAATGCATTAATACTGATGATTAGGTTTTTCTGGCCTTCACTGAAACTGCCAGAAACAATAAGTTAGCAAAAACCACATTCCATATAAGTTTCCAATATCTTTTTGCTTGCTCCATGTGCACCTTCAGCAGTTCTGTTGAATTCAAAACTGTAAATCTAGTATTAATTCATAATTCTGGCATTCAGTTCAGGGAGCTTCGATCTCCTCATCCAGCTTACAAGGAAACACTTCATATTTTCTTTTACCCATAAATAATATACTTTCACTTTTGGCACAATTTCTTCTGAGATATAAATCAGGTAACAGAAAATGAAACATCTAAATACAGACACAGGTTTAGAATTAGTTTATTTCAAGACATATTCCTTGGGCACTAACATCCACTTCCATCTCAGGCAAACATTTAATTTATCCCCTTCAAGACTCCCCCAGATGGGTGCGAATTAGAGTGCCAAGGATAACTCTAATTACAGTATTTCAGTTTGCAGAAGCACATACCAGGCTGTATGATTTCTGGAACAATCTGTGGTGCAGGTAAATTAAGTTTGGACAGATCAGTCAGGTTAGGAAGCCCTGCTGGTAATGGCATCAGACCTAAGAGAAGAGTGGAAAAGTTACAGCTGAAAACTTTAAATTGTCTGTTTCCTAGATCTTGTTGATAATTTAAGACTTACTTTATACCTTGATTATAATTTTGACGTGGAAGTTGCACAGTGGGAACAGATATCTACTGCAGGAAGTCCGGACTAGAAAATACATAACCCCAAACCTTTCAGATTTTTCTGAGGAAAGTAGAATCTTATTTCAGATTTAGAAGGTTTACATTCCAAGTTCATCTTTCAAGAAAGGTAGTTGTTTCACCACAGCACTATACCAGAAGCTCTCCATTCCCAATCGGAGTGGCAAACAATAATAACAGGATTAAATATACAGTATTCCCTGATCCCTAGTATTGATTATTCTGTAATTAAGTCTCTGCTACTTAGTTCATGACTAGAGTTAAACACAAAAATGTATGTCAAAAGGCAAGACAAAGGAACTTTCAAAGTCAGGAAGGACTGAAAGTAGAAGAGAAACATACGATGAATGCAACACACGCCCTGCCATCATTGTGTTTGCTATGCAACATCCTTCTGCTCCTGAATTTACCACTTTAGAAGAGCTTCATTTCTGGGACAAAGGCTCTATTCGTACTTTGTGTTTAGTTCAGAAAAGGCTAATCCAGAAATAAACTGTTGATACGACAGTATTAAGATAGAGAGGAGGAAAGTCTTATAGCAAGGCCACTGTATAGAGATTTTGATTAAAACTCAGCCATCTTTACCTACCCATGAATTCATGAGCCATGAAGGCTAACATAATCTGACTCAAAGAGCTTTCAGGTAAGCTATATGCAACTTTGGTTTGAATTTTTTTTTAAATCTGAAAAAAGCTGAATTTCATACAAATTCACTCAAATTTTAAACCTCCAGTATATTTAGTAAGAACAATTTCATTAGTATGTCTATGCAAATTGCAAGAAATATTCTAATTTGCTTTCAAAAAAGCAATGATACTATTCAGAGAAAAAGGTGAACCAAAAACTTGTATTTGCAGAGTTTAGGGAAGGGGTGGATTAGGTGGCTAGGGAAGAAAAGGATAATCATCTTTTTCTGCCTAGAGAAAATAGAAAATTACTAACAAGTTCAGTTTCTGTGACAGTTCTCTGCCCTTGTTTGCATGCACTGAGCTCTACTACACATCTCTTCCATGTTAGAGGCTGTACCTCCAAGCATTCTGTAATGGACACATCTTTATTTACTTGTCCCATAACAAGCAAAACATAAAATACAATTCCTTCAGTGTTTTGGAAGGTACAATTGAGTCCTGTACCAGCACACCAACGCCAAAGCAAAATCCTATACAATCCTTACTTTACCCCCTGTGAATACTTCTGGAATACTACTATATATAGTAGTATAGAGAGAGATCTTACATGAAATGCCTAAGTTGTATGAAGTTACACCTTCTCCAAAAACCAATGGAAAAGACAGCTCTCTTCCCTTGCTGCTTTAAGATTCTTGTTTCAGAAGTGTTTTAAGAAATTTTACCCACTCACCTGGTAATGTAGTTGCTGGGTTAACTGGTGGCACAGAGGTAAGGGACTGACTGACTTGTGGTGGTAATAATGGAACTGTTGGAACACCTGGTGGAGTACACAGGGAAACAACATTGATTGTAAGCATACAACACTTCATCTTCTTTCCTTAAGGAGTACAGATAAATAATTACTTACAGGAGAATTACTATTTGCCTTAACTATAAAATGCTGATAAGAAAAATAGTATTCTAAATAATACACATGATATTTTTAATAGAAGTTGTTTGCAACTATTCTGTGAGCAAGTAAGGCACAAATCCATTACTTCAGCCTTTGTTGTTGAGAGAAGTTTAAGAGAAAAATTTACTTTCTCTTCTGACTTCTATAAAATCAATAAGAAACATCAGTGAGAACAAAAAAGTCAGAAAAGCCATGCATTTCAGGTCAGTTACTTCCAACACCAACCTGTGCTGAGAACATTACTGACAGTAGTTGAAGGTGAGCTAATAGAAAGTCCTGAAAGACTCTGCTCAAGGCCTGCTGACCCAGGAGGGAGAGTGGCTGAGGGATTAACTGATGATAGCTGAACCTTATTGGAAGAGAAAAGAAAGTTACATCATTAGCATTTGTTTCCACATGAACCAATAGAAGCAGAAAAGCAATATAGTATCATCATCCATTTTTACCAAGCTGAAGGAGGGGCCACAACTTACCTCTGTGAAACCATCTTTAAGGGGACTGAGAGATGCACTAGGCAACTGTCCTGGGAGAGAAATTTTCTTTCCCTCTTCAAATGGGCGAGTAGGTATCCTATGCAAATATCCATAACCAATGCCACATCCTAGGCTTTTAAAATATGAAGAATTATAAGTCAGGTAAGTGACTTTACAACTACAGACTATAGCAAGCAATGCATGAACTCAAGACACCAACAAGTTTCAAGGTAAATGCTGCACAACCTTCCGCTCCCACACTGCCTCATTTTCTATGGAGAAATAATCAATACAAAACAACTGAAAGGAAATTCTATAGCTTTAGTAATAAATATTCAGCACAAAATAAATTCATTATTATTTAAACCAAGCAGCTGTACCAGGTATACAGCTTGGAATTCAACTCACAGTTGTTACGTGCAGTGCTGTGCTCTGGCTACTCACAATACTTCAAGGATATACCACAAGCTAACGACGATTTGGAATTTAAAGCAGAAAGCAACCATTGCACTTTATGCACTTCTGTGCTAGCTAATTTACTGATTTACACCCCTCATTAGTAACTGCATCTTAATTTCAAGTAAATATATAATCTATTAGAGCAGAAACACTCTTGATATAACAACACTCCTTCCCTGTCTTTGTGGAAAACTTAAGCCCAGCAGTTTTCAGGCTGGTGCTATAAGAAAGTTGTCCCATCCCCCTGTAACACATTGTCTCCTTACCTGCCTTCTCCACCCCAGGCAGAATTTGGAGTAATCACCACTTCCCGACAATTATCTGTGTCTGTGTTGTACACATAAAGTTTTAGTGGCTTTGCTTCGTGCGTTTCAATAAGGGAAAAGAGATCTTCAGACTGCAAAAAGATAAAAACTGAGTAAGGGCCTTCTTGTCCTTATTTAATCATTTGGCATTAGATCAGTCATTCTAGTCCTGACTTTCTGTAATAGACTCTGGTAACAGCCACATGTTGCAGTTGTTGCAGTGCTGCTGTTTTATCACAAAGCCGACTTTAAAATGTGTTTTGCTAGCACAACTCAGAAGACATGTGGCACAACCCAGATTTCAAATCTGCTATTCAAAATATTGATATTACAGTACACAAAAGTTTGTATCTGACTTCATGAAGACATTAAAGAGCCATTCTTATTTCCAGGATTGCAGTTAAGAAGAGGTACCATGCCAGAGCTCCTCCCTGTTTGCATTTGATTTCCATTCACACTGAACAGAAACAGAGCCAGGGATGTTTCAAACTGCCCTGGTACAATTGGGTTTTTAGTTTAAAAAAAACACACATTTTTTTAATATACTTACCTCATTCATGACAGTATCTGCTCCAATGATATAGTCACTATGAGGTCTAAGTCCAGCTAATGCAGCAGGAGAATTTGGCTCCACTTCCTAGTTTTAAGATGGAAAGTTAAAAAACACTATGAAACTATCAGGGTGTAGCAGAACAGATAGACAATTCACACAACCTCTGAGTCAGACAAACTGGTCAAGTTTTCAGCTCAATAGAGTAATGAACTAACTAAACAGTGGCTCTGTGGCAGTTCCTTTCCATACGGTTCTGGTGTTGTACCAAATACAGTATCTGAGTATTGTACAGACCCATTCATTTAAATGTAAGACTTGACAATATACTCATAAATACACTTTTCTAGTTCAAAAGTCTTCCCAAACCCAAAATCAATGAAAACCAGTTTGATCAATGAGACCAGTTTGATGTCATGACTTGTTAGCTACGTCCCGTGCAAGTTACTTTTCAACAGTAAGATAGAAACAGTAAGCAGTAATGAGAATACTTCCAAGTCCATACATACCAAGACATGCCAGACATTTTCATTAGCCCCATCAAAGCTGCAGAAGCGAATGCTGACTCCCAGCAGGCCCTGCCCACCCCACATGTTGCTGGGGGTTACTGATGTTTCTCTCAGTTCCAGTGTTTTGCTGCTGTACACAAGCATTTTTACAGGTTTTTCAACATTTGCTTTCAACAGGTCCTTGAGAGTGTCATTGTCTTTATTCTGCAAATGTTTAAGCAAGAGCTTGGGTTAGTGTTTAACAGAACAAGCATTCTGTTCTACAGCAACACTCATATTTCAGAGGTGCTACAAACACTGTGCATTACCAGAACATGTATTAACAGCTGCTTTGTATCAAGTATCCAGCCCCTTCACAATTCTAGAATACAACTCTGGCAAAACCCTGGGATTTCACAGTAACAGGTCATACTTTCCAAAAATGAAAACACTTAAATTGAATCTGTAATAAGATGCACCTTGCAGCTTTTCAGTGACTTTCTCAAATGCAGGCATACTGGTGGAAGAGCTTCCCATAGCTGTTTTTTTCCACTGCTATGATGGTCTGTTGTTTGACTACAACTCTGCTTGAAAGCTCCCGCCATGCGTCCTGCCCAGCTAACAGCTCGGACAGCAGCTTTTTCACTCAGCCTGTTTTGACTGAATGAAGTTTGTGAGTTCTAATGGAAGCAAGCAGAACTAGGAGGGCACCAGCATAAGCCATGAGGGGTGGATAAGCAGGCAATCCTGTCTTGGTGCAGATGTCTGCAGAGAGCATGTCTGCCTGCATCCTTATCTCCAGCTAAACTCAATAGAACTGTAACTACAGGGTGAAGGAAATAAATTTCTGATGCAGTTTGCCTTGCTCATTTTAAACTAAGGAGAAATATTTTATATACATTTAAATAAAACAAATCCATTGGTTTACCTATAAATATCAGATTCTCAACACATTGTTTATATTAGAAGTTATAAAATAGCAACACACTTACCAATCTTGAACCATTAATGGACACGATAAAATCAAAGAATGGCTCCAATCCAGCTCTATGCCCTGGTGAGTTTTCTTGTACCTAACAAAGTTAAACAAGAACTTAGTAGAAGTGTTCCAATGCTGATTCATAGATTAGAATTATATTTCTACTTATGCCAACTGTAGTTCTAGAAGCTATTAATGTTTGTGTGTATGATTTTTAAATATTCAAATATAAACATATCATCTTTAGAAGCAAAAAATCCCTCCCTTAAAAAAAAAAAAAAATTTCAAAAGAAATAAATTGAGGAATGACACAGCAGTAGCCCCTACCTGGGAAAAGCACTGCTTAGCAGCTGCAGCAGATAAATTGCAAGTATTTGTTTCAAGAAAGGAGATTATGGTGAAAGGACAAGGTTAATGAATCCTGACAATGTTGGTTAAAAAGTACTATCTTTCCACAGTAGTACCAACATTGGACCTTGCTTTTTATCTTATGCTTGCTAAAGGAATAGCAAAATCACATCTGTAAGCACAGGTTGTTATCTCATGATTAAACATCACCTGGTGACATTCTTGAGACACAGAGGGCATCTGTACAACCAGTGATTTCATTACCATAACTTCAAGTTGCAAGAAAAGAGACATGCAATTTTGCAGATGTGGCAGCTCAAATAATTCAACCACTCCACTAAGACAAGGCCTAAGTTTTGGATACACACTGCTCCCAGAAGCTAAAAGTATGCTTTTAATTCCAAATGGAGTAACTCAGAGACATTTTGCCAATGTTGTTTTTTCACTACTGCTTGCATTGCTGACAACAAAAAGTAACTCCAATATGGCTGTCAGCTTTTTCCTACAGCTTTTTAGCAAAGACTATCTTTTACTGTGTGGAAGCTGATTCATTCTACCCACAAGCTTTTTCTTTCATGTATTACAATCACCTGCCAAAAACATATAAAAAGCATTACCCTTTACAGTGTGGTTTCTCACATTACATGTTATTCCACCTGACAGAAGTGGTACAAATGTATTCAATTGTTCAATACTGGCCTGATTCTGCAGGAATTGAGTTTTCTTAATATAACTTATCTAGAACAAAATATTCTAATATGGAATTTTAAAAGTGCTTGATTACTACTAAAACTGTTCCTCTGAAATTTTATTTATCTCTGCCCAACATATTCACAAAATCAGAGCTTGGAAAAAACTCAGATTACTTGTGAGTAACTTCCTGTAACAGATGCCCAAACCTTAGAACATTAGTCACATAACCTAAATCTGAGTAAATTAGTAATTACAGAGTCACATCGCACTCACATTTGTCCAAGATTTGTAAAGCAGCAAAAAAGTATGAAACCAACAATATCCCAAAGTAATAAGAATCACTAAGGAAACAATAACATCCGCAAAGTCCGGGTTTATAATTTCTAACTAGAACTTGAAGTCTGTCTGTAAAAGTGTCTCTTCGAGATGCCTGGATGCTCTTTGGAAATAACTTCTACAGCTGGGGTACATATATTCTCCCTCTTGGCCAAGTATTAAGTGTATGGAACCACATCTGCCAATCACCAAATATCCTGCAGTCCCCATTTACTATGTTGAATACTTGAGACTTCCCTGCCAAAGAGAGGTTAAAGAGTTTCATGAAAGGAGAATTTACAACTCTGCTTTCCTATAGACATGATCCATAATTCTTAGGCTTGCAGTTTCTCTTGTAATCAAGTCATTCAAAACATCCTCTTAATGTGTTTTTTTGAGTAGCAAATGTAGGATGAGCTTACGCTGTTTGCTGTTCCTCCCTCAGTTTAGAGAAGTGACATGAAAATACTTTAATAGCCTCTCTCTCTTATTCCACCACCTATTGCATATGTCACAGAGGAACTTAATGTTTGTGGTTTTAATGAACCTGACATACAGGCTTTATACCAAAATTAAATCAGCAGATGGTTTCAGAACTTACTAGGAAAACGGTTTTAAAGACACATGTTATTCAAACTTCAGCATTAAAAATCAGTAAATCCGGCAAAATGGTACATTTATCTGATAACACATCAGATTTTTGGGACTGGATGTATGTCATGGCCTTGAAATTATGAAAGGCCAGACTTCATGTCATTCAGAGATTTTCCTCCATTTCTAAATGAACTTTGAAATAAAAAACCAAACCATACCAAATCCACAACAAACCCCCTGCATCCTGACATAATATCCCTCCCCAATAACCTCCAAGAGATTATATCCTGAACACTCTGAGCCAAGAATGGCCAGTATTCAATAGAGCAACTTTTTGAAATAAGATGGCATGCATACAATAAATGAGAATTACATATGTTCAGCATCCATCAATGTCAAGCTCACTGACACCTGGGATGTATAAATAATTTACTTAGAATACCAAGTCTGTGTTCTGCCCCAAACTGGTGAAGGGACTGAGAGAGTTTCCAAGTTCTAAACAATTAGTTTGCAGAAAGCATCTTCAGATGTTGAACTCCTTGCCCTGCACCCATCACAATCCTGAACACTGCTGCATGGTTTGTTTCTAAGTGGGCATGTAAAAAGTACCAAGAAGCTGTATCTAAAAGAAATCAAGTCCTTATAGTTACATCAATCATACAAGCACCTGAGAAGGAAGTAGCTGCATTCCTTCTGTCATCCCATTTTGTCATGCTGCCATGACAGGTTGTCACAAAAAGTTTCCTATTTCCCTGGCAAATAACCCTTCACTGACAGCATGGCATGTTTGCACCTGGCAGTCCCAGAAATGCCAACCAGAAATTCTGAGTCCATGCCACGTGAAAAGTCTCCTCCTTAAAGAAGCGATATACTCCGCCCTGCACAACGATCGCACTGACCCCATACAGTTTTTGTCACACCATCTTTCAGTCACTACCTGCCCAATTCATCACCACCACACAGAGCCAAATGCACAATACAGCTCTCTGCTCAAGCTCTGTAGCCATGATTCTCTTCCAGGAGATACAGCAACAAAGGATAACCACAGACCTTAGGAAATACAAGGACACCAATTATTCTACCACTATTAAGGATGGAAATAAAGATTCCATGGATATGTACGTAAGCTCTGTGCCTCCTGAGCAATCCAGCTTTATGCAGCTTTGCTGTGTGCCCCAAGTAGGTATTTAGTAACTTGCCTTTGTAATTGAATAATTGCTGAGAAATAATCAAGTAATATCATTTACAACAGATCCTAATGCAGGCAAGATACCTCTCAAAGATTCTCTCAAAGGCAGCTGTTATTTCAGACATACAAGTTACAGACTCCTACGGGTAAATGCCATGACTTTCTAACAACAGAGACAAACACTGGCACAGAAAATGCAAAGAAGCTGTGGAAATGCAAGGCCAGAGCTTTTTAAAAGCACATGAAGAAAACCCCTATTAAGAATGCTGAGTATGAGAGGGCAGAAAAGGGTGTAACACAGTGCTGCAGTTTCTCACCAAGATGAGAGCAGGGCTGCTGAGTACATATATCACACACTGATTTCACTTTTAATTCACTGTCGAGAATTAAACAGGAAAAAGGATTCAAGGTCAATACACCAATTTTAATTTTCAGTACCGAAAAGACTTAACTGGTAAATACATGAAGTTTTTCCTTGCTGAACACTGTTCCCAACACTATCATTCAATGCCTACACAGAATATATATATTTTAAAGAAGCCTGCTCAGCGGCACAGTGGTCACAAATTGAAACCCCAAGAGAGCAGTGCAACTGCAAATGGAATTAGGCACTGAAACCTGGATTTTTCAGAGGCAGATTAAGGTTCTGACCACTTCTGAAACTCAGCTACCTTATACTCCTTTTTAAACTTTCAGAAGCTTAGCTTCAAGCATTAAATACACAGCTTCCAAGGCTTTCTTTTTTTTCCTCACATAAGAAACGCTTCCCAGTATTCTACTTTATTAGCAAAGAAATATTGAAAGCTTTTTTTGTAGTTCTTCCACCCACTCCATAACTGGCAGTAAAATTTCATTATGTATCATGTATAAGCAATTCCTGTTAGATCTGACAGAAGCTATTTTATTTCTGTCAGCTATTTTAACACATTATATTGTATAACTGAATTGAATTTCTTGATGAAACACCCAGTTTTCAAGAGAAAAAGCTTTATAAGTTTTGGTAAGAAAACAGATTCTATCTATGTAGCATAACCTTTTATTTTAGCACAGAGAATTTAACTCAAGCTTTTAAAATGTGAACCTCCCTTAAAAAGTAAGTCATGACTTCATGCAACACGTTTGTATCACTATTACAACAAACCAAAGCACTCAAATAAGAGTGAGAAATTTAAACTTTGGGTACTGCTGCTCAGCATCTTTTAGAGAGAACACCACATAACATGGTAGCATACAAATTTCTCACAGGTAAGAATTCTTACATAGAATCTTAGAACGATTTAGATTGGAAAAGACCTCTATGTTCATCAAATCCAAACACTAACCCAGCACTGTCAAGTTCACAATTAAATCTAAGCCAAAGGCCACATCGACGTGTGTTTTGAATGCTTTCAGGGATGCTGATTAAACCACTTCCCTGGGCAGCCTATTCCAATACCTGACCATCCTTTTGATGAAAAAAGTTTTCCTAAAATCCAGTCTCTAAATCTCTCCTGATGCAACTTGAGGCTCTTTCCTCTTGTTCTGTCACTTGTTAATTAACAGAAGAGGCTGATCCGCACTTCACCATACCCTCCTCTCCGGGAGTTGTAGAGCAATGAGGTCTCCCCTGGGCTCCTCTTCTCCAGGCTAAACAACTCCAGCTCCCTCAGCTGTTCCTAACATGAGTTGTGCCCCAGAGCTTCTTTGGACAGGCTCCAGCACCTCAATGTTCTCCCTGAACTGAGGGGCCCAGAACTGGACACAGCACTCGAGGGGTGACCTCACCAGTGCTGAGTACAGGGGGACAGTCACTGTCCTGGCCCTGCTGGCCACACTATTCCTGATTCAGGCCAGGATGCCACCAGCCTTGGCCACCTGGGCACACACTGGCTCGTGTTCAGCTGCTGTCAACCAGCTCCCCCCCAAGACCTTTTCCTCAGGGCCACTTTGCAGCCGCTCTGCCCCCAGCCATGGGGATGTTGTGACATCATCTATTAGCTGAAGAAACTGTCACGTCATTATATCAGCCTGGACAAACTACAGCAGTTTCACACTGCTGAACAAGAAAATTACTCAGAATTTTCCTTCATTCTGTTTTGAAGAGCAGAAACAAATGCATATTGAGCAATACACACAGCCAGTTGGTCTAATCAGCCACACACCTTATGTTAAAGGAAACTTATGAAGGAGAATTGCTTCAAACAAATGATTTAGTACTAGGTCTACTTATGAAGAGATCTGGGCAACAGAACACTTGGCAACCTTTTCTCCCTCTTACCAAAAAAATTTTAAAAAGGAACATTTTAATGTCTAGAACCCCAACAATGCAACCCAGAGCAACTTCTGCTGTCAGTTATGCATATGATGAAATTCTTTTCCTTTGACAGCGCTTCCATCCTGGAGTGTTCCTATTTCCTGTTACAACTGCACTGGTGATAAAGATCACAATGAAAGCAATATTGCACTCAATATCAGCAAAAGCAGCCAAAAGAATTAAGTAATCTGCAAATATTACATCAAAAATTAATGATGGTAGTGTTCACTTGCTGCATGTATTTCAGTTGCTGTTTGAAGTAAGCAGAGAAGCCTTGAAGAGAGCCTTTTTACTAGTTTTGTGGGGAGGCAGCATGTACAGTCTAAAAGTCTCACTGTAAAAAACCTGTAACTTGCAAAAGTCTGCTCATCCCTGTGGCAACTTGTGCTTGGCTCCTGCAGTCACATTGAACAGTGTAAACTCTTTGTTTCATGGCCATTTAACACATATTTTTCATTTATCTGCCTTACCCAAACAAATTCTTCCAGTAATTGAAAAAATTTTCTGACATTTCCCTAATTTTCCCACATGTAATGAAATCTTTAAAACAACCACTTCACATTATTTAGAGAAGATTGGTGTTATCAAGGAAATCTGATCTTACTCAAATTAGATCTGTAACACTGGAAGACTGCTGCTGTTTTCCTTCTACCATTCTCATTTACCTCATTAAAGTACTGAGCTCAGAAAAAAAAACATACTTGAGAATAAATTACAGCAAAACAGCAGTATTGCTTGACCTCAAGTTCTACTAAAGGTCAATCCAAGCAGACAGAGCATTTGTGCAGAGCTCCTCTAACAGTGCGAGCCCAACGTTGTCTGTAACAAACTTACTACAGAATGGCAACTGGAAAATTAAACTTGGAAAAACTACAGAGAGGCATTCTAGTCACTTTCATGTATGCCACATGCATTTAAATAAAAACATCCCAAATTATAACTGTTAGCTTATAACTGGGATCATGATGCAGTTTAAGATGCCTGTCCACAGGCAAAGAGTAATCACTCATTATTGTGCCATCTCAAGATATCAGTAAGAAGACAAGGCAGTGAAAAATAGAGATGTCAGTCTATTTAAGACAGCAGGCAGGTCCTTTCTTGCATTTACTATAAATAAGGATATCCTGCTGGAAATCAACTTCTTTAATATGCACCTCTCAATTAAATTTACAAAGACTGGTAATCAAACACTGCCACTTCGGGTCATAGCAAAAACATTTCAATAAAAAAGTGCCTAAATGAAAACAAAAGGCGCCAGATCCAAGCAAGATTACAAGAAAAAATTAGTAGATTCTACTTCATAAAAGAGATTAATCTGAATTTATTGACATGCTTTAATCAAACAGTATGAACTCATAAATCTGATGTAACTGATAGTCTAATTGCAAAGTACATACTGGTTTTATAAGTCTCCAAAGTAAAAAGTTAATGAAATTTACACTGTACTATGCTGAAAAAAATAAAAGAAGTCTGCCAGTTTTACCAACCTGCAGAATAGTTTTTGTGGGGGAAAAGAAGACAAAGTGGACTAACATAAATTATTAACACTGGACTCTTAAATACCATTGATATTAAAAGGGAGGAAAAAAAAACCCCTATGACTTTAGTCTATATAAAAATTTTAACAGAATGTTTGGATTTGATCAGAACATCAGTACTTGCTTCTCAAAAGCAGAGAACTGATCCAAAAGGATACGATTCCAACAAACACACCAGCCCAGCACGGCACCCAGAGTGAGGGCACTCACACTCCGGCTACAGAGGCAGAGGCACTGTGGCGTGGGCAGGGCTATGAGTGACTCCAGTACCCCAGTGCCTCAGATTCCACAGCACGACCTGGGAACCATTCTGCTCACTGAAAGCAAAACACATACTAAAGAAAGGGCTTTCAAAAGGCTGTTCACAAAATCCAAAAAATGCAGCCTAATAAGGTATTTTGCATACAGAACCAAAGTTTTGTGGCCACAATGTGAACGAAACCAATGTAACTATGAAAAATAGTACTTTCACAGGAACTGCAGCCCTCAGGTGTGCTGCCTGTCATGTGAACACCTTGATCCGACACCCCTGAACTACTGCGGAGGAGCAGCAGCTGCAGTCCAACCCACCATGCAGCGACCAAGACAAGCCTGACGCGTTACCCCGGGAGCACCTGAGCGCAGCCCAGACTCGCGCGGGCTGGGGTGTGAACCGCGTCGGCTGCAGGAGAGGCCGCCTCGCCCTCAAAGGCTGCCCAAACCCAGCATCGCCTCCCATGCACCAGCCCGCCGGCCTGGTCATACTGAGGCACAACCTGCCGGCACGACCGGGCCTGGGGAATTGTTTATTCTGGACCAATTCTTCCTCCAGACTTCCCGTATCCGGGAGCCGCAGTGCGGGCCCGGCGCACCTCACCGCTCCCGCGAGCCGCGGCGGAGCCCCGGCGGCCCCGCTGCCCAAGCGCCTCCCCGGGGCCGAGCGGGGAGCGCG
>VZRQ01018915.1:1912-48021 GCA_013397975.1 Machaerirhynchus nigripectus | reverse complement strand
GCCCTCTCGCCCCCTGGCGGCCGAGGGCGGCGGTGCCACGTGCGGGGCGGGGGCACCCGACGGTGCTAGACCGGAAGTGTTAATTAATTTATTAGTGTTAGCTGTGTTAATGAGGTATAGTAAGTGTGCGTACAGAACATAAAGGTGGCAGGTCATACCTTATGCTGCCTTCTCTACTCCCACTGCTCTCTGGAGCTCCGAGCGCCGCTCCCCCTGCGAGGCCGAGCCGGTCGGGGCTGCGGAGCGACGCCGGGAGCGCCTGAAACCGTCTGGGAGCTGGAGCTGAAGCGGGAGGAGCAGTGCACCGGTACAGAACGGATCGGGCGAGAAATGCTGCCCAAGGGCCGAATTTCGGACCAACCCGTTTCAGGGCATGCACCGCCCGCAAACTTCAGCGGGATAACGGGCAGATCTCGCTGCCGACGTTGGCGTGACACGCAGCGGCAGAGACCTGTTCGTGCGGGAAGAGCCGCTGGCTGCTGGAACGCACCCCACGCCCAGCAATAACATCCTGCCCTGAGCCAACGGGATACCTCGGTGCAGCTGGAGAAGGCGGGCGGTGGGTCATCAGGGAGCACTACGGATCTCAGGTTCAGATCATCCCTCTCCGAGAGTTCTTTGTTCCTGGAAGGCTTTTTCGCAGCCCGCCCGTGCAAACCAGTGCGTCCTGGTTCCGATCGCGCGGACCTCCAGAGAGGTGACCTCTTTAAGGAACGCTGCTGTCACCGGTCTTTTAGTGATGCAGAAACACTCTTTACTAGTGAACTGCAACACAGTGTTAAAGAGCCTTAATGGAGCACGGAAAGGATATCCAGATTAGCATGCTTCACTTCTTTTGGACTCATTTCCCTCTGTATTATCATAGTGCTATCTATCATATTTACTGCTTAGTATTAAAAGCCCCTATGCACTGTGCTTGGGATTTACCCCAGTGCTGTCTGCAGAGATGACCAACCCCTTTCCACCCTTGACCACCTCACTGTGCTCAGCTGTTTCCATTGGAGCAGACAGACTGTTTCTCCAGGCACTCTCGTCAGGCATGGCCAGTTCTGGACTCCATCTGCACACCAGTTCAGGCATGTCTACCTCCCTACATAGTGTCTCTCCTCATCACTACAAGAACAAATCAACTCTAGGATATCCAGAGGTCGCAATGCAAACTAAGAAGGCAAAATGAATAATACATAAATAAACTACCATTCAAGAATTTCTGTGCTCTTAATACAGTATGAGAAATTTGTTACTGTGAGCTGCTAAAGTAAGTCAAAAAACTATACCAGTTTAGGCAAATCTCATGCTTCCGTCCACATGCCATTTATATTCAGGAGGGAAATCCCAGCCAATTCCTTTCTTTCTTGCTATCAGAGGTTCATATAGAAAATAGTATTAACACAGTGTGATCCAGGGACAGTCACTGTGATTCACCACCCTTTATCCAAAGCTTCCTAAAAGATCCAAAGCTGATAGCACACTACCACCCACCGTCATTCTTTGCTCTCTTCTGGTGGAGTGGCTCCTGTATGATACATCTTTTTATGCTTCCAGGTAGGTGCTATCAATTTTGTGGGTTGTTTGTAAGGTTTTGTGTGGCCATGAGGCAGGTGCTAGCCCGATGTTGTCCTCCTGGCTGACTGGCTCTCTGATGCCAGCCCATCCTTTGTTGAAAACTGACCCATGGGTGAACATCTTCATCTGAAAGGCTTCTCTAGGGTATGTTCAATTTCATTGCCTTGCCTTTGGACTGGAAGACCTTTGAATTACTGTGTTAAGAAAAAAACCCACAACTCAAGCCACTCTCCCAACGGTTTGCTTCTCTCTCTGGCCAAAGTCCCATAAATTCCAGAGCGTTTTTAGACCACAGAGTAAATTCTGTTTTCCCAGAAATTATGAAGAAGTAAGTGGCTTTGGTGCCAATAAACATTTCATTAATGGCAGGCTACGCAAAGTTAATGTTGGGTCAGATATAATAATTGTTCATGTGCTTCGTTGAAGACATTAAAGCCTCACTTCAGCGTATTGCAGACCGCATCCTTAAAAAGCTATCTCTCAGTAGACACAGCAAAATAGACACTGCAAAATACCTATTAGAAGCCTGTTCCCATGTCATTAAAAATTATAAAGAAAAGATCTGAACTTTGATTTCTTTGGAAAAATAAAAGAAAAGGCGACTATTATCCCAAACTTTATACTTCTGCCTACCAACACCAGGATCAAAAAGAGTAACAGTGGTTTGCCATTAAAAAGTTGCCACTTTGATGAATATGCATTTGAAAATCTATGATATGAATACTAGCTTTTCACACACTTCCATCTGGCCTCTAGACATGTAAACAACCTTAAAACTGGGATTGGCCAAATTACACAGTGCTGATTTTATGAACTTAACTTCTAATTATCCAGTTCCCAGTAAGTAGCAAAGCCAAACCCACCATGTAGCAACTTAAAGGTGGAAAACCCCTATGTCTTTGGCAGTAACATTTCTGTGGCTGAATTCTGCTCCTGTGACCATTGAGAGGTGTGTGAGGGGCTGAGGAAAAGCACTCTGGCAATTCGCAGCAGCTATTGCATCCAACTTTTTGTGAAAAGAAATACAAATTACGTCTGTTCTGACTGCAATTCCAAGAGTGAAGTGTTATCAAAGGAGGAATGCCCTTCATATTTCCTAAAGATGCTAGTGGTGAAACAAGGCAACAGATTTTGCAGCGCCTTGAGTCTGCTCAGACATTACACCTTCTGAGACCCAGTCAGTACCATTGCACCAGTAGTCAGTTTGTCTTATTTTCACAGCAACAAAGAAATTCCATTTCCCTCTTCCTCAGGAGATCTGTAAAAGTTTCATGCCTGCATGTGATAACTCTAAAATAGGCAGCCATGTTTTGTTCTAACCATCCACTAAGAAAAATATTAACTCTATCCCAGCCAAACCAGGACAATCACTCCAGTCAACCCTTCAGAGAAATCTGAACCTGGCCCCTCACTGGAGACATAAACTACATACATCACTGCGTCA
This sequence comes from Machaerirhynchus nigripectus, assembly GCA_013397975.1. Lineage (NCBI taxonomy): Eukaryota > Metazoa > Chordata > Aves > Passeriformes > Dicruridae > Machaerirhynchus > Machaerirhynchus nigripectus. The sequence continues at coordinate 45,011 of VZRQ01018915.1, read as the reverse complement.
CTGAAATTCTTTTTAAGAACTTTTGCCTTACCGCAGCATCTCAGCCTTCCATCAAAGTGCTGTCACCCTTTCTGGGCTAGTTCCACCTCAGCAAAGAAGGATGTTACCTGCAGTTTTCCATCAATTCTTATTAAAGGCTGAACTGAAACACCAGGTTTATTTGAAGAGATGTCTTTGAATTTGGTCCAAAGTTCTATGGCAAAAGACTAGTCTGTAAAAAATACCAAACGAACTTTAGAGCCCTCTTAGATAAAAAACCCAAAGCTTACCTAAGAAATAGGGAACAAGATTGCCTGAAAGTATCACTTAAGACCTAATGACAACAAACCCCATTTGCAGAAATTAACTAACAAATATAACCTACCTGTTCTTTTACGTTTGTGTCTCAGCAGCTGCATTTCAAAAGTAATTAAAGTTAATGAGCTGTGCTTTATGGTAGAATCATGAAAACTTAATTGGAATTAGTTGTGAGATAGCAAGTGCATCTTCCTGGCTAACAACATGTCATCATTTGATAAGAATAATAATGAATTTAATAAATAAAGCAGGGCCCTTCTAATATGTTAATAAAATAATGAAGTAGAAAGCTACATGTGAAAATGATGGATTATTAGTTTGGAGGCTGCACACAATTGTCTGAGGAAGATGGATGGGGAAGTGGCCTTCTTGAAACTGTCAGCTACAACTGCTGGCTAAAATCCAATTTGCAATAGATGAAGCAGCCACGCTGACCTTTGCAGAGGATGTGGTGCAAATGCCTCCAGTGGGGCCAGCATCCTTCTGCAGAGTAGGATATGCAGCAGATGAAGAAAAGCAACTGAGCTTTCTTTTCTCCTCCTTTAACCCTTCTGTACTATTGGTGCTGGGCAAACAGGAATGAAAATGGACAGAAACCCAGGCATGTGTGGCAGGAAGGGAGCTACAGTGAACAAATCAGTCTATTTGACCCAAATCACTTAGAGGCTAAGACAGGCAGAAAATTATGATTTATTGCAGAAACGGTCTTAAGCTCAAACATAGACATGCACACCACAACAAAAGCTTCCGAGGCATTATTAAGAATCAGTAAATAGAATAATTTTAATTAATGGGTGCCTTTAAAGTTAAATAAGGTGAATACTGCCAGAGTTATGGGAAGGCCTACAGTAATAAAGGGGATTGTCTCAGTAAGCAAGCACTGAAGGAAGGCTATAGTTTCAGGTGGAAATAGAGCAGCAGTGTGCAGTGACTAAGATGAAGATGGGTCATAAGATAGCTCTTAGTTTTATCCCCTAATCAATGTATGACCTCATTCATTTCTGCTCTTAATGTATTGCCCAATATGAGGAATTGCAGTTCAGAATATCTATTTGTTGACTTCAATCCCAGCGGAGCAGGACTGGGGTTGGTAGGAGCCATAAAGAGTCTGATGTATGTCTAAGATCAACTCATACGTTAGCGGTGCCCAAGGAGATTTTATCACCTTTGCAAGCACACAGAGAACAACCTGCTGGTACTTGGAAGGCATCCACCTGGCTGTGCACCCACACCACTTTGAACTTCTCATGAACAGAAGGCCTAAGGCACAGACCCTTCAGCTCTACAAAAACAAAAAGGTAGCTCTAGCTCACACAAATGGCTGGTAAAAGCCTGCTGACACAGAGAGGCCATTCACCCATCCATTGGCTGCAGGAGTACTCACGCACACTCCCCATAGTTTTAGACTATGGAGACTAGGAGCAGTAGGTGCTTTGGAACTGAGGCGATCTAAGAAGAAATAAGTAAGGTAGCAATGGTCAGCATACATCCAAATGTCAGGGGGTGTGAGACTGAACCTGTTCTTGACCTGCTGCTGGGAACAGCTGCGAAAAGATCAGACCATGTGTGAATGTAAAGAGAAATTAACAGTGAAGCACTTTGAATGGAAGCCAAGCATTAGTGAGCCTCTGACCAAACGAGCCCCTGAAACTCTGCAGGTTATGGTTAAATACTACGGTCTGATGCTCTAAAAGTGAATTAAGTACAGAGGTAATGTGGGGCTTTTGTAAAGCTGGTTTCATGGTCATTAGTTGCTACGCAGCTGAACAGGGAACAAAATGCAAGGGAGGAAGGCACTAGACAAATTGCTCTTAGGCACAGTTCTCCCAGTGAGAATGCTGCAGGGCTGGTTCTCCCCTGGTGCTCCATGAGACATAAAAGACCATGCCAATCTCAAAGAGCCTAGTCTTGACCACTTGACATTTTTTACTACTATAAATATCTATCAATTTCCATTGCATTATGGCTGATTTACACTAATGCATAAGGGAGGAGAAGCAGTTTTACTGAGACAATTAGGAGTGACTTGTACCAGCAAGGAAGGAGCTTCGAGCTCATAAGCCTTCAGCTGAAAACTCTAAATCGGTACTATTGCAACCTGCAGCAATCTCCTTCTGCAGTGGGAGGGAAGGGCCACAATGTCTCAGGATCAGCCCTAGCACACTCCATCTCTGTCACGGGAGTGCTCTGTGGCAGATAGCTGCCAGAACTGCTCTCTGCTTTTTCCCCAGAGCTCCCGGCATGGGCATGTGTTAAAGATGTAGTCAGTGTTGTCATGCTCTGGTTATTATCAGGAACAGTTCCTCTGGCTGCTGTAATTTGCACCGAGGACTGCAGATGCCATCAACGGATCAGAGAATTGTAAAGGTAATCTACAGCTCCCTTCCACAAGTCAGTTGAGACCAGAATCAAGGCTTTTGTTTCAGAAACCAGAAACTCAGCAAAATTAATTTGTGGGGGTTCTACTAATATGACACAGGAAATTGCCTAAAGCCTTCATTCTTTAACTCATAAAAGTGATTGACTTGGATGTAATACAGTTAAACTCTGCCTGTCTTCCCAAAGCTGCTGAAGACCCAGTGGCTCTGAGTTAGACACTGGTAAGTAGTTTTCACACAAAGCTGAGTGGCACAGCTTTGACTATTAAAGATATTATAGCCATAGATTTCTGACAGAATGGCCTTTTATACAATTTTTACTTGCCACAGAAGTTTCATCTGAGACTTTAAGACTGATTTAACTCAAAAATAAACATCATCTGCTCCTATAAAGCTTTGAAAATGTGTGCCCGAATATTGGAATGAGCTTAGTAAAATCAATGTCCTCGCTTCTCTGCCTCCATAATTTCCTTAAACTTGCAATCCTTACTCTAGCTTGTTGTCCCATTTCATACAGACATCAGACCCCAAATTCTAGCCTGAAGCATAGTGTTAAGAATTTTTACAGAGTGTATGATGAAGAGGAGGCATATTAGAGGAGAATAACATTTAAAAAGATGTATTCTCAGTAAAAGATGCACTGGTGAATGGTTAAGAGACGGCACAGAGTTTATGACAAATGTCAGAATGTTTCAAAGATTCACTTGATTATTAACTGGGAAATAACACAATGTACGTAAATCACTGCTAAAAAAGAAAAGAAGTCTCTTTAAATGATATTGAGCTGAAAACAGAGTTCATTATAGAAACACAGATAGACTCTTAATTATAGAAGCAATTGCACAGACTAAGGTTCTGGCCACCCAATTTAGGAATTACAATGCAAGTATTTAAGAGGCTTAATATGCCTGCTACTATTCAGCTGTAGATAGCAGCTGGCTTTGGGAGTACTGCAGCGAGGGATGTTGCGAAGAAGGGTTCATAATGAAGGATTAATGAAGTAATTTCCAACCAATTCATTACATGATACTTACATGCGTTGTCAGTCATTTTTGACCCAAGTGGTTAGCCTAAAATCTGGAGTTTCAGAAACTGCTTATACTAAGAGATTTTGTTGATAGTCAAGGATTTGCTGCTGCACTCCTTTTTATTTACCAAGGATCTGTTAATCCTGTTTTCTTAAATTCAACAAATCAAATGAGAAATTTTTTTCCTCACAGAGTCCATTCTGCAGCGTCTTGGGTGTTCAGTACTTTGTGTAGTGATGTGTACTATTTCAGCTTCAGTTCTAGAAAGGGCTTTAAATTATTTTATCTTGAATTTAAAAGTCAGCTCTACATTTTGCTTTATCTGCATTTTCTCTAGAGCCCTTTATCTAAAGTTCAGACTGAAATATTAATGACAGATGCTGGTCCATGTAAAAAAAACCAAACCAAACCAAACCAAACCAAACCAAACCAAACCAAACCAAACCAAACCAAACCAAAAAATTTACTTCAGAGTTTCCCAACTGAAATTTTACGGTTTAAGATAAAAGAGCAGTACGACAGGAAAGCAAATGTACACCTTGACAGGACTATCAAACTGCCAGAGTCTGCTGAGGAATGTTTAGAACAGCTGTTGATGAAGACTCTTTTAGAAGAAAGCAGTACTGGAGAAAGTCTTACACTAAAAACCTTCTGTGTTTAAAAATGGGTCATATATTAAATACTTTAGTGTCCTGTCCTGAATAGAGTCCCATTTATTGAACCTGACACAAAGGTCCTTCTTGGAAAAAAGTCCAGACCTTTTCTGTAGGCTTTACAGAGTTATTGCAAACACGTTGAACATTAAAAAGAGAAATTACACTTGGCTTGACATATTTGACCAGACAGAAATGCCAAATATAATTCTTGAGTATCAGGGATAAAAGAAATCCATAATGGTTTCATCCACAGTATTTGATTTTATAGCTTTGGCCTTCATAGATTTGGTTGTCAGAGTACAGGAGTAGTTCTAAAAGCTGTAAGAAACCGAAACCGCCTTCGTACCAAGGCACGTACCAAATTAGGAGAGAGTTGCCTCTCCCAGAAGCCCTGTCATTTTCTTCTGTATCCCTAAATCCAGAACAGGGACCTTCTGAAAGCAGGCAGTCTATGAACACTGTCTTATGCTACACATGGGCTATTACTGGGCTACTACTCTTTTGGCTAACCTGTGACGTGTGAAGAGGATGAAAGAAGAAGAAATACAAAGGTCCTAGAAGGTTCTTCTATACAGAAAGAAGGAATAAACCAAATATTATCACAGGGCATTTGAGATAAACAGGACAAATACTGCACTCAGACTCGAACACAGGGATGATCTGACCCCATAGGCAATACACATTCACAATACTCCTCTTTCCTGCCACAGAGCTCCAGCTCTCTGACAGCCTTCCTAAGTGCATTCATTAGTCACAGAAGGGCACATTCCTCCATCTTCTGGACAGCTACGAACTAAGCACCATTAGCCTCTTTCCAGCCATGCTCAGAACAATACATTGCTGGCTCAGAGAAAGCTCAATCTGCTTTAGCCTCAGGAAAAGACCTTTTTAGTCTTTGTTATATTTTTGAATTGTTTTCATCCTGACATGTTCTATGAAAGGTTCCACAATTATACATTTCTTGAGTTATTTTTAATCCCCCTTCAGAAAAGAAACCCCAACAAAACCCCCCAACAAAACCAACATTCAACTCCCTGTCCTTTATCTTTTCTTGCCCTGAGAACTCTTTTGTGATTTATTTTCTTCTGCCTCAATAGCTGATAACTTCTTTTCCTGCAAGTCTTAAAGAGAAGAATTCTATCTTCCACAACAAGGAAATATATTTTTTGAGCTTCTTCTGTTATTTATCACTTCTCTGTGAAAGCAGGAGGCCTCTCCTGGGTCCTTGTGAACATTATTTATTTCGAGATTAGGTTTGGGAGCTTGAATACGATAAAACAAACTGGTAATGTAATATATGCCATGGGAGGGGCAATCCTCAAATAATGGCCTTAAAATCCTAGGAAGACTAGTACTGGGTGGAATTATTCTGTAGGTCGAGTTTGTTAAAGCCAGATGACCATTCTCTTAATGAGCTCTTGCTGGAGGGAGCAAATAAAATTGAATAAGAAGAGAGAAAAAACCTAGAATATAATCAGATCCTGTAAGCCTAGCCAGAAAGCAGTGTCAACCTAATGCAGCACCCTACCTTTCTCAAAAAAAAAATTGGAATTTCTGTCCTCTCACATGTATGAATGAGAGCAGCTAGAAGCTGGAGTTTAGGCTAATCCTTCCTTTACTGGCTGCATGAGTGCTCTTGGCACCACTTCCAAAGAGGAAATGCTAAAGGATTTCCTGGGTGAATTAGCAAAACCAATGGGTTTTAGTAGGAGAAGAAGTGCCAGAAGTAATTTTCACAGCTACCTAGATATGTTAAACTAAGTTAAAGAACAGTTTATGACAAGAATCACTGTCCCGGGACAAGCATCTGTTTGATGTGGTTTCCATTTCACTGAAGGTAGATGGAGCTCTCCCCGCTTTCTGCAGTGTCCTGAAGGCAGCAGCTGAGGATGTCACCCAAGTGTTGAGCTTAAAAATCAAATGAGCAGTTTGTCATCTGAAATCACTGCACTGAAAGCCAAATGAGACATAACAACAATGCTTTTCCATGCTGCTGAGAAGAGTGATTCAATGGCCTTGCTAATGCCACCTGATCAGATTCATTTCTCAGCAAGCACAAAGTTTGGGAAACAAGAGCTGGTAGGCCCAGCGGGATGTGCTGGAATATCTTTTATTTATTTTGAGATGGGATTCACAAGTGTTGGTGCAATTGCCAGGACTAGTGATATAGTACCACTTGAAAAGGCCCAGCCAGTTTCTGGAGTTGCCCCTTTAGTCCTGCTGGCACTGATGCCGCTTCTAGCTGTTCTGGGTAGATCACTGCCAGAGCCAAGGGGTTTGAGTCCTGCAATACCTCCTTGAATGCATGGACCAGCTTTTATGCTATGACACACTGTGAAGAGTATGGTGTTACTCACAAAAATGATTGAACCTTAACCATGAGGGCTTGCTTCATTCTGACTTATGGAGTAGCGTTAGAGTGTGACATTAGAGAGAAGTAATGTACAAAGCATAAGCTAGGACTTTCAAAGATGTTTCTGGAAGATGCTTTATTTGTTTTCAGGGACAGACATCACCTACCAAGTGTATTTCTTTAAGCATCTTTTCTTGATATGGTGTCAGACTCAGTGAACTGTGGGATGTTACATGGGGCTTTTAGCTCCCAGCACAAACTTGGATATTGTCCTAGGCCCAGACACTGCTGGAACAGGGATTTGGACCAAGAAGCTGCTAAGCAAAACAACATCAAGGATAGAAAGAGTTAAATGGCTGAAGAAAATTGGGAACAGATGATCATTTGAAATTTTTTCTACTTAAGTCAGCATGAAGAGGAAAAATTGTGGTCACCATAAAGAGACTAACAAACAGAAGCACAGAGGAAATTGCTGCCACCAAGAAACAAGCAGAGGAAAGGCAGTTTACCCACTGGTTCTGATGCAAGCCACAGAACTGCTTAGAAAAGGAACATAAGAGTGCTGCAAGAGCCAGAAACTGCAGGCTAAGGCCCAGATCCAGCAGGAGCTGGAAGAGGTGCAGGCTCACAGCCACAGGCCTGCCTCCAGGCAATTCTCAGATGCAGGTCTTGAGGTGAGACCTGTCCTCACCTATACAGCTGTGTGCTCAGTTTTGCTTCCCTGGCCTTCTCTCCAGCTACTGCTTCTCTTCAATGACTACTGAAAGCCCAGTGGGAAACAGAAAATTTACTGGCTGGGGGCTACTGACACAAGCTTTAGAGTTGTATTTTTTCATATTAGAATATCAAAGGCAGTGGGTCTATCTCCAATATGTCTCCATTTTGTGCAAGCCCATTTTGTCTTGTAAAATATACAACGTAAGATTTGTAGGGGGTTTCTAGTTCATTTCAGTTTAACCTTGTTTTATCTCCTTGTACCCTCCTTGGCTACTCCCTTTTGCTCAATCTTTTAAATGAACCTTACACACAGACTTAGCTGGGAAAATATGAACTGGAAAGCAGCAGTTTTAAAGTCTGATCAGTGCAAAATGCAGCCAAAATGCAAAATCACACAGACATTTTGGAACAGTGATTCTTATTAGTTACAGTTGTTTCTTCTTTTTTTTTTTTTTTAACTGCAAAACTCATGACCTAACTGTTGTAATGAGAAACAGATATCAGAGCACTTTTAAATAATTACTGTAATATGGGTAACGGTTTAGATATCCCACTCAGTTAAAAAGCAAACAAACAAAAGAAAAACACAGGTTAGTTTCTAGTTGCCTTAAAAAGCTATGGTTGCAAATTGTGTAGTCCAAAGTGTTAGCAAAGCTATTGAAACAGATAAAAACACAACTACTTTAAGAACACGAACACAATTTAAGAAGACTGTCTTAGTCAATACCAGTCATTCATGAAGAAGTGCAAGCACATCACGCACAGAGGACCCCATCTCCTACCTCTTTAATATTTTCTCTGTTCTTAGGGAAATCCCTCACTCTGTGTAAGAGTTTTCTAATGGTTAAAACTCATCAAAAATATTAGGATGATTGTGGGGAATGATTTTATTTCTCCCTTGTAAATACACAATACAATTCTTTATCACCTGTGAGACATTTACGGCATGTTTAGTATTATATTTGTTCAGGCCAAATAAATATAAATTATGAAAAGATCTAAACCTTGAAATTTGACTATTCGGATGTCTGGAAAGGAAATGGCAATAGTCTCCTCCTTTTACACTGGATCTCTGCTTGTTGGTTAGGGTTGGGAGATTTTTGGTTTATTGTTGGTTGGTTTTTCTTTTGTTTTGTTTTATTTTCTGTAGGTCTCTAGATTTTAAGGTAGTTTAGATTTTATGACTTTACTAGTCAGGTCTTCCTCCTAACTAAATCTACTCCATTTCCAGGTATGTGCTTAGGCTTCACCATCACATACAGACGGGAAATAGGAGACATCAGATAACAGATTCATTCTCATTCTTCATCCTTAGAGATATTCAAAAGAAATCTGGACATGATCCTAAATAGGGGACTTGGACAAGATAACCAGAGTATTCACAGAGGAATTACAGTGCCCACCATTTTTATACCATTTCGTGCAGCTGTCCAGCTGTACCACAGCAGCAAAGTTTGGCAGGTTAAAGTTGTTGGAGGTTCAGCCATGAAATATGACCCTGGAATTGTAGCTGGAAACCAAGGTGCAGGCTGACAAAAGGGATGAAGAGCATCTCTTGTGATCACCCTGATCTTATTTTTCCCTAAACTACTTTTTTCTTCTACTATAGTCACATACCTTTTAGAACCAGGTCAGTACAGGTGGTTCTAGTTCATTCAGTTTCACCTTAATTTTCCTTTGTGTAACTGCACTAAAATTCAATAGCATTACACAAGGGGGAAGTAACTTTTTTTTTTATATTGGGTTCTAAACTACCTCCTTATTTATGCTGTTAGGTCTTCTTCTGTTAGAGAGCCATCAAAACAGATTACAATGTAACTGCATAAATTAGGGATGCAATTTGTCAATGGTTTCCTGTTTTGTTGTTGTTTTTAAATAGCAAACCAACTAAATCCTAGGAATTACAGTCAACTGCAAAACAATTGCAACCATTACTGAACCAGCTAAATGCAGTTCAACAGCTGCATCTTATAAAATATTACCAAGTCCAGAGACCTACAAATAAAGCAGGCTCATAAAACAAACTACAATTACAGTGTGGCTTATAGAGCATGGATAAATACAAAATAAATGATAAAGATCTTCAATTTATAAGGTAGTTTAAAAGCTATTTGTAGGATGTACTGTATAACAAAAGAAATCAAAACCAAAATGTGCCGGGTAAAATATTTCTAACATTTTATATATTTTTATATGTATGGTTTAGATTTATTATTTTATATTGTTTTCTTTGTTTCTTATATAACAGCTGATCAAGATACTTGGTTTGATGCAGAGATATACATCCAGTTCTCCATGAGAAGATTCTGCATAGCTTGGTATAGAAAAGCTTTTCAAACAGTAATTGATTTATTTTAAAAAATAGTCAAATCTAAGTGTGAATTTGTTTTAGTGGACAAGAACCTACCAGATCACATCTTTCATTCACAACTAGACATAAAAGCCTGATTTTACAGTAATAGGGAAATGGGCCTCAATTTCTCTAAATGCTTGGTATTCTTTGTTGTAACTGCTGAACAGCTGCTCAGATTGCTGAATCTGCATTTCAGAGAGCACATCACACTCAAAGCACATAGAGAGAGAATAATCTGTTAGCTCAAATTACTTGCTTCTACAAGTCTGCTTTTATGCAGTCTATTTTTCACTGTTTAACTTTGCCCTTTGCCATTTCAAATTATTTTAGTCATGAAACTTGTGTTATTTAGCCTAGGAAACCAACAGGTAATTTGATAGACATCAACACTGTTAGAAAACTAACCTGATTTAACAGATATAAATATAAGTAAATAAAATGGGTAGAAGAAAGCTTTACCTCTCTACACAATTCTATTAGTACCCTTTGCTGAGTGATGTAGATGGTAAAAAAGGTTTCTAGTGCCTATGGACGTAATAAAAAATATTACTGCCAGAAAAACCTTATGCATTTAAAATTATGTAAGTAAGCAGTTAGGACTGGTAGATATTCATCTATTTCTATGTATTCCTACAAAATAACATACTCTATGCAGCTGTCTATTTCCAACTATATGCAATGAGCATCACTTAAGTGGTATCAAATTATTTCTTGGCTTCTTCTGATGCTTTACCACTTTGTAATTCAGCCAGAATTGTGCTCTACATTTCCTTTTTGCCTGCTGGGCAACTTTACAATTTTGAAATTAGCCCTGTGTGACTGTTCTTTTGTGTACCAGTTCTCTTTCCCTTTTCATTTGTACCCAAGAAACCCTGGTGTTTTGTTTTCTCATGTTAGAACAACCTCACAATCTGGTCTTCCATTCAAAAATGGGCGTGAAAGATTGGTTTGGTAGCCTGGCACAGGAGTTCTCCTTGTACACTCTCTGTCCCCTATGCACACATTTGAAAGGATCCATTCATTAGAAGGATGAGAAATATGGAATGCTGGGAAGATGGGTAATATATAAAACATTATTTACTTCTAAAATTTTGTGGATGCCCTGTATTTGAAGAATAATTTGTTGTTATAAGCCTAGAGATCACTTGTATATGAATTGTGCCTTTTTAGAAATTACCTATCTAGATAGATGAATTAGTAGCTCACTACATAAACCCTAAACTGAGGACCTGGTCCCAAGTAAGGACCGTATGTTTGTATTGAAATTCTTTTAACTAAATGTATTTGCTAAAAGATGAGAGGGGAAGAGGCATTCCTGTTGTAAATTCAAGCCATGCACATTTTTCTGAGAATCCAACCAAGTCTCTCCAGTATAATCCAATGATTTCAGTTCTTTCTTTTGACCACTTTGCCAACTTAATGGAGACAGCTCTGGTCTGAGCTACAAAATAAATGAGAGAGTATTCAAACTCCCCAGAGAACCTCTATTCTACCTCTGGCCTGCTTCCAGTACAGCTGTAATTGTACAATTATAGCAGCATTATATATAGAAAATTAACATGAGTTCTTAAGTCATTCAACAATTGCTAGGCATAATTATTTACACTGTAGTCACAGAATTTCTGAGAGGAAAAAAACTCTAGGCTTTTAGGGAAGGAAAATTGTACCAATTACTGGCCTAGCAGCTCTTTTTAAAGTAATGTTGGTGTATTTGAAAGGAAGAAATTTTTTTTAACTTCTTTACCCTGCAACATGAGCTCTAATGCTGCAATCATTCTGCATGCACTCACTTCAGGAAGCAGAGGGAGCTGTCTGATGGCAATTACAGTTCTCACTGCCAGGGAGCCAGGTCACAATTAGCAATCTGGGACTTCACATCCTATCTTGCAAAAAGACAGGCCTCTTGATATGCTTGAGAAGACAAAAGAAGATGCATCGCATTATACTGCAAGATAAAGCTGGTATTTAATTTATACCTACAGGATAATTACATTTGCTGTGACTGTGTAAAAACAGTAACAAGTACTCACTGGTATGGGGTATTTACAGCAGGGAAGCTAAACTTGATTCTTTTGTAGTGGGAAGAACCCCACACTTTTTCTTGAAAAATATGTAGATTAATTGAAGAGCCATGATGATCAGAACAGTGTGAAGAAATGTAGTACACCTGAAATGTAACACAGATACAAGTAATATACTTTTAAGATGCAACCTAGGTAAGTGAACACACCAAATTATTGTAGCAGCATACTTACTGGCAGTTTAAAACAATGAGTTATTAAGAATCACTGTTACAATGAATTAGTAAAGGTATTTTTTTTCCACAAATAGGAAATCCTGCTGTAATCAAAACAACTGTGGTTCTTTGGTTCAGCACAGTTAAACCCAGCATATGGAGATCTCATTTCACTGCCCAGTGAAGCTGCACTCCTTGAGATAATTAAGAGCTGTGCTAGTGTGTTTAGTGATGGCCAGTGCTGTGCGTGTGGCAGGAGAGTGAATCACCTGAACTGGACTGTCAGTAAGGGCCTTGTCTTCAGAGGGTGCTCACAGCCAGACAGTGCAACAAGGAACCATAAAAAGCCTCAAACTAATGGAAATAAAGACTTTATCTAGTGGTAAGACTGGCTGTATGCCCACAAGAACAAATGTCAGTCTTATCCTGCAGGCAACCTTCCCAAAAGTAAAGGAAGCAGCTTAATTGAGATTAATGGCCTTTTTTGCTGAGACCCATGGGAAGTCCTAATAAGGCAATATGTTAAACTGTGAATGTAATTTATAATACATGCAGTCTTTAGGAGATATAAATAGCATATGACACTGAATGAGAAATGTCTTATGTCTTTCTCGCTTTGCTTTTTTGAGACACTTTCACCTGTTGAGTTTAAAGCTAGCATTCAAGTCTCTATTTTTTGGAAAGCCAACATGCCTTCTTTATACACCAGCATAATTGAAACTCTTAATGATGTCATGCTGAGCAGACACTGCTTCAAACCAGCTTACACTGTGATCACAGACGATAGACTTCTGTAAATCTAAGCTAAAGTAATTGTACTTACCTTTGTTGATTTTGCTTGCAGTGATGTTTTTTCTAGGTTTCTAGGTTAAACTTAGTTTTTCTCCATTTCCTGTCACCTGCATTGATCTCATGTATTTGTGCTCACACAGTCGTGACACAACGCCTTTCCATAGAAAACAAGGCCAAAAAATTTCATACAGTAATTCCTGCATCAAACGAATGTTTCTTGGATAAACCAGACTGGTATCCTATTAAAAGGTATGTAATTTGAGAATTTCACATGACAGAGATTTAATCATTTATATAAATATCCAACACACACACATACTTTCAAAGGTAAGGGGAAATAATTTACTATTTCCTTCACTATATACTTGTTTAATATTATGTTTCAACTGTCCTGAGAAGTCCTACACAAAATAGTCATCATCGTGCAAAACCTAATTTTTTCTGATACATACTGAGTATGTAAAGGCATGAACATGTTCTTCTCATTTATACCAAGAAATATAAATACACTTACAAATACACACATTAAGTATACTTATACAATCTGAAATAATTACATTCAGTTGCTGAACAGAGTACTTTATAAAAAGCAGAAATAACTCAAGGTCTGTAATATTTTATCTTCAGATTTTTCTGTTATCATCATTACTAAACAATGTTCCATTTTTCCTCAGTAGATAGATCTACTAAAGCAGAGAACCAGAACTTTTCTCTTTCTTTAACAGCTCTACTAAAAATCATCTGCTTGCATCTTACTTTTTCTTCTAACCAGTATTGTAATTGTTTTGTCCCAAAGTCTGACTCTTTCAAATGTTCAATGAAACACAAATCCTTCTGTGTTTTGCAGCCATCCTTCCTTTTATTCTTTGCTTTCACACAGTGCTTGCGTCTTCTGATCTTCTCTTCACTTAGTTGCTGTTCTTGAGTGAACAGTACTCCCAGTTCATGTATCATCACCCTCAGCTTAACTGTCACAACTTGCAAATTATGAAACACTACAGAAGAAATTCAGGCGGGTGTAATTCTGTTGACTACAGAGAGCTGTACTAACTACAAAAGTCTTGTGGTCCTAACATTTTACTGAACAGTCTGTGAGTAAGCTGAACATTCCTTAATACTCACACCATACGATCATCTTCCATAACTTCTGGTGCTTTACAGTACGGCATTTGTGTGCTACACTAACCGACTTAATAAGTTTCTGTGCATGTATTTTTCTCATGACTAGTTTGCTTCATGAAATATTTAACTTGGAAATAAAACTGTTCTTTAGAAAACCCATCCTACTTGAAGGATGCTCATCCTACTCTAAAGCAATCAAAATCAAATTTCCTATACATTGTTAAAGTCAATGACAGTTCTATGGATAATGCATAGAGCAGCAATTATTCAGAATGTCTGTATCGTGAAAAAGAGAACTTTATACTTTTATGAATTCAAAAGGTACTCTTATTTTTCAATATATTTGGTATTAAAACAACCCATAAAATTATTTTATCCCCCACAAGAGTATGGTGGGTTACCCCAAAATATGGTCCAGAATCCAAGGTTTTAAAGCATATTTTTCATATTATACACAGTACTAATGTCTCAACAATCTTGTCCAAACTGACCAAGGTTCTGTGCTTGTAGTTCTTCCTCAGGCTCTGTTGCTACAAGCTCACACACAATCTATAATTAAAATTAAATAGTTGCCTTAGCATTTGCCGTACTATTTTTAAAGTGAAGGATAATGTTGCATGGTTTTGTCTCATATTCTAAAGGAAACAAAAGATCTCACAAAAATTATATGAGACGAATTAGGCATTTTTAAGATCAACTTTTATTGAAAAATTAAAACTGCATTGCATAACTTCTTTATAACTTCAACATTTCTTAAACCACAAAACAGAGATTCTGTTTAAAAAATCTCTTCATATTTGTCACCATTCAAAAAACAGACTATGACCTAGCTCCGTGATGATTTTAAAATTCTGGATTATTCCCAAGGCCCCTGGTTCTAGCTGTCTGCCATGAATGGTATAATCTATCTTCTCTGAATATTACCTTTAATAACACAATCAGAATTTTTCTCATTCAAAATCAACAGCTGCTCTTGATTTTTATCCAGTGGTCAGTCTTTTCCAAATAAATTATATCAGTTAACAAGCACTGCAGCTACCTGTCAAGCTAAGATCTTGCCTGTTATTTAACTGATCTGAATTCACCCATGCAAAGTTACAGCGACTGTCCATGTGATTTTAAAGGCAAAATTGCTACCTTAGAGTATGTTCTAAACCTCAGAAAAACAAAGTTGCTTACCTGGAATTAAAATGTTTTGCATTAGTCAATACTTCTGTATGTCCATACATCCTAATCTCTCACAGTCAATAGTACATGGATTAAAAAGAAGGAAAATTCCTGGTAAGAGTTAGTGTGAGAAGCTGTGGCATGTTACTCAGATGGAAATGACCTAATAAGAAAACAGATGAGTTTTCTCATTAATAACTGTAACTGCTCTGTTAAAATCAGCTAACCAAGTCAGAAATTAATATGAGCATGTTGCCTGTTAAATGCAGTATATGTAATAGGAAAACACCCCAGAATCTGGTATTAGATTTAAAAGCTTTGCAAAAATCTAATTGCGGTCATCTGTGTGAAGACACAACACTGCAGAAAAGCAAGATAAATGCAGAGGGTAGGGAGAGAAATTTAAGCTGTCTGTCTTTAGAGACAACACCTATGCATTAACTGTCACTCTTCCAAAACAAGCAGGAGGAGCTCCATTGTTGCCATCTAGCTGCAAACCATCAATGGCAACAGGAAGAACTTCTGACGCTTTTGACCTCTAAAACACAAGATACTCCATTAAATGAAGAAGCAGAAATTTTAGTGAGCAAAACATTATATATGCACTGAAGAGCTCTAGATCTGTTTCTGACTACATCACAGAACTGTCAGGGGCTTGTTGCATGAATGCCAGCGAGCTGTATTATGGTCTTTCCTACAGCTTCATGATCAGGATGAAGATGATTCTCTTCACCTAGTTTATATGCTTCAAGGAGATTTAGCATCTCAGATACATTAAACTATTATTAGAATATTGAGATGGTGATCTGGATACGAGGTTCACAAGGTTAAAATATTAAGGTTAGAGGACTGAGGGTAAGTTAGAGCTTTAGTAATACTGTTATTGACAAGGGAGGTGGAGTTATACACCAGTTATACACCAGTCCCCAGTTATACACCTTTGGATTAATTATATTAGTTCATATTGTTTCTCAAAAACAAGAAGGACTGACTTCGGAATTTTTCAGTCTTCTGTAGCTGCCCTTTGAATACAGTAAAACTGACTGAGACCAGATTTCAGACAGAAGTCTGAAATAAAAATGTGACATGTGCTTCCTCAAAACAAACTTCTTTCTGTACTCTAGGAACAGCTATCAATGAGAGGTCCTCTAGTTTTGATGAATAGCTGGTATCTATAAAGAATGTCATTTAATATTATGGAAGTTAGTACTGAAATCAATGTTCATGCCAACTACTTCTGTACTGCAGGCCCCAGGTCATACAGCGTGGATGTTTACATCAGGAAATGTCAAGTATTGAATACATAGTAATACTATAGGGTTATAATTAAGGAAGATTGAGGTTTAAGATCAAGAAGGCAAGAAACCAACTAGACTGTCTTGAGGGAAAAAATCTAACTAAAGAAATACTGTATTGGTAAGATTACTAGGGGGTTTAATGATAACAATGCAGTAATATAAAGTAACAGTGCAGATCTATTTTGAAAATCATAGTCATAAATCTAAAAGTCAGTGACAAACTTACAATAATTTTTAGATTCAACTCAATTTGAAGAAAAGGTTTTACAGAAGGTTATGAAAGAGGAATAAGCAAGAGTCCTATGAAAAGCTGGAAAGGCTGTGCTATACAATATAGCATTTACCATAACAGCTTCTTTCTTCTCTCTGTGCTAACACAGCCAAAAATGTGAGACACCATCCTCAAAAGACAACCAGCGGGACCTGCAGGATGGAAATCTCTCTTGCCTGTAGGTGTCCTTCCACAGGATTGACAGGGGCCAGAGAGACAGCAAAAACTGCATGGCATGACTGTATTTCACGGAAAATTTCTAAAAGAATTTGATTTTATTACTGAGGTAGAGGGGAGGGAGGAAAAGCAATTAATTACTGACTTGCACAGAATCATGTATGAAAACACTTGAAATTAGCATATTCCATTTATCACCACGACACTAACTCAGTGAACAGAGGATTATTGAATCTCCTTTTTGTTCCACTACTGTGTTTCCAGTATGGACTTTTCCACTCAGTAGTATTGATTATCTAATGATTAAAATTGATCAAGCTGCAGATGAATCTGGTGTCTATACTTCGAAAAGCCTAACCAGTTGAAATTACTGGGACAAGCCAGCTGTATTAAGAGATACTGAGATTACTTTTGGTTTTATTTATTTTATAAGCTCCAAACAGTGAATTTGATTTCACTAAAAGAATGATGTGTTAAAACTCTCACAGAATTTAGTTAAAATGGTCACAGAGGTCAGTCCTGAAATAAAACTCAAAACCAGGGGCCTTGGTTAGCAGTCAATATTCACTAGAAAACATTCAGAGTACTGAACAGACAGTCTGACATTACAATAAATAAAACTGAAACTTCTAATACTTCTAATAGATTAAAGGGATCTCATAATTTGATAGTCTATACACAATGTTAGAATTCCTTATCTTCAGTAAAATTATCTGTAAGTTATTATTTAAGGGCACTAGGATTTAAATGAAAGTGTCAACTAATATTTTTGTATTTTTTCTTTGGCTCACAAAGACACTAAAATACCATAAACATTATTTAGAACTTCAATAATATATAAATAGGTTACATTACAAATGGAAGAAAATACAAGACAACTCTTCAGCATGGTAAATCTCTGCATATAAATAAGCAAATATTTCAGATACCTACAATTCAACAGTTATCTTGCTGTAAAACTATTACATTTAAATCCTTTTACACAAAGTCATTTAACAATAATATACACAATCTACACAAATTAACCTCTAAAAATACAGCAATAATATACCTGTTACAATGATTCTGCTACTGTCATCCCCTGATTTGACACTAAAGGGCAAGTACAACTATTTTACTCCAAGGTGCTCTTAGAGATTGCTGTTTTGTATGTGAGAAAAGCACCAACAATAAGATCTAATACTGTTATATATTTTCTTTAGCTCCTAAGAATCTACATTTTAGAAATGTTTCTATATGTTTCTTTCTGTCTGGCAGAAAAACTTGTAGCACATTATCCACATCAAAGTTGTTGAAGGAAAAGTTAATTTTCTTAAAGTGGAAAACATGCTGTGGCTTAGATCTAAGTTTATAACCACTTTATATATATATGTATGTATGTATATATATAATTATATATATTTATTTATACTGTACATATATACCACGTAGAGTTCTTAATTTGCTATTTTAATACTTATTAATTTTCTGCTGTCTATCATAAACAAGACCAATGTAAGAGTCAATAGTACTTCAACTTCAAGATAATACATTTTCCCTCAATAATATGATCTACCTATATATATATATTTCAGTAGCCTATAGTTGTTTTGTTTAGGGATATCTTAGGAGATTGGATCTTACAGAAAGAGAATTTCCTTAAAACATGTTCTGCAGAACTGGGTTAGAAAAATAGCCAGTGCTGGAAAACAGTGAATTAGAGACACAAATAATTCAACCACTACAGCTCCTGCCCCAATCTCTCAATTTCCTCAATGAGAAAGTCAATGTCAGACTTCGTTGCTGCTGGGTTTGAGATGACCATTCGGAAGAAATTGACTTTATCGCCCTGAGGCTGATATCCAACCATGGTGGTACCTGACTCCATCATCAATGCCTTGATTTTTGGTGCCACCTTTATCATTAGGGAAGAAAAAAAGAGAGAGAGAGGAGACAAAGAGAGAAGAAAAAATTATTCTTTCCTTGTGTGTCACAGCATTTCCTTATTTGGAAAAAATAAATTGACAGGCACTTGTTTTAATAAAAAATGTCTGTAACAAGAAAAAGCTGGAAAAACTAAATATGTAGGATTGGCTATTTAAAGGAAAATTGACAACAATAATATCCATCTTTTTGATTTACAGATTAATAGCATCTTAGACTATTTACTATGTAATAGTTTTATATATTAAATGTATATCTAATTTCTTTGTGCTGAAGATTTTGTCATGACAAAACATTTTCTGCTTCTGTATGAAAGTCCACTCCAGACCTTTTTGAGGTAATGGATGCTTTCCATGAGAATATTATGTATTTGCAGAGCAATTTGTATGTGGGGACAACAATAGAAATTTTTAAACAAGATCTATGTCATAAAGAATATTTTTTGTTAGCATAAGCCATGGAAACCTTCCTGTAGTTTTGCAGTACTGTGCATTTACCACAACCTCACTTCCTTGGTTTAATTTACAAGGAATAATGTTCTGAAAGTCTTAATGTTTGGTATTGTCTAAGCCCAGTTTTTCCATCCAGACCTTCATTCTCCTGCTCTACTCTCTGCCAGGCAAGGTCAGATATCTGGCTCTTTTACTGTTTTGTAGAATGCTTTATGATGTCCTCTAACATTTAACAGGGTCAAATCAAGTCTTTCATCCCTCTTGCTGTTTCTTACCTCTTACCTCTATCTTCCTCTATTCTCTCTTTTTTTGGCAATTTCTTTATTTAACTTGGGACTAGCTTGACCCAGGAATTTCACCCAGGAATTTCTATTCTCTTCTATTCTCTTTTTCAAATGTGACGCAGTCATAAAATCCTCTACAAAATCTCCCAAGTTTGCCCATTCTTCTCCTTTCCCTAACACACACTCACACACACACAAAAGAGCAATTACTTTTGACACCTAGAAAATCATTCTTTTGTCCCCTGAATGTATTTCATGCCACTTCTGTCTAAAACACTACTACAAAATTGATGTATTTTGCTTCCTTCCACTCCTAAGTAACATGATACCTTTTCTGGTGATGCTTCTATGATACCTTCACTTCCCTCTACCACTTAAAATAAATTTATCCCAAAGTCCTCCAAAGGGTATTCATTTTCACTGAAATGCATTAAAGCATTGGCATTTAAAATCAAAATAAATACCTGAGAAGGAACTTACAGGTTCTCATGTCCTTGACCTGTCCAAGCATTTTCAAATAATTACCCTTCTGTTTCTCTTGCTGATAAGCTGTCCTATCCAAAGAAGACTGTGATGTCTGTAGGCCTAGCTACTTTTTGAAGGCTTGTAACACTTGTGAGCACAGAAGTGATCCAAACCAAAGGATAACTGAATATGTTCTGAATCTGGTTCCATAGGGAAAACATTACTTCAGCATCCATATAAATAGAAGACAAAAGTGAACAAATATCAAGGTCATAACAAACAATGGAGAACTGACATCTCCGAATTTGGAATATGTGTCAACACATAGATATATTATTTTAATGAATAATAAATTTTGGGTTGAAAGAGTAGACCATCTTTTTACATGTAACCAAAAATACTTACCCTGTGCAACTTTTCTCTTCTCTCATCAGAGTCTGGCATGCCCCTGAGACTTGGAGGAATATACCAAAAACATACATTTGTATGCTCTGGCTGCAAAAAGAACCAAACATATACATCCATTAGAAAAATAGTACACATCAGTCCCACACTAAATAGTAGTCTGTGGCATATTTTATCACAGACGTGAATGACAAAACATAGTATTAACTTTCTTAGTCCTGCATGTTAAACAGAAAGAAATGGATTGCAGTACTGCTGCTTGCCTCTGCTGCCTTAGATTCCCTGTATATGTATGTATTTCCAATATTTGTTATTGTTGTATTGGGGTGTTAATGAAGTGCAAATGCTTTTCACCTTTGTGCAGTTTTATGACTAATGTTTTTTCAGGATCACAGCAAGGGCAGCCCAATTTTCCTTTTCCTAGTAAATGGAGAAATTGAGTTTATACTATCACCCAAAGGTTTATGTAGTGGCACTAGCAGCAAAAATAGCAGATTCTCAGTCATTTACGTAATAATCTCAGTATGAGTAGGTTGTATTAAGGTAATCTTCATGCCCTAAACTGAGAAGGTCTCAGTTTTCTGAGAAGAGGAGGAGATAAATCTGACATTTATGGTACAAAACTACATGTATTTGACAAAAAAACTGCCCAGATGCCAGTAGTCATGTAGTTCTTTAGAAAGCAAGAGCAGTTTTGCATAGCTGTCTTGAAGAACTGTGAGAAGCAGGAAGACAGGTGTGGCTCATACATACGTGAAAGCAAACTTACCTCCCCTTCAAAAACCATCTCAAATTCATCTCTGTTTTTGATTTTAGTGTAGAGATATTCTGCCAGCTCCAGGCATTTATTGATCTGATTTTCAAATCCTACTGTACCCTGTTGTAATAAGAAAGTAAGTATTAATCATATGGTAATTTTTTCTGCTCCAATGCAATCACCTTTTCAGACAGGTTTCATTCTTAAATATTTTCAGGCAGAAAACATTTAGCAGTATTATTTCTTGTAACTTAAAAGTAGTGTTAATCAACACTTAAAAAGTGGATAAAAGTGGCTGAATTTTAAGTCACTGTTTGATTTTGTCTCATTTTAAGAGAATTTATTATGAAAATAACAAGCACTTTCACTATTTTTAGTAGATTATTTTAGGTCTTCTGTAATTTTTTCCAGTTTCCAAAAATATTACAGATATTAAATCTTGGCTTCACAGCTGCTGCTGAAACATCAGAAATTTGGAATGGGAACTCAGTAGAAAGGGTAAGAATTGGGAAGCAATTTATTTCCTCTGAGCAGTTTTCTAGAAATGTGCATTTAAGTCAGCAAGTAAAAGTCTGAAATATGTTTACTAGAAGTCACTTGCCTACCCACTGATATCTTGTCAAGATCATAATCCCAGAAAAAGTATATGAATGTTGATAATAAATAGTTGGGGGGGTTTTAAATATACTTTGCACATGAATGAAGAAGCAAATATTTTCTACCAAAGTGAAAACTGTTTTATGATTTTAGAGTTTATCATTAGATTTAATATCAATTTTATTTAAAAAATTAGACTGTGGACTGGGTAACCACCCAACTGAATTCCCATTTTGCCAGCAGAAGAGCAAGAATAACAGTAATGAGATGACTGCAGATAAAGCAATAAAAATGAAATATGTTTTCTTGACTACATGAACCCTCATCTTGTGAGCATGTAAGCCTGGACATAAACCCATGCTTAATTTCAGCCATCCAGGCATACCACAGTAGTACCAGGTAATCAGCTGTGGAATTGTCACTTGGGTAAAGCTTCCTAGGAAAAAGGCTTTGTTTTCCAAATTGCTTATAAAATCTATGCATTGAAATGTCATCTTCAAAGGACCCTTGTAAGTCATCAAAGCTACTCTGCTTCTACTACAAGTAATCTGTCACAAAATACGTATGCAAGTGTAGAGCATCACAACACGAGATCACTTCGGTGCCCTGCCCTCAATGGTTTTTCTGCAGGACTCATCTGGTGACTTAAACCTTTCTTCTAATTGCCATTTGAATTTACTGACAGCTAGCATTGTTCTACAATTCACATGGTTCTTTTCTGAGTTAATACTTGGATACTTGTGTGTTTAGAGATTGTAATTACACAAACATTTATGTTAAAATAAAGTATTCCATTACATGACACTTAGAAATTAAATGAATTAATTTCTGGTTTTTGAGCTAAACTCTTGTTATTTACCTTTGCTTTCCACATCAACCAGAATTTGAAAATGTCCACATGTCGACCACACTGTATTGCCTTATCTCCAGTGTCATAGGAGACATCATACTGTTTGTCTGGCTGGAAGAGATAGCCTGCACACATTTGATTGCAGCCTTGAAGGATACCCTATAATGAAAAACATGTACATTTCTATTACTTACCTGGCATATGTGCATGAGAAAATGTACACATTAATAATGTAGAAAAATGTATTTCAAACATGTACAGAAGAATTGTTCTTTGAAGGGACATATTATAACATACTGACCTTGTTTTGTAAACCTGAGCCACAAAATTTAGTTCATAACCTAAGGTGGTTCTCTTAGAAGTGTCTGTCTGAGTAGCCATATGGTTTTATAGACATAAACACACCCCCCTGAGAAAACATTCTCAGATTAATATAGATACTTAGTTTGTGACACTAGATTTACCCACTTCAACTTGTAAGGCTATGTTCTTAACACTTAAATTTCTGATTTGTTAAATTACACACTAGAATGAAGCTGCGGTCTCTCAGTGCAACAGATGGCTACACAAAATGAAGTGAAAAAACTTAATTGAAGGTTTAAACTTTGTATGTTGTTCAGCTTTATGACGCTTAACACTAGTGATAAGTATAAGCATAAATGACATAAACCAGACATTTTTTTGCTTATAAATAAATATGGTTCGCAGACCAATAGAAATCTATGGACTACTGGTAAAAATATCTGGTGGAAACACCAGAGGAACAAATTCCTGTGTGTTACACAGAAGTCCTACACATGACATTTCTAAAATGGTTTGCATTTCCTTTAGAGTTTATTAGGTTTTTTTCAAAGAAATTTGAAGACACCAGTGTGTCTGATAAATACAAAAACACCTATCAAAGTTCTCATATAGAGAAAAAAACTCTTCCCAAAATCCTGCAATAGTTGGCACAATAACACAGATGCCACTAAACAAAGGCTTGTGCTTCCCTTTGATCGATGCATTTTACAAAGGGAAGTAAATGCTGCAGTCCTCAGTTCAGAGATGGATCGACTGGAAGAAAAATGGCAGACCCAGGGCTGCAACTTACAGCGCTTCCATCCCAGTTCTACACCCAGGCTTTACTCCTTCAACTAAGCGCTTCCAGTAGCAAGTGGCATACAAGAGGTTAGTAGACGATATGATTGGTTATATCCACAGATGATATTACTTCCTTTTTTATCATTTAATAAAAATATGTATTGCTTAAAAGAAACAAGATACTGGTTTTGCTGTCATTGATGACAACAAAGAATCTAGATGACAGCCCTAAAAATACAGAGTCATAATAAAAGCAGCATGTTTTCTTTTCAACAGAACTGAGAAACTTCTAAACCACTGTGTAAGGTAAAAAAGTTGCTTCTTACTTAAGCAGTTTAGACTGCGACCAAGTGCTAAGAACAAGGTTGTATGTTTGGTATATCATAGAAACAACAGGGCAGGTGCTCCAATGAAGTACATCAGCATGGCTCTATTGTTGCTATTGGCATATGCAAAGATCCAACAGGTGAGGATCTAACCCATCTGCCTACAACTTTAACAAAAAAAGCCAAAAACCCCAGGACAGATAAAACAACTTCCAAAACACAGTGTAAATCCACGCAATTATTCCTTCCAAAAGAAGTTTTGAAATAAAACATATTTTGCAGTATCCTCTTAAAAATTAGGGCTTGATATTTACTATTTTTTTTAGATGTTTAATTATTAAATATAAGGCAGACCTTCTCCCGGACAAGTATGGCAGAACATTGTAACAACACTCCCATCATCTTGTGTGGATTCCAAGTGACTGAGTTGGCTCTGCAAAAAAATTACACGTTCAGATAGGTCTGGAAAACAGAAACTTAATCTGAAGCAGTCACCTTCATTTTCTGCTTTCAGCTGGAAATATATGGAGTTTGGACTATGATGATTAAGTGTCTTCTTTCCCAGCTATGTGTTCCGGGAAAGGAATTTTTTTGTGTTAACATTGCAATGTCAGATTTGTGATTAGTTTATATTATTACTAATACCAGTTAATTAGTATCAGACTTATTAGCTGATACAGTAACATCATCCCCAGAAGAGTCCTCTTCTAGAAATAGCAGTAATAAAAATAACAAAACCAGTTTGGCATGTTCTATCAATTCAAGGTACTGACTGGGAAGGTGGGGATGTCAGAATTAAGGGACTAATATGAATTGTGGGAGAATAGAGTTCTTTACTAAACAGCTGCTGGAAAAATAGAAAGGAAATGAAGAGTCTCTGCATGCTTACCTGCTTTCCCAGTTAGAGCCACAGCCCTTGCTTATCAAGCCCACGGACTGTTAAAAGGCTCTAAAACTTTACATCATACCCTACCATTCTGTCTGTAGAGCTTAAAACTTCTTACATATAAACACAAGTGAATGCACAAGATCACCTAATTTACAAGTCAAACAGATGTTCTGTATTTTAACATACCATCCTAGACAGTTTAATGGTGACACTGAAATAAATGTGCCAGCATTTCACATCCATTGACCTTTTCACCCTAAGTAATTAATTACCAAATGTCCCCTTGATTCACTGCATGTTCCAGAGAAGCAAAGTGCATAGTTGTATTTCACAGACTATGCATGTGTTTTTGCAATGTGGTTGAAAGAAAATTAAAAGGTATTTCCTCCTCTTCTACACCCTGCTCCCAGAGGACACAGACATAACCATGGTTCCTCTGTTTTGAGCAACACAGTGATATCTTCACCCCAGTCTGGGGACCACTGATTTCTAGATATGATTCCAACCCCTGTGTGTGCTAGGTTAGACTGTAGCAGCCCTCAGCTGAAAGAGCAGCGCAGCCTGTGCTGTACCTGGGGAGCTCATGATCCATCTAAAATCGGCTGCCTATTAGGTGCAAACCAACAGATAAATAGCTCAGACTTAGAAGGCTTAGTTTTTCTTTTAGAAGAACTTCACTAATAGTTCAGATGGAGCAGTCAGGAAAAAGGATTTTATGTAACAGCTTACTTCCTTTTTAAAACACCATGCCTTCAGTTCAGCACATTTATTTAGATTTCAGGGTTTCAAACAAAGACAGTTTTAAGTCATTCTTCACAAGGAGCATTAAGTTTATTTTAACATGAAGCTGCCACTCTCTCCTCAGTGCAGCCACCCAACCAGAGGCCATCCTATCACAGGCAATCCCAGCTCTGTACCATGGCAGCATGCCAGTCCTCCATGCCAGTGTCTCTGAGCAGGCCAAGTACAACCTGAATGTTAGCAACAGACCCCAGCTGGGGCCTGTGACAGGCAATTACACAGTACACGTGGGCCCCATCCCATGTTTGAAGATCGGTATAGCTGTCTAGGAAAGAAATAATTTCACACTTCATGGCCCGTTGCTTTCTGTATTTGCTTAAAATTATGGCCTTAATTAGCACCTCTGGGTTGACCTCCAGTCAAAAGGGGTGTGCCAAACTCCTGTGACAAACCTCTGTAGCTTAAGAAAATTATTTTGCAATGCGGACTTAATATTAGACATGTTGCCGTGAGTCACAAGCAAATTGGACTGGGCAAAAGTTGACGGGATTCTGCTACTTCAGAGTACTCCACACCACACACTGCTGTCCTTGTGACGGAAGGGTCCACGTGGTTTTGCTGCCAGTCCTTCCATACGCTATCCTTGATGTTGTACTTATTCTTCACTTACTGTATGATATGACCAAACCTAGGATAGTTTGTTTTCCTTAAGGAAGAGCATTGCTCACTCATTTTACACCTTTACATGGTGCCCATATTCAGTAAGGCCGACTCAAGGAAGCAATTTGGTGCTAATTTAAAAGCACATGGGTAGAGCTTACTTCAAATATTTTTTGCTTCCCTGGAGGCTGATCATCTGCAATGATGGAAAAGATCTAAAGTTAAGTTTCTGATTCTTCATTGCTTTTCTGATTTGCTTCAGATGGACACCATTTTATGGTAGAGTGCTCTCAGAGGAAATCTAGAGACAAACACACCCATGGAATTATAAGTATAGCATCTTGTACAGACTTGTCATCGTTGGATATGGGAACAACTGTGCTAAAGACTATGCCTGGAATGACTCCTGAGTTGAAATTGTAAGGATCAGTAGGAGGGTCACACTCTCACTGTGCCATCACTACCAACACAAGTGCTTTGCCTCTTTAAATTTGGTTAAATCAAAGGCTGGCTTCTGGTCTCAGTGGGCATCCTGGTAACCTGAGTTATGTACCTGGGGGCACACACATGCTCTTTTCTGCAGACTTCTCTCTGACCTCTACAAGAGCTTCCAGCTTGTTTCATGTAACCCCCACATGGCACCAACGCACAGGTCCCTATGCCCTGAGGCAGATGAGCGTCTGTGACCGTTTCCAGCCTGTCTGTAAATGACCTCACTCTTCTCCCTGGTACAGCAGAAGTGTAGCAGCTCTGTCTATCATAGTCCTTTCCAGCCTTATAGGTACTGAAACTTGCCCCTGAAAATTGTTGCTAATTCAGTCTCTACCTCCTCTCTTTGTTGTTTACACCTATCTATTTTAGTTTGTATATATATATACATATATATAAAAAAGAGCAATATAAAACTAAGCATATATATATATGTTCCATTTACAGAACACTCATGAACATATACTCTTTATTTTCTGGAAGAACTGCAAACAGCTTTTAGGAGAGAACCTCTACAAATTCCCACTGTGGGTATTCATTCTCAAACACCTTCACTGGATCCCTCATTTATCACTGCTATTCTCAAAGCCCTACATTTCAGAGACTGTCTAGCTCCCACAGTTCATTTTTTTCTTCAAATCCTTCCCCATCCATTCCCAGACTTATGATTCCTTCAAAGCTATGCATAGAACAATTTCCCTTCCTTTTTGCCAAGTACATATCCTTCTTTTCCTTCAAATCTGCTGAAAACTTACCTCTCACTCAACAGTACATCACTGATTTCTTTGGTAGTATTGTTTCGGTCTCCCTAGTCTGAACCTTTACCATCTGTCTTGCTATTGTTTAATTTAGTGTTTAACCACATTAATGTAGCAAAGTAATATTTTCATGAATTTTTGAAGTGTCATGTACCTTATGAAAGTACCTCAATAACAGTATTACAAATAAGCATGGTGTAGTACCTTTCTATTCCATTCAACTTATGACGGTGCTTTCGGGACATTAAGAGTCCACCTCCCCAGGCAGCCTGGAAGAGACAGAAAAAAGAAAAGACAGGTTTTTTTGAAAAAGCTCAACAGATTTTACTTTACTCAGGATCTACTAATAAATATTTTAATTCAAGGAAAAACATGTGTAAACTAAGATCCTCTTTTGCCTGAACAGCAGCAATCTGTTTTTTTTAAATTACTTACATCTACATGGAGCCAGAGGTTGTATTTTTCACATATATCTGCAATCTCCTGTATTGGATCAAAGGCTCCATATACTGTTGTGCCTGCAGTTGCATTTACAAAAAGAGGAACATATCCCTACAATAAAAATAAAAATAGTAAATATAAATTGAAAACGCTTTCAGGGGAGAAAAAAAAAAAAAAAAAGGAAAAAAAAGGAAAAAAAGGAAAATAATTCCAGAAAATTTACCTCATTTTCTAACCTAAAAATGTTTTCCTTCCCATGTGAAAGGCACACATAAGCAACATTAGAAACTAACTAACCATATACATGGTAAGAACAAACTCTGATTTTATTTTCTTTATTTTCTTGTAACTTTACAAAACTAACTAGTTAGAAGATGAAGAATATTATTTTGTCTTTAAGATTATAATCTCTTTCAGTGAGGAGATTCAAACAATGTAGTAGAAGATGAGCAATAGTCAAGTAAATTTGAGACTTTTACAGCAGTAAACAAATATTAATTAAATGTGATTGGTAAGTTGCAATTTGAAGGCTTGAAATTGTTCCTTTAGTCTTTATCTACTAATAAACAGAACAAAGCAGAACAAAGCAATCTAAAACAAAAGCAATAAATGAGGAGTTATCAGATCAAAGAGAGACGATTTTGAATTAGATGAAATAAATATGAACTGCTATTTCATAGAGTGCCCAAATGTAAAGAAGTTAAGAAATTTAAAAAAAAAAATTTGATTACTCCTTGGTTGTTTTATACAAAATTCGTGGGTTTTTCCATTGCACTGATTCAAGAAATAGCAATTAATGCCTAAAAATTAAGGTTACTGTCCATATTTAACAAATATACATGCTACCAACCTGAAATCTATAGGATTTTTAAAGGGTTCTATAGAATTTTTTATGGCTTTGGCTAAACTTAAAATTTTAGATAGAAGTGACTTTGATTTTATGTTTTCATGCTTTTTCCCCTATATTTCCAAAGAGGAAGTTCTTTTTAAAAGACATGAAGCACAGTTGTGGTTCAAGAGTTAAAAATATTTTTGTTTTAAACAGGAAATAGGAAACCTTACCAAGACATATAGATAATTCTGTAAACAATACATAAATGTATAATTAAGCATGTAAAAATGCTGTTGTTATATTTATATCATTATAATGTTCTTTTTATGTCAACACTCAGGCTTCAAAGGAAGAAGCAATTTTACTAAGCCAAGCATTTAAGCACTAGTTTTAAAAACACAAACCTTTTCTTTTGCTTCCAGAATTTTTGCCTCCAAATCAGCTGGTATTATTTTGCCTCTGTAATCATCACAGAAACAGAAAGACAAAGAAAATTAAAGAATGTATATGGAAATAAAAGCTGCAGTTGAAATAATTTAATAGGATTTTCTCAACAGGCCATTAGCAACTTGACACACTGTACTGAATCAGTCCTTAAACAAAATAAAACAAATTTAACAGATGAACACATTTAATCTATCAAAACTTTAATATTCATCCTACCTTTCATTGCATTTTATCAAAATAACATTTTCTGTTCCAAATCCAAGTGCAGCTCCAGCTTTCTTTATTGAGTAGTGACTCTGCAGCAAACATATGAACATGAAATGGAGTGGTTGTTTAATGAGGAAGCATTTTCACAACATATATTAGTAAATTAAGAAGTAGCAGTGTAGTAAGCTCACATGCTCTGAGGTAAAGAGAACCAGTTTAGGGACTGCAGCCATGCCTTTTGTTTTAACTTCAGGGAAATACTTGTAGCGTGCAGCCATTATGCTGTACATGTTGGAGATTGCTCCTCCTGTGAATGAATACATAAATGAATAATAAAATAGTGATAATGAAAGAAAAATGTGTATTATACCAAAGACATACAACTCTCATTTGCATAATGCAGTGAAAGCGGCAGTGAACTATGAAAAAATATTCCTCTGAAATGCAGAGGCATCAGTCTAAATAGCATAGGATAGACTCTTTAGAAAGCCAGTCATAACCAGAATTTCCTAAATGCTGTCTCTTTCAATTGCTATCATTTTGTAACACATTCTTAAAAAGTTCACCTTTCATTGTGCTGCTTTTGCACGATAACTTCTTGTTAGCAAGAACAACAGGAACCGATCAACTTGTCTGAGGCTGAAGAAATGTCACATATTGGATAGATTTATCTCATCTTACTGTAGACATAGAAGTAGATGCTTAAAGGTAGATTTCTACATCTGAGCTACTTCTAAACTCCCTCACAGCCAGTTATGGGGAAAAAAGCACTTCACAGGCTATGATTCAGCTAATCTATTTTGACACTTACTTTTGAAGAATTTGAATTGAGGGAAAGCATCTATTTCTCTTGGTTTGCTGCTAAAAAGACCCCTAAAAAATTAACTCAGTTCTTTAGTGCAGACCTCAAGCTTTAATAAGATCAATCTCACCCGTAAGTCTAGTACTTCTTCCTCTAAAGTTTTTTCATTGATGAGAACACAGAAAGACCTGTATTTTTCTAGCAGATAGGACTGGAGATAAAGCAAGTGTGCACTTTACGTGGGCTATTCCAAAAGGAGGTGGTGTTGTCCTTTACGCTCTTTAACAGGATGGTGTTCCCTCATGCCAAACCCAGAAGAGTCCTGCTGGGCACCCACATTGTCCACACGTTGGCCAAGGACCTTCACGTGGTTTATCATCAGTCATTTCTGTCACTGCTCACTGCCTTTATGTTACTTGCATGGGAAGACACTTTGTCTTGGTCTTTACACTGCAATCATACTTGTGGATCCAATCAGATTTTATCCTAGATAAGGTGCCCCAGAAAGTGACAGACAATCACAATCTTTTCCTGACTGTGAGCCCAAATCCTCACTGACCACCAAAGAAATCAGTACATGATTTTCAAGAACTTCTAGTCAACATGAGCTGTAGTTGTTCAGCAACTCCAGAAATGAGCACAAATGGGGTGTTTAAATGCCTAGCTCTGCACCAGAGCTGGTAGTCAAGTTTTAAATGCTGACCAGCCATAGTACACAGCCATATGCAGAGATAATTTTTCACACCAGGTTTTCTGTGGGATGTTTAAACAAAGCATTCCTACTTCTAAATATCTAACTCATTGATTTGTGTTGCAGATAGTGTGAATATTTAGACACAGCCTATGTTTATTTTAACTTTTAAAGTCTTAGTCAAACCACCAAAACAGAGAAGAAAAACTCACCAGGTGAGAATATTCCATCACCATCTTTATTTGACCATCCAATAATCTCCCTCATCTTTCGGAGTGTTATTTGTTCCATGAGGACAAAAACTGGGGCAATTTCATAGGTAAACCTGCATGGATAAAGCAAAACAAGAAAGAAACAAAATAAGATACAGATTCTAAAAACACGTAATAAATTCCCAGTCTGTGATTCTTTGTTAACAACATACTCAAGGTTTCTAAAAATTTTCCTGTAAATTGAGGTTCTGATCCTGAACCTTTACCCAAGCAAAAATCCTCAGGAAGACAATACTGGAAATACTGGTGAATAAAAACTGTAGTATTAGTTATTTTGCAGCTTTCTATGTAGTGAATGTGAGACCTAATATTCACCATCATATCACTGCTGACTTCTGCACAATGTTGTCCTGTAAAACAATTGTTTCCCAAAGTGCCAATTCCTCATTTGTGGAATAACATACTGCTAAATCCTCATGAAAACAGGGAACTTCACTGAGCTAAACAAAACCATAATTAAAAGTATTGAGCTAGGGTTTCAAAGTCTAAATATAATTAATTACGTGGATTTATTCTGTTGATGATCTCCAAGGACAACTTACTTCTACAATACAATGTGATCAATAACTGTCAAGAGTAATTACAAATGATGATTTTCTAATTACCAATTACCAAAACCAAGTCAGCAGTCAACTATTGTATCCAGTTAATGAGGGCAAAAAACATTACATATCCTGGCATGCCCTGATGTCAGTGTCAGATACGTGGATGGAAATTGACAACCACACAACTATTTTTGGTGATCAAGGTACATGGATAAATTACCGCTGCTGTAAAAAAACTCTGCTTGTTGTGCATGGGGGAAAAAAATAAGTAAGGGGAAAAAGGAAGCAGCAATGAAAAATTCGACCTGTGATTTCCAAAGGAATCTATAAGAGTATGACAACCTGACACTTTAGATTTGACTGATGTCCTCCACTTGAATAATTTCATCAAAACATATGTGTTGTCCCTCTAATACTAAAATGATGTTTTGAGAATATGTACAGCAAACCTGAATGAGACATGATATTAAGAAGGGAACAAGTGTCTGAAAAAACTTGTCTTTTATTTACAGCTACAGTGGTTACTTACACTGTTAACATTTTCTTCAGTCTTTATGTGTCTTTAGTCCATCAGAGAAACACCACCATCATTTTTAAAACATTCCCTTAAGAATAAAAATTTGTAATTTGTTTAATTATTGTGATTTATGTTTTCAGAAGCCAAAATACTACTTATTTTGCTTTTATTATCATTAGAACTGCCAGAGACAGTTGAACACTGATCTGCAGCTTGCTCACTGCCAGTATTTGCAAATAGACAAAATTAATAAACCAGCATCTGCTAACAGTGTTTTGGGTTTGTTTTGTTTTTAAGCACTGCAAGTCTAGAATATATTCCAGTCTTTATTTAGGCAGAATGATCAACTGACGTCAACAGGAACTCAGCAGTGTATAGATCACTGTAACTCAATACAAGACACATTTAAGTCAACGGGATTCTTTCTTCCCCACCAGTTTAAACACATTTTGAGTTTTGTCCTGAGACCTTACACACTGAATTTTGATTATATTTAAACACAAAGAAAATAGTACTTATTTATTCTGTTCTGTAGTTATTTTCTTAGTCACCAAAAACTGACAAGAAATAAAAGACAGAAGATGTTTATAAATTACAAAGCCCGTGCAGCTATATTAGATGATGGCTATGATTTTACAAATCACATCTTGCTAAAGTTGACTCCACCTTAGTTGTTTTAAACTTAAATTATTTTGAAAAATGCAGTAAGACCAAAAAAAAAGTGTTTGGCTTACAGGAACCACCCAACTTCAGAATCAATCTCCTAATAAAAAAATTCTGATATGATTTTTTCTATAGTTACGATGTTTACAGGCATTTCTGTGAATTAACTAGGACAGTCATGAGTATCAGATCTTTACTAACAGAATTTACTGACGGGTTTTTTGGTAGAAGCCAGTGCTGGCTTAATTCTGCTCTCACCTAAAGGACAAATCACTTTGTCAGAATAAATCACTCTAGATACCCATTCTCCCGTTTGCCAGTATGTAAAAAGCAGTCTGAGAATAAACATAGAGCAATTTACATCAATTTTCTATTCATAAGCATATCTGCATAATGCTGGAAACACCAATATATTCTCTTGTCTCAGCTAACAGCGGGCATAAACAGAATTTCCCGATATTTCTTTTTAACCTCAGTTGGCTGCTGCATGATGAGAGAATGCCCTGTACTACAGATCTCTGGAACTGGATGAATAATGAAATTCTGAAATTTCCATGCTGAAGGTCTCATGACTAGTGATTGAGCTATGAATAGCACATTGACACATTATTTCCAAGTCAATGTGGGAAGCTTATTATGTTTAATTTTATATATTACCTTTGCAGTGACATTTAAGTAATACTTCCTAATGATAATTTAAAATTTTGCAGAGTACAGATGTTTTGATTACTCAAAAGTCATCTGCAAAAGAAAACACATATTTTTAATTGTTCATAAATATTTCAAGTATTGTTTATCTGTAGAAAAGAAAAAATGGCAAATGGAAAACTTTCCCTACCCTAATCCAGTGTTACTGTTGCTTGTGTGTTATGTGCTTATGTAGCTGTAATAGGTTAGAACAGTTTCCAGGTAAAGGTCAAAACCTGTTCTTGTATGCTGGAACACTGCTCAAAACAAATCTGTTCTCCCGATCTCGCAGAGACAATTTGGCTATTTTTAATAACCTTCTCTGACAGTCCTTTGAATCATCTTTTACAAACGTCTTGCTTTAACTTTACTTGCAATTACTGTGTTATTTGAAAGCACACTGTGCTGACTTTGGTTTGCTGAAAGAGAAGCACACTAAGCCTCATATTAACAAATAGATACTAAATTTTCATGTTCACAGAAAAGTATTTTCAATATATGTTCTTGTTTAAAGCACAAATGGATCAGACACTAGCTATTTAACAACTTACTTTCAAAAAAACAAAGGAAAACATCAAATAAAAAGATACTTCCTCTTTAAAAAGTGAATAAATGAGCACAATGTTATTAAGGATGATGTCTGTGTTTCTAAATCCTGTCACAGTCTGCGATGGAGCTGAATTCTTTTGTGTCCTATCAGGTATCTGTAAGTTCACTGATTACAAAAGGATAGCTAAACTGGGATAACTAAGTTAGTCAAAAGGGCTTGGAAAAAGTGACACCGAAGTATTTGTCACAGAGAAAAAACCTTTAAGCAAAGGGTTTTTTTAGAAATGTGATCAGAACTGTTTTGACTTTTAATTGTGCTGCTAAAAAGGCACTTCAAAGTACTTTAAAGCACTTTGCAATACTTGTTTAACAATTAAAATATATATTGCTGCATTTTCTTCCCAATCAGCTTTTAAATCTGAATTTCTCCTACCAATTTTTAGCAATCAGAGAACTAATTGAGATGATTATTACAAAGAGAAGGCTGGTTTTGGCTGGAGCACCTTAGGTATTTATTTTATTTTATTGCTAATGTCACAAAACAGGCACAGCTCCTAGTCTACATAGAGCTGCTAGTAATCAGCTATATCTAAAGAACCATATATTCACAGATAGGCCAGTGAAAATATTGTTCATTTTCCAATCTGCAGATGCATTTCCTATGTTATGACAATTAGCAGCAAACTACCCAAAAGAGAGGTAGCTTTACAGCTAAAACACATCCAGTACAGGACTGAAAGAGAGCAGTCTTACCTGCTAAATATTTGGACTCCCATCACATTTTTAAACATATAGAAATCAAAATATAAATAAAAACTGACTGGAAGGTTTGGGGGTTTTTTGGTGGTTTGGGGGTTTTTTTGGTTGGTTTGGGGTTTTTTTTTGTTTTTTTTTTTTTTGTTTGTTTGTTTGGTTTTTTGTTTGTTTTTATGGGTGGTTTTGTTTAGTGTTGTTGTTTTGGGGTTTTTTTCATTAATTGCACTCTGTTGCAAAATTTCATCCTAATACCTGACACTGGCATTTAGCTTTCATTAACTTTAGGGTCAAGAAAAATTAGGAAATGTTTCTTATTTGATGCATTCGGATGTTAAATTTTATATACTTCTGTTTATTCATTTACACACAACTTTATTACTGAGACTAATTCCTTCATTATCATAAAATTATTTTTCTGTATTATATTTTTAATAATTTTGAAGCTGCCCAGAAGCCACTTCTTTATTAGCACATGAACAGAAGGTATTGCCTCACGCCTGCTATCTCTGAAGTCAACAGGAAAGAAGACAATAAATTTTTCCATATCTTGTGTTCTAGTATTAACATGTGGCTAGCAGCAGAATTGCTCAGTCTAGAGACAAAGCTCTAAAAAAGGAAAATATAAGGAAGATTGGTCAAAAAGAAGAAAAATAATTTCATGTTATTATATTACAATAATCATGTTTTACTTACCATGTGCTCTCAGATATCTGCATTTCTCTTTATAAGAAATGTAAAACTGTTCAGTTTTATGTAACTATTTTCATTGTATTACTGACACATTAAGAAAGACATGAGACACTTTTCTGGAAAATGTAGCATTCATCATTTAAAAATGAAAATTATTCATATCTGTGACATTATATATCTACCATGATACATGGCAGCCTGTATAAGCACTCGTCACAGACACCAGTGACAAGACACTGCTTACATGTTTGTATTAGCAGTCGATGTCAGCCACTCGCCAGCCAAACCAATAATGTCCAGTCCTGTGGACAGCTGATTGAAAAAGCGAGGATGACCTGAAAAAAGAATCGAGAGCACCTTAGAACAAGCTCTACTGGTATCTCTCAGGTTTCAGTTTTAAACCGTCCACCTTTTCTGACATGAATGACAGGTTTGCACTCAGAACACTTGCAGCAAAATTTTCAAAGCGAGTCCTGCTTATGGGGAGACCGATAGCCAACATTCACGGGTGTCTTATTACAAACATGAAAAACGGGAGCTTCTGTATGGAATCATTTGCATTTAAATTTAAGAGAACCTCAGGGCTGACTGAGACTGTAAAACACCTCCGGGACGTGCTCAAGGGCTCGGGCTAGCCCATTTCCAGAGCCCTCTTCCGACTTCGGTCGTGCTGTGAACTCGGGTGAGAAGTACACGGTGGGGGACACAGCCTTGGCAGTAACAACCTCCAGGTACTGGGGCCATTTGCATTTGAACGGAGAAAGAGAAGAAGGCTCAGGTATTCGAAC
Source organism: Machaerirhynchus nigripectus (assembly GCA_013397975.1). Taxonomy (NCBI): domain Eukaryota; kingdom Metazoa; phylum Chordata; class Aves; order Passeriformes; family Dicruridae; genus Machaerirhynchus; species Machaerirhynchus nigripectus. The sequence goes on along the minus strand of VZRQ01018915.1, from coordinate 8,600 downwards.
TGGAACTGCAGGAGTCAGAGAGGGGTGCGGAGGAGCCAGCCTCTTCCCGAGCTACAAGGGCACGGGAGAGATGTTTCGTGGGGTTTCGGCGGGGATGTCCCAGCGCAGCACGACGCGCTACAGGGCGGGGAGAGACCCCCCACCTCCCCCCCCCCTCAAAGAGCTTCTGGGCTCGGACCCTTACCCCACTTGCTTTATAAGCTAGGATTCACCTCCTTAAACGGAGTTTGCTATTGAACCGAAATAGATCACGTTCCTGTATTTCAGGCAAAGTTGCTTTAACGACTTTTATAAGCAATAATCCCGTCTACTTTTCTAGCATGAAGAGAAGAAATTCATAGCAACTGATAACGGGCATTGAGGGGAGGTGGGAGGTGTCATGATTTAGACCTCTGCTCTCTGGGAAAGGACACGCAGCACACTGGGGACAGCCCAGCCCTAGAAGGGAGGTCAGCTCTCGACGCCTGGGGGGACCCTGTCACGTCGGATTCGGTTCAACACTGGGAACATCAGCATCTTTTGACATGAAGAAATAAATGCGATTCTGCCCCGAGCGATGTCAGCAGAAATCTTTCGGAGGCGTGAGCCTGCGGCTCTGCCACATCACGACACTTCCTGAGGAGGATACGCCGCACCCGGGCTGCTCCCGCCCGGGGAACGAACCCACGGCTCGGGGCTAGAGCCCAGAAATACCACCATGGCTTAGCTAATTGCTTTACAAATCAGCACTTCTCTCCCTTTCCAGGACACATGGACTGGGAAGTTATCTTAAGCCACATTTCACTGACTTCCCATAGCTGTTAATGAGCCCGCGGTCCCCTAAGGCTGGGCTGCAGATTCAGACCCGGTGACTTTGAAGGGAACTTCGCCTTGAGAGAGAATGTGAGCCCCAGGAGCCCGCAGGAGAATGCGTGTCCTAGGCTGTCAGACCATCCGAGCAGCACTCTAAAGCTGCACCATACACCGCTTTGAACAGAGCTTGTGTCTGGTCGGATACCTGCCTCTCAGGTCCCGGGGACAGGTCCTGCTGGTCCCACAGAAGCTCCAGGGGAGGTCGGGGTGAGTGGGGGAGGTTGTTCGACATGCCGGCATAATGAATAGCGGAATAATGGTGCAAGCACACAGAGCGCAGCCACTCTGACTTAGCTTCTGGCCACCTGTCCAACAACCCAATCAATTGGGAGTGAAACACTCTCCCCTTTGATTAAGAGTACAAAAATCAAAGTGTGCTCCTGACTCCCCTGTATCAATCAAACCACCAAGTAAATAGGAAAAAGGACTGAACGCTACCCCCCACATCTGTTGTCAAGATTTTGCTCCTTGAATGCGCTGTGTTGGGTCTTCACGGCTGCGAAACTAACCACAGCAGAAAGCTGCGGCCCGTCCTTCAGGAGCCGCGGCTCGCAGCTGCCCAGCCAGAGACGGCCGAGAAACAGCTTCCCTGTCTGAGCTCCCGCCGCCCGCCGCTCCAGCTCCGCGGGGAGACCGCCGCCCGCTGCGGTCGAGCCGAGCCGAGTCGAGTCGAGCCGAGCCGAGCCGAGCCGAGCCGAGCCGAGCCGAGCCGAGCCGAGCTCAGCAGCCCTGAAACGCTGGAGCAAGGCCGGGGAGGGGAGACTCGGCACGCTCCGTTACCGCTCCAGTTCCTGACCTGATTGAGTGTGTACAGCAGTCAGGGCTAGTTGCCAGCCGAGATTTCTGTGCATACAAGGTAAAACATTTCAGGCCAAACAGCCTGAAAGAGCATTGAATTTGCTCTAGAGCCTGGCCACAACTCACCCAGTAAAAAAAAGTGATTTCAAACCGGGATTTCTGTCTGATTCAGAAGGACCTGGACAGGCAGGGCCCCTGGGTAATGGGCTGAAATCCACAGGGTTCCTTTACTGATGATTCCTAGGATTTCAGTCTCTTTTTCATTAAACGTGTGATGAACATAAAAAAGAAAAATTGCAAATTCTGTGTCATTTATGCCCTCATTTACCTAATGATATTGCTCCCTGGAGATACAGACAGCTTGCATTTCATCAAGTGAAAGAGATTACGTCTTAAAAACTTGTTTCTGTGCTCTACAAACAGCACTGAGCCCTACCCGGCGGGGACGGATGGTCATCAATAACTGAAGTTTCTGAGCAGAGACATTTCCAGTGCCTGCAGCCAGCCCTGGAGCCGAGCCTGCAGGGAGCACAGGCACGGGCGTAGAGGGTGTGGGCTTACCTCCGTGAGCTCAGTCAGGCTCTCTTCACCGTGAGCCAGGGAAAAGTCCTAGGAGGGACTCATCACAGAGTCGTGTGCAAAAACCTACCTGTCCTCACTCCGTATTTCAGTGTGTCCCGACAATCCACCAGAATCTGCTCCAGGGATTCAGGGTTGTCCGAAAGCTCCAGGTTGAAGCCCTCCATGCCCTCCAGGAGCTGGTGCGGGTGGTGGAAGTCCAGCACTTTGGTGGATCTGTCAAAAGTCTTCCTCACGTAGTTGAGGAGGATGTCCACAACCTCCAGCAGGAACTGCATGGTCTGCTCCTCACCATTCTTGGAGGGCAACAAATCTGTGGGGCAAACCAGCTGTCAGCGCTTGCTTTGGGAGAGAGAAGCAGAGATGAACCAGCCTCGGCTGCCCGCAGCGCTCCAAGGAGCTGGAAGCCGCGGCCACAGCGCTACCCAGTTGCAGCAGGGCAGGCTCCCGGTCCCTCTTGCCCCTTGGGGAAGGACGAGCCTAGGTCGCCCATGGCAACAGCAGAGGTACCTCCAAGGTGCTCCGGCCCGAGAGTACGCCCTGCAACGTTAAGGCTATGTGGTGCGAGGCACTCGCCTCCTGTGGGCCAAAAGTACCCGAAATCCGCACCTGCCCTTACCTTGTAACGTCCCCACCTCCGCCCCGCAAAGGGATTCATTTCCCTTTCCCACTCTTCTTGCAATGGCCCCGTACCAGCAATCACAGGCTGCTTCATTACTATTTTACTAAGAAGGACAAAAACAAAAAATTACTCTCCTCCCAGATGCTGGATCTGGAGTAACCCCTGGAAGCACTGAAGCTGAGCTGCAGAGGATCAGCCCAAAGTACATAAAACTGCATTTCAGGAAGCCTGCATACATCGCCAGTGCAGCTCCTGAAAAACCACAGACACGGAGCTTCCTTCAAAAATAGCCAAGGAAAAGCACGGTTTGAACGTGGCTGCACTTCCAGGGGAGATGAGGGCAAGACTACTAAGCAACATGCCTGAGCTGGAGGAAGGAGAAACTGTAAAGTGTTTACCTCTGGCATACAAATTGGAAAAGTCTGTCTCGGTGCGCCGGAACCTGGATTCCTTCTCACTGTTCTCACATGCCAGCAGGCTCTTGGAGGACTGCCTTTCCTTCAGAGAGCTGACAATCCGGCCCTTGTCTTCCAGGCTGTTGGTCCTTTGCAGGAACCCTACATTATTATTGCAAGGTGCACAGGTCAGAGTTTTCTCACTTCCCAACATGTTTAGAAATATGTAAAGCAGCTTTCTAGACAACAGTTAAAAGCGGTGTTGGCTCTAGGTCTGACTAATGAGGTCGGGAATAAGGGTATTTATGGGGATTATTTGCCTCCAGGGGGGAGAGTTCAAAATGCCATCAACTGCAAAAACGCAGCCATGCAAAAAACAGAATTCCGTCATTTAGTGCAGTGGTAAATTCTTATTAAGTCGATCAGACAGATTCCACTTCAGTAACCAGCCGCTAGAAGAGAGTTCAGGATGAGTCAATGCTATTTCAGCCTGAAGGCGAAGTTTATGGACCTAGCAGACAGGGGCAATGATGTATGATTAAAATCAGGGCCATTTTCAGTTCTCCTCGTGGTACCCTCACACATACACGAAAGGCATCAGAACAAGCAGCCATTCTGGAGCAGCCGTCCTGAAAGTGCTGGAGCTCTGAGGACACCAGTAGCACTCATATAACCCCACCTTCCTATTATCAGTAAGTACTGATGCGGATTTTCCACCTGAAAAGATGCTTTGATGCTAACAGTAATCATGCCCGGAGGTTTTAGTAGCTCCGCTCTCACCGGAAACGCATCCTTAGCGCCCAGAACCCGAACACAACTGCCGCTGTTATATGCCGCGGCAATAATAAACCCACTCACCCCAAGAATTTTGGGGGCGGGAGCCACACAGAGTCCGCAGCGAGTAATGAGATCTGTCTATTTTAACAAGGCAGGGAGAGCAATTAATTTTCTGGATTTGATCTATTAAATCTATGATGCCCACTAAAACACGCATAGTGTCAGGCTTTTCGTCATTAAGGAAAGTACTGGAGTTAGACCTTTCAGGTTACAGCGAGCGTGCCTGTATATTTGGAAGCGGCACTACAGCAGCGCCGGTCTCCTTTATTCTTTATTTTCTTTTAAAACAAGCAACGATCAAAACCAAGGCTCATCGCGGCTGGGGACATCCGCCAGAAAGGAGGGCTTAGCAGGTAGGAAAAACAACGTCCTGAGTTCGCTCACCCACGTTCCCCGATGCCGCTTCTCTCCAGCACCCTCCTGCTCTCCGGAGCCGTGACGGCGGACCGGGACTGTGGGCACCTCCCATCGGGCTCCCACCGCCAGCCCATACGGGACCCCTGCATCTTGGGCAGGCATGGGGGCTGAATCTCGGGGGAGAATAGGGAACGACAGTGAGCTGCTGGGCCAATGGCTCCCGGCGCGGTACCTGTGCCTCGGACCCTGCTGCCAGCCAGGCAGTCACGAAAGAGCTACCGAAAACGGAGCACTCGGCTGGCAGCCCCTTCTGCATCAGTCGGGCACCCATACAGGTCTCCAGGAGGGTCGCTCACAGGTAAGTTTGTTGGAGCCATACTTTCAGTGAACACCTCCCGTTTTGCCTTTTAATTCTGATCTTCTACTCATTAGTCTTTTTCTGTGATTCTTTTACGAATGAAACAAAGACTATTTAAGGGAAACTTTCTTAGTGCATAAGTTAAGAGTAGCCGTCCATATATACATACATACATATATATATATATAGTTATGTTGTTACTGCTTCTAATGGCTCTTGCAGCGATCATTAACTCCTGCAACAGCTAGTGCTATTTGCCTGCTCATTAGGAGAAGCAGCTGATATCGAAGCAGGTGCAGTCCAAACTGAATATGAACCCTCTTTTACCAGTTCCTGGGGCTTCATTTGCTTTTTTTTTCCCCCACGCGTCTTTTTTTTTTAGGCTCTCAGTGGCGATGCTCAGGTGGGACGAGTTCGTGAGAAAAGACGTCTGCGGGAACAGCGGTGCTCCGCTTCCCTGGAGAGCCGTACTCCTCGCACAACTGGCGCTCTCCTCGGCGTGCAGACACGCATTCCTCAGAGGCTGGGAAAGTAGGGAGCATCGCTTCAGTAACAGAGAAAGGCTGCAGTTGCCTCCAGTTCGATTCTTATCGGGCCCACCGAGGCCGTGGCTTCGCTGAAGGGTCTGACCTAACTAGACGCTGTGGGCAGGGAGCTCAGCCCTTGCCCGAAGGACTCTGCGACTGTTTGTCCCCGCGGAGCCTCCCCGGCCCCGTTATCATGTCCCGAAGCCGGCGGCGGGGATCAGCTGGGGCTCGAAGCGACTGTGCACGGGGCCTGTTAGCCGGCGGCTCGTGGGGCTGCGCGGCCGCGCTGGGGGGGCTCGAGGGCGGAGATTAGAGGACGAAAAAAGCCTGAAGGCAGGATCTCGCTGTCACCCGACATCAGCCCATCCGGCTGTAGGTAACGTGCCGTTCGTCCAGGTCCCTCGGCCACGGCAGTGTCTCGTGGACTTGGAGACTCTGTATAAGGGGGAGCCCGGGAGCAGGGACAGACCCCGCTCTGGAGCCGCAGGACCATCTCGTTTCCCGAGCTCCTCCCTAGGAGGGTGTGGGACGTTCCCCAGCGTAGTCCCGGGCTGCAGAGAAGCGTAACAGCCGGCTCTCGAGGACTTCTTCCGCGCCCGGGGAGCAGAGCATGACTGTAGCGGACCTTTCATCTGTATCCTACGTGAAAAGTGAGGCCGGTGTAGGAGACCTCCAGCAAGTAGCAGAGATGAAATAGCGTCCACGCTGCTTCTCCTGGAGCAGCAGACAGTGCAGCCTTTCTCAGGAGTAGGTCCGTCCCGCAGGTGCATTTTCATCGATGCGCTTTAAGACACCGAGTATTCAAAAGCCGAGTGACACCAGACTGACGAGGGAGCCCCTCGGTGCGCAACGTGACCACAAATTCAGTGTGATTTCACATCAGGCCTCGCACAAGGCAGGTGTGAGTCCCCCTCGGCCTCGCAGCCCTGGGGAGACACTCCGCTTCCGAGGCGAGGACAGACCTGCCGGGTCCCGGCGCGCACCGCAGCCGTCGGGGGATGCACGTCGGTGGCGGCTGCAGGAGATCCTGGTTCCGCCCCCCCCCCCCGCGGTCGGGGTGTTTAGCACCACCTACGTGACTTGGCAGCATAAATCCCATGGACTCCGGAGACGAACCGAGTTTCTAACAGACATGGCTGCTTTTGAAGCCTCATTCTCCCGCGTTGCTCACTGGGCTTGGAATCATCATCTGGCCGCGGCCAAACAGCTGAAGACGCACCTGAGCAATTTTACTACGCTGAGCACTTTCCACTGATGCCAAGCAAATGTTAGCAGGATCAGTCCCAGCAATAACAATTGCCAGGGTGGGAGTGAAAGGTGTAGCATACAAATCCAGACAGGGGGAATCTGCCCATAGGTTGCC